>JAUDYJ010000007.1:6662164-6737164 GCA_030761175.1 Masticophis lateralis | reverse complement strand
ACACATGTGCTGTGATCATGCGAGATGCCACCTGATCAGCAAGTGCTCATGCATGGCAGTAACAGGAAGACATGCTGGCTGGTACACATGTGTGTGCTAGCAACGGGAAGTACCTTATCTGGTGCATGCATGACCACTGAGCAAGTCCTCTTCCTGGTTGCAGCTCTGATGAGTTTGGACCTGATCCAGTAGCGATGGAGGCGGGTGGCGGTTTGGAGAACCGGTAGCAAAAATCCCTGCCCCCCTCCCATGTCCAGCTGAGCCGCGCGATCATCAGAGGCTTTTTTTCTTTTAAATGCCTCTGACGATCCAAGCTCTGATGATCCCAGCTGAGTTGCCTGATCGTCAGAGGGTTTAAAATCCCTCTGACGATCAGGCAACTCAGCTGGGATCGTCAGAGCCTTTTGAAAGCATTTTTTTACAACCTCTTCGCCGAAGAGGTTGTAGAAAAAATGGTTTTAAAAGTTTTTTTTAAAAAATTGGCCACACCCACCCAGTCACATTAACCCCCACCCCAAGCCACGCTCACAGAACCAGTAGTAACAAATTTTAGATTTCACCACTGCTCCAAGATCACGTCCAACTCTGTTACTCTGTATTCTATATACTGTACAGTAGTTAGCAATCCTACATGTTGTAAGCTACTGATAACCTAATATTCTTTTATTTATTAAGACTAATCTCCACCAGGGCCGGTCTCAAACAATCCAGGCAATGGAGAATCCTATTCTCCGACTAACTAAGCAACTTTATATAATGCAACTTTAATATTTTCATAATATTTCAGGAGTTGCCTTCTCTGTAATTTTGTCTTTGGAACAAAGTTGCTGAAGTCGATAGGAAGAATACCGTTGGAAAAGAAAAGGGGGCAAAGGACATCACCCCACAGTCAGAAAATGTAAATCTTTATACATGAAAGAGAAACAGATCCAATTAAGAAGGGAAAGAATTGTAACTCAAGGAAGGTTATGGAAGTACAGAGTCAGCCACTCTAAATACATTCCAGTCTTCGGTTTCTGACTGTCTGCATTATATACAACAAAAAGGAAATGACTATGTAATACAAGAATCTCTTGTCTATATCTTGCAAAAATTGAAATTGTTTTTGCAATTGCACAGCAAACAAATGCCCATTAGCAAAATGAGGAGGATTGAAGGAACTGCTTAATTACCTGAAATTCTAGAAAGGCTCTAGAACAGGGATCACCAACCTTTCGGACCTCAGGGACCATTAAATTCATAATTTTAAATCCCATGGAGCACTAATATGATCTGCCTAATGACCGGCTGGGTGGGCATGGCTAGGTGGTCATGTGACTGGGTGAGTGTGGTTAACTCAGTGTCACTCACATTGAGGGGCACCTCGCCGGTCTCTACTCACCCCTCCTCTCCCAGCCCCTCTTCGTCTGCCCGCCCAGCCTCCTGAGTGCCCCAACAGGAAGCAGTTATTGGAGCTAAGCAGCCACCATGAGAAAGAGTTGACAAAACAGCTCAGTTCAAATTGGATCTGACCAAGTAGGAGGCTCAACAGAAGTGCCTCACTGAGGACTAGGAGCATAGGCTTTCCAAGCAGAAGGAAGACCTTCAGGAATGCAAGGCCAAGTAACGGTGCCTGGAGGCTCAGTGGGCTGAGATGGTCAGTCAGTTCCTGGCCATGATACAGTCCCACTGGAACAAGGCCCTCTGGCTCTTTGCCACCAGTGGCACTTCCGTCCAGCCTTTGCCCAAAGCCCCACACCAGGAGGTTGAAGCAGAACTGCAAAAAACTGCACTGCTTGGAACATCGTATCTTAAGAAGGTCCTTGGTTGATATCTAGGATGCTGGCAGCAACCCGTATCAACCATTAGCACCAGTCAATGATATTGTGATGCATTTTTGAACATTCAGTTGACTGAGTTTCATGTTTAATAAATAAAAGATACAACAATAATATTAGTAGTAGTAGTAGTAATTATTATTATTGTTGTTGTTGTTGTTGACAGGCACTTGGTCCACAACACACCTGACAAAACAGTAGTTGAAAAGAAAAAAGTATGGTTCATTGACATTGCAATACCTGGGGATGCACAGATTGAAGATAAGCAGCCAGAAAAAATCACAAAGTACCTGGACTTGCAAACTGAAGTTGAGTGACTGTGGAAAAAGAAATTGTGTGTTGTCCTGATTGTAATTGGAGCCCTTGGAGCAATACCCAAAGGGCTACCCCATTATTTAGAAATTCTAAATTTACCGGACTTGAACATTTTGACTCTACAAAAAACCACCTTACTCGGAACAGCTTACATCCTCCGACAATACTTAACAGTTCCTAGGTCCTTGATTAAGACTCGAGCTGGTGAGCTATTAGCCAGCTTCAAAGGCTGTGAATCTCACTACAGATTAAATAATAATAATAATAATAATAATAATAATAATAATAATACAGACATGTGACTATTGTCCAGTTTTTACTGTAACTTGGAATGACCTTCCCTTTAACAGAGGGAATACCATATTTTTTGGAGAATACCGTATTTTTCGCAGTCCCCCCCCCAAAAAAGAGAGTGAAAATCTGGGTGCGTCTTATACTCCAAATGTAGCCCCATCCAGCCTCTCAAATGGAGGTTTCAGAGGCTGAAAAAAGCCACAGAAATGAAGCTTCAAAAAAAAAAGCAAAGCCTCGAAACAGAGCTTCAGAAAAAAAGCCTCCAAACAGAGCTTCAGAAAAAAAGCCTCAGAAATGAAGCTTCAGAAAAGAAGCCTCCGAAACAGAGCTTCAGAAAAAAAGCCGCTGAAGCTCTGTTTCAGAGGCTTTCAGAGGCAGGAAAAAAAAGCTTTTTCTGAAATGGACAAGGCACAGAGCTCACAACCAATGAACCTGTTGCTAAAATTCACATCTGGGAACAGCTGATTGGGGGTATTCCAGGAGGCCGATCCACCTGCCGATCGGCGTTTTTCTTATTTTCCTCCCCAAAAACTAAGGTGCGTCTTATACTCTGAAAAGTACAGTATGTGGTTTAGTCAGCCTTTCTTCATAAGCCTTAAGGCAACTGGTAGGTCTAGCTTCCTATTTAGCACAAAGGATTTGAAATCTTTTTCTCTTTCTTCCTTTTAAGCAATTCCAGGTTATATTTTATAGGTATAAAACAGATGCTCAAATAACGAAGCAACAATTTGTGCTATAAGAAGGCATCGCTTTGCCATAAACTCCATTGAATTTTCCCAAGGGGAGCCTCTCTGCATTCTGATTTTGTATCTTATTTTTAAGCTGATTTTTTTATTACTATTTCCCTTGAGGTTAGCAGGTGAACGAGCAAGTTGTACCGGAGACTCACAGTAAGAGGCTGGGAGAAAATCCAGATTTTGTTCTTTCTTGACAGGGAAAGATCTACCAGCTGTTGTTTTCCCAGTTCTGCTTGAAGTTCCCACTCAAGTTATTCAAGGGCTGCAAATTTGTTAAAAGTTGGAAGGAAAATTCTTTTACTTACAGATCCCTTTTGTATAAAGGGTTCTTCTATCTTTGGTTGCTTGGCAGGCTTCGATAAAGAAAGGGAGTTTGGCCTGAAACCATGATTTGCTTTTTCCAACAGGGGAATCCTTGGAACTGAGTTGAAATCCGCTCAAAATCTTTTGCCCGTGCCATCTACTTCCACGGTCCACTTACCCAAAAAAGTTATGATTAAATTTTTAAAAAGTTCTAAGAAGCCAATTTAATTAGTCTACTGCAACCTAGTATGCTTCCTTTAACTACAAATTAGCTTAAAAAAGGATAAAGTTTCCTTCGGATATATGTGCTAGTCGTTTCTGACTCTAGGGGGCGGTGTTCGTCTCTGATTCAAAGCCGAATGTGGTCATGTGGTGGCATGACTAAACACCAAAGGTGTACAGAATGCTGTAATCTTCCCGCCAAAGATGGTCCCTATTTTTCTACTTGCATTTTTTTACCTGCTTTCAAACTGCTAAGTTGGCAGAAGCTGTAATACTTTTAATACCAATAAAATACCAATTTTATTGGTATTAAAATGTGATTAGAAAGGGGATATTTTTTTAAACATAACAGTGGCATAACTAAAAATTAGAAAGGGGATGAACAATGGAAGATTATAATTTAATATAAATCTGTGTATTACTATTAGAACTATGTAAGTTTGTTAAACACAACAAATGTGACTATTAATATTTTATTAGTAGTAAAAGGAGTGCCATTCACAATTTGTAGGTTGGCATAAAAATAACATATTGAAATATCGAATAATCAAAGAAAGAAAGATTATAATTTAACAAAATGCATGTACTGTTACTAAATTTTATAAGATTGTCAACTGTATTAATATGAAGAAAATAGAATGGAATGGAATGGAATGGAATGGAATGGAATGGAATGGAATGGAATAGAATAGAATAGAATAGAATAGAATAGAATAGAATAGAATAGAATAGAATAGAATAGAATAGAATAGAATAGAATAGAATAGAATAATGGAAAGTAGAGTAGAGTAGAGTAGGGTAGGGTAGGGTAGGGTAGGGTAGGGTAGGGTAGAGTAGAGTAGAGTAGAATAGAATAGAATGGAATGGAATGGAATGGAATGGAATGGAATGGAATGGAACGGAACGGAACGGAACGGAACGGAACGGAACGGAACGGAATGGAACGGAACGGAACGGAACGGAACGGGACAGAACAAAATAGAATAGAATAATGGAAAGTAGAATTAGAATAGCATAGCATAGCATAGCATAGCATAGCATAGCATAGCACAGCATAGCACAGCATAGCATAGCATAGCATAGCATAGAATAGCATAGAATAGCATAGAATAACATAGAATAGAATAGAATAGAATTCTTTATTGGCCAAGTGTGATTGGACACACAAAGGAATTTGTCTTTGGTGCATATGCTCTCAGTGTACATAAAAAGACACCTTTGTCAGGAATCATAAGGTACAGCACTTAGCGATAGTCATAGGGTACAATAAGCAATCAAATCATACTAGGAAACAATCAATATCAATATAAATCGTAAGGATATAAGCAACAAAGTTACAGTCATGCAGTCATAAGTGGAGAAAATGGGTGATGGGAACGATGAGAAGATTAATAGTAGTGCAGATGTAATAAATAGTTTGACAGTGTTGAGGGAATTAGTTGTTTAGCAGAGTGATGGCGTTTGGGAAAAAAGCTGTCCTTGTGTCTAGTTGTTCTGGTGTGCAATGCTCTATAGCGTCATTTTGAGGGCAGGAGTTGAAACAATTTATGTCCAGGATGCGAGGGGTCTGTAGAGATTTTCCCAGCCCGCTTTTTGACTCGTGCAATATACAGGTCCTCAATGGAAGGCAGGTTGGTAGCCATTGTTTTTTCTGCAGTTCTAACTATCCTCTGAAATCTGTGTCTGTCTTGTTGGGTTGCAGAGCCAAACCAGACAGTTATAGAGGTGCAGATGACAGACTCAATCATTCCTCTGTAGAACTGGATCAGCAGTTCCTTGGGCAGTTTGATATTGTTCTATAACCCTATTTGTACGAAAATGTAAGACTACTCCAGTACCACAAGGTTCACACAATGATACGTTTGTAAAAAAAAGTAAACTTAAAAAAAAAAAGAAAACCAACCAGTTCCTAAACCAGCCACTAAGAGAAAGACCACCATACAAATAGGATTCCTAGTAACGTTTCCACTTTTCATTTCCACATTCCGTTCGATTGGCTAAGAATAGGGCATAGCTAAGACGCCACTCTCCAAATGCCTTACCTGCTGAAAGGTTAAACCCATTGCATGTTCCACCTCTATTCTCCTCTAGCCCAGACGTGCTGCAGCATCCAATCCCTTTCATTTATATCATCTCTAGTCCAAATATAAGTCAAGATATTTGTTCGGCTTCCCAGCAATTTCACTCTCCTGTTTTATGGTGTTTCAGGTAAACAGAAGGCAAAGTCCAATTGTCTTCCGACAATGCTCCCCTAATTGCAAAGGTGGTGAAAACCTGAAAATCCATCTCCTTCCTCCCCACCCAGCCTTTTGTTAATACCCTCCCCCTCCGCCACCCCGTTGATGCTAGCATTTTACAGCATGAATACCAGAAGACAAAAAGAGATGATATTTGCTATGCCGTGATTGGTATAAATGTAGGCTTAGGCTAACAACATTTTAGTTATTCACCTAACTGCTTTAGACTTTAAAAGGTAAGCCTCTCTGAATGAGAACAGACTACCGTATTTTTCAGAGTATAAGATGCCCCCCTAAAAGGTTGTGAAAATTTGGGTGCCTCTTATACACCGAATGTAGCCCCACCCACCCACTGGCCCCCACCCTTAGGCCTCTGCCTCCCAGCAATTTATCTCCTTGCAGCAAGCAGCAGGAAGAAACAGCCCGTTTCAGCTTCAGCACAGCCTAATTAGCACAAGTTGATTGTTGGCTGGATCGAGCTCCCAACTCTCAGCTGTTTCAGGCTGCAGGGATTGCCATTGCCGATTTCTGCACAGGCCTCTGCTGCTTGCTGCAAGGAGGTAAATTGCTGGGAGCAGATTTTTTTTCTTTCTTTCTTGTGCTAATCAAGCTATGCTGAAAACGAAAATGAAAGTAACGCAAGCTGTTTGCTCTTTGCTGCAACGCGGTAAAATTGCTGGGAGGCAGAGGCAGATTTCTTTTTCTTCTTTTCCTCACCAAAAAAGGTAGGTGCGTCTTATACTCCGAAAAATACGGTAGCTTGCTCGGTTGTGACCTTGCTAACAATTTCCTGCAAATGTGGCTATTTTTTAATCTCCTGGGGAAGGAAATGCCACAAGGTTGTGGTTTGTTTTTTTCCCCTTTCGAGTATTAGCTTGGCTTGGAGCAACAATAAAGAACTCACATTGCTTAACTGTAAGCAATATTTTAGCACAGTTCAGTATGTCATTGCGGGCAAGGTTAAAAGCTTCTGAGTTAGCATATAATCCATAGAAGCAAGAGAGATTATCTCTTCCTTCCCTCCAGTTCAGACAGCCTACTCTCCAATTAGCTAGCCAACAACTTTGTGTGTGTGTGTGTGATTCCAGTTGAATCTTTATTCATTTATTTTTGCTGAATTTAAATCCCCATTTAATGGCTCTACAGATTCCAAGATGGGTTGGCAGGGCTAAAAGGGGAAAAAAAAAAAGGTGCATCAAACTGTTAAGTGATTTCATATTTCACATTGCTCAGCTAGCATCTTGGTCTCGGTGTTGAATTTTCTCTCTGAGTTTTCTGCCGTTAACTTTGAGGATTTACAGTAGATCGATACATTTACTGACAACAAGAGCAGGGTAATAAACTTTTATTTTAGTTTAATTTTTTTTTTTTTGTTAGGTCTTTGAGTAACATCAAGCACTTAACTAAGATGCTACGGTGGCATTAATGAGATCTTAACTGCCATTTGTCTAGCGTTAGGCTAAGACGGTAGGAAAGTTCCCATCTAGCAAGCTTTCTACAGACCAATTTCCCCTTTCTTCAACTTTCGTCTTACCATGAGTACTGCTATTTCTTCTGAGAAAGCCAAATGCCCATCACTCAAAAGCACAGGAGAGGACCAGAATGAGCCCAAGGGAGGGGGCCAAACATGTCATAAGTGACAGATATGCTTCCTTCAAAGTCCAGGAAAGAATGACCCAAACTCCATTGAATATAGAGAAAGGTAGTTTTACTAGAAAATGAAGTGATCACAAACAAAGAAAAGCAGAATTTGAGGCAAAAGAGCGAAAATTACAGATAGAAAGCATCCCCTCCCACTGCCCAATATATATCATCCAATCCAAAGGTCTCCCTTTGGATTGGAAGCACACATCTGATGGTGTCATCAATCAGGAATGCCGTGGCCATTGACCTGATAGCAACTTCAAAGATGCAGCACTATGTCTTAGGTATCACTTTCGATTCCCTCTCTCCAGCATGCGTATACTCAAAACTAGGTCCCCACTCCCCAGTTACCATGGCATCCAAAGCAGCAAAAGGCGGAGGCTGACAGTAAGTCTCGAGTCCCTTCGTGCCCACATGAGACCTAAGTCAGCCCACCTTGAATTCCGTTGACCAATTTGCCTTTACTGTTAGTAGTTCAGATTCTTGTAGAGAGCTTACCGCTTGCAATTAAACATTATATTCGGTTGAGCTGCCTGGATTTCGTGATTTCTTTAGCGCTTGACAAAAAGGAGATGCATGTTGTGACCTAGGCTCACTTAGTCATTACAGGACACAATTAGTCTCAAATAAAACTATTTTACTATAACAGTTGAGAATTACTTCATTCCCAGCTTAATCCAAATTAATTCTAAAACAAGTCCTTCAGAAAAAGTTCTTCGGGCTTATCACAAACCTTTATCTTTTTTGACACCCTGCCAAAGGACTTTCTTGGCAAAGCCCCACAAAGTTCAGAAACAAGAGACACCGACTGGAAAACAGAGTTAGTAACGTTGCTTTTCTACAAAGAGCCCACAAGCCTTTGATGCTCTTTTAAGCCTTATGGGAGAGGCCAATCATCTCCTGGCCTTACTCCTGAGTCGTCCCTTTTGCTTTAGCTGCTCTTGCCTTCTGGCAGCTCTGTGCATGTGTGCACTAGGAACAGGCTCCTTCTCTTCCTCTGCCTCTCTGCTGTCTGACTCTGGATGGTCCAGAGTCTGTGTATAACTCCCAGATGGTCCTGGCCCCATCTCTGCCTCCAACAAAGAGCCCTCATCCAGACCTTCCCCAAACTCCAGGATTGGCCCATGTTCCTCCCCAGCCTCCTCACTATCCAACTCTGCTGCTAGCTCTGGGGGCTGATGGCGGACCACAACAGTGCAAAACCTGAGTATTACAATCCAAAGGGTTGAAAATGTGTGCTCATTTATATGGGATTGAAGCTACCAACATTATCATGAAAGTCCCAGATGGAGATAGAGGGAGAGAATATTATCTGTTTGTTTGAACTGATAAACAATATTAGACAACATCCCAATCAAGAATCAAGACCACTCCCACTAACATTGACAAGGCAAATATCTAGTGTATAAAAAGAGAGAAAACCTTGCTCCCTCTTAACATTGATGAGGTTACTTAATTTGATAGTCAAACGTCTGTAAGAAAACATTCAAGGACCCAGTGGTGAAATCCAAATTATTTTTTTAATACCAGTTCTGTGGGCGTGGTGTGGCGTGATGGGTGTGGGCATGGCTTGGCGGGCATGGCAGGGGAAGGATACTGCAAAATCTCCATTCCCTCCCCACTCCTGGGGGAAGGATATTGCAAAATCTCCATTCCCACCCCACTCTGGGGCCAGCCAGAGATGGTATTTGCCGGTTCTCCGAACTGCTCAAAATTTCCCACTCCCGGTTCTCCAGAACCTGTCAGAACCTGCTGGATTTCACCCCTGCAAGGACCCCACATAATAGTTACTTAGTTTTCCTGTCCTGTCTTACCTAAAGTCTTACTTTTCCAATTCTGAATTTTGAGAAGTGGCAGTAATTTTATGGGGAACATGATTAAAGCCATCAGCTGAAGAAGCTATTGCCTTATGAGACTTTTGCATGGTTTGATGGTTAGATATATTTATTTTAATGTTTTACTAGAGCCAACTTTGGTTTTCCTTGGAACCAAAGATGTTTACTCAGCCTCTTAAATATCAGTGCAATGACCTCTTGGGCCTCCCATTTTTCTGCTATGAGAATTTCCTCTCCATTTTTAAAGGCAAATATTCTTTAACCTCAGTGCAAATCAATCACAGCAATAATTCACTCTGAAAAGGGAAATTATTACTCAAGCTGTTTTGAGAAAGGAATTCTCAAGAGAAGGCTTGGAGGAGGGGGAGAGATTGGGATAATATGCATAGTTAAGTTCTCCACACTTCACAAGGCACATAAAAATTCAGATACGTCTCTCTTTTTTTCGCCCCCCATGAATAACACAAAGATTCTAACTCGGGCTTAAAAATATCGACAGTTTTTAGCAAAAGAAGTCATTTCGATATGAGACAAGGAAACATAAAACAGCACGTTAAGAATAAATTTGGAGTAGTTTAGGGAATCGAGTCATATTATGGATAGACGTATGAGGAGTCCTTGATGCTGCCTGCAATTTGTATTTCTAATGCTGTCATGTTATCACTGGTTTTCTTCCCCGTTCTCATTCAATTGGAAGCTCAGGTATACAGAAATATAGGTAGTACCTGGCTCGATAATAGTAACCGTGAGAAGGTTCTTGGAGACCTAGTGGAAAATTGCTTAAATAGGAGTGTGCTGCAGCTGCCAAAAATAAATAAATAAATAAAGCCTTAACAGAACAGAATTCCACCTTAACAGAATAACGCAGTTGGAAGGGACCTTTGAGGTCTTCTAGTCCAACCCCCTGCATAGGCAGGAAACCCTACACCACTTCAGACAAATGGTTATCCAATCTCGTCTTAAAAAATTCCAGTGTTGGAGCATTCACAACTTCTGGAGGCAAGTTGTTCCACTGATTAATTGTTCTAATGGTCAGGAAATTTTTTCTTAGTTCTAAGATGCTTCTCTCTTTGATTAGTTCCTATCCATTGCTTCTTGTCCTACCCTAAAGTGCTTTGGAGAATAGTTTGACTCCCTCTTCTCTGTGGCAGCCCCTGAGATATTGGAACACTGCTATCATGTCTCCCCTAGTCCTTCTTTTCATTAAACTAGACATACCCAGTTCCTGAAACTATTTTTCATATGTTTTAGCCTCCAGTCCCCTAATCATCTTTATTGCTCATCTTTGCACTCTTTCCAGAGTCTCAATATCTTTTTTACATCGTGGTGATCAAAACTAGATGCAGTATTCCAAGTGTGGCCTTACCAAGGCATTATAAAGTGGCATTAACACTTCGTGTGATCTTGAGTCTATCCCTCTGTTTATGCAGCCTAGAATTGTGTTGGCGTTTTTGGCAGCTGCTGTACATGGCTAGCTCATATTTAAGTGATTGTCAACTAGGACTCCAGGATCCCTCTCACAGTTACTGCTATTGAGCAAGGTACCACATATACCATACCTGGACATTTTATTTTTCTTGCCTAACTGTAGAACCTGACTTCCTTGCCTAAATGTAGAACCTTACACAGTTCTAGGCTGCATAAACAGAGGGATAAAATCAAGATCACGTGAAATGTTAGCACCACTTTATAAGGCCTTGGTAAGGGCCACACTTGGAATCCTGCATCCAGTTTTCGTCGCCACAATGTAAAAAAGATGTTGAGACTCTAGAAAGAGTACAGAGAAGAGCAACAAAGGTGATTAGGGAACTGGAGGCTAAAACATATAAAGAATGGTTGCATTTTAATCTAGTTTAATGAAGAGAAGGACTAGGGGTGATATGATAGCAGTGCTTCAATATCTCAAGGGATGCCACAAAGAAGAGGGAGTCAAGCTATTTTCCAATGCACTTGAGGGCAAAACAAGAAACAATGGATGGAAACTAATCAAGGAGAGATGCAAGCTAGAACTAAGGAGACGTTTCCTGGCAGTTAAAACAATTGATCAGTGGAAGGACTTGCCGTCAAAGGTTTGTGGTGCTCCATGACTGGAGGTTTTTAAAAGAAGATGTTGGATAACTGTTACGTATATAGTTTTGGCGGGAGATTTAAACCACAATAGGTCACTTGTGATTGGTCAGCTCCCTGGCCATTTGTGGTAGAGGTTCTCCTGCTTAAGCAGGGGGGTGAAATCCAGTGGTGAAATCCATTTTTTTTTACTACCGGTTCTGTGGGCGTGGCTTGGTGGGCTTGGTGGGCGTGGCTTGGTGGGTGTGGCAGGGGAAGTATACTGCAAAATCTCCATTCCTTCATCACTCCTGGGGGAAGGATCCTGCAAAATCTCCATTCCCTCCCCACTCTTGGGCCAGCCAGAGGATGGTATTTGCCGGTTCTCCGAACTAGTCAAAATTTCCGCTACCAGTTCTTCAAACTGCTCAAAATTTCCTCTACTGGTTATCCAGAACCTGTCAGAACCTGCTGGATTTCAACCCTGGTTTAGACTAGAAGACCTCCCTTCCAACTCTGTTATTCCACAATAAATCTCTTTCAAAAGAAACAAGAAATTGGTGAAATTTTCCTGGGTATGGAAGGACACCGATTTGATATTGCCAAGGGTAAAGGTGAATATCCTGTCTTTCATTTTACAAATAGTTCTCCGGCAGAGTACAGTGGCCTGATTTTTGCAAAGCACTCCCAATAATTCCGTCCGCGAACTGTTTTCTCCAGATTTGTCAAGGGATGCATCACCTCTTTGTCCATCAGAGCTGTTTTGACTACTAAACTTAATGTCAATAGATGAATATGAAAAAGGGTCTTTGCAGGCAGCCCATGTTCTCAGCTGGCTAATTAAAAAATATATATATCTCTGCATTGCATAGATAAGGGACATTTCCTCTTTCTCCCTCCCTCTCTTAGACTTCTTTCTTTTTGTGATGTTTCAATATGTTGCTGTCTCCGTCCTATCAAACGTAACTTCAAATATCACGAGCGTTTGTTAGCACTCGCTGGCGGCTGGACTAAGTCCACATTTTGCATTCAAGGCAGACGCATTAGGAGCGTTTTGTTTAATGGATTGTTCTGCAACTTAATTTCTCAATATACTTTCCCACTCTGCTATTCAGGAGCACATCCTTTGACAAGCGCTCCTGCTGAATTTAAAACTCGAGAACAAGGACAGCAGAAGCAACCCCCAGCAACTCAAGAGAAAGCAGCAAGACACATTTGGGGGAAATTTTGAGAGGAGGAGGAGGAGGAGGAGGAGACAGAGAAAGAGGAGGAGGAGGAGGAAGAGGAGGAGGAGGAGAAGAAGAAGAGGAGGAGGAGGAGGAGGAGGAGACAGAGAAAGAGGAGGAGGAGGAGGAGGAGGAGGAGACAGAGAAAGAGAAGGAGGAGAAGGAGAAGGAGAAGGAGAAAGAGAAAGAGAAAGAGAAAGAGAAAGAGAAAGAGAAAGAGAAAGAAAGAGAAGGGGAAGGGGAAGGGGAAGGGGAAGGGGAAGGAGAAGGAGAAGGAGAAGGAGAAGGAGAGGAAGATAAAGAGGAAGAGGAAGAGGAAGAGGAGGAGGAGGAGGAGGAGGAGGAGGAGGAGGAAGATGAGGAGGAGGAGGAAGAGGAGGAGGAGGAGGAGGAGGAGGAAAAGGAGGAGGAGGAGACAGAGAAAGAGAAGGAGGAGAAGGAGAAGGAGAAGGAGAAGGAGAAAGAGAAAGAGAAAGAGAAAGAGAAAGAGAAGGAGAAGGGGAAGGGGAAGGGGAAGGGAAAGGGAAAGGGGAAGGGGAAGGGGAAGGGGAAGGGGAAGGGGAAGGGGAAGGAGAAGGAGAAGGAGAAGGAGAAGGAGAAGGAGAGGAAGATAAAGAGGAAGAGGAGGAGGAGGAGGAGGAGGAGGAGGATAAACATCTGGGACACCTAAAGCCTTGAATTGTCATAAATTGGCCAATGGAGAAGGACAAGGCCTTTGAAAACTACATCATTCTCTTTTCCACATGCTCCTGCCTCTCCTTTCAATATTTCTAAGAAAAGGCAAAACGGTGTATATATATATACGCTGTTTTGCCTTTTCTTAGAAATATTGAGAATATATATATATATATATATATATATATATATATATATATATATATATATATATATATATATATATATATATATATATCTGCGATTGGAATTATTTCTGCACCTCACCCCTAACATTCCCTCAGACAACCTTTTGCAAAGCGCCCATTGAAAATATCAAGATAAAAATGGATGAATAGGCCAAAGATAAAGGTTAAGAAGATTATGCCCAGCGTTGCATTGCTTAAGGCTTATAAAGTACAGAATGTGGACAACCTAGGTTAGGTAAAAATTCCAATTTATTACTTTGTCAAACTCCTATTTTCTTGAATGATCAGCCTGAGGAATGAGTGAAGCTAAAGTTACTAAATATTTGTAGAAAGTGATTAGTTATAACCAGAGGTGGTATTTAGCCAATTCGGACCAGTTTAGGCGAACTGGTAGTAGAAATCATGGGTGAGCCTGCCCACCTGTCCCAGCTCTATGCCGTCCTATTTAGGCACGTTTTTGAGGCCAGGTACATGTGTGGAAGGCATGCGCATGTTGTAGCTTTCCCAGGCTTTTGTAGGACACCCTAGGACAGTGATGGCTAACCTAGTTGCCGTCGTGTGCCAAAAGTGGGAGGAGCACGGGGGTTGTGTGCATGCATGGCCACACCCATAATTCAATGCCCCACCATGCATGAGCATGCGACCCCCCCAGTGCTGCTCCCGCTTTTGGCATGTGATGGCCAAAAGATTACCGGTGGGCCCAGTAGGCCCGTTTTTTGCCCTCCCCAGGCTCCAGAGGCATTCTAGGAGCCTGCAGAGGGTGAAAACGGCCTTCCTCACCCCAGAGGCCCTCCGGAGGCCAGAAATGGCTCATTTCCTGATTTCCGGTGGGCCCGGAAGGCCCTAAAATCAGCTGGCCAGCACGCGCATGCACACTAGAGCTAAGCCAGGGCATTGCTCAAGTGCCCACAGATATGGCTCGGCGTGCCACAAGTTTGCCATCACTGCCCTAGGATATTATGGGTAAAGAAAAGCTTGCTGAGGCATTTCATCCAAAGGAAGAAGATGTTATTCTCATCTCGTTTGCATGTGATTTCCGTCTGCTCATTATCCTCCTTTCCCAACTCTCAAAGCTCATGGACATTATTCATAATTAAAGGACAGGAGTGGAGAAAGGCCTTGTTCTCCAGATGTTTCAAACTGAAGCTCCCCGCAGGCCCTGTTCGTTGACAGTGTTGGCTGAAGTCATTAGGAATTCAGACCCAAACTTCCCCAGGACTCCTACCTTGTACTCTACAAGCAAAAAGTGTCCTGTGTAGGAATCTGAACTCAGGGTTGCCGTAAGACCAAAGAATTGCTTTAGCGTTGGGTTCGGGTTTGAAAACCAAACTCTTTCCCTTCCTGCAACAGCAATATAAGGTAAATAAAAGCCTGAAGCAATCAAATATTTGTTCTGTTCTCCAAAGGATTACAATTTTCCTGGCCTTTGCTTCCCTTTATACTTTTTTTTTTTACCTGATGTCAGTTTATCGCTCTTCACCTTCTGAGAGGTTCTGGAGAAATCTGCCAATGAAGCTCATTAATCTTCCATCTCAAGGATCTCCTGCTGTCCAATTATACTCACTGGCAGGGTATTAACTGCCCAAACCCCAGGGGCTGGTTCTCTTTCACCAACTTGGTGGCAATTATTCTCTTCATTTTAACATTGTGCCAGCCAGAGATTGATTCTACTTGTTAAATGATGATCAGCAGAACTAAAAAAAAAGTGTTCTTAAGATGTGTACTGGCATGCAGACATCCTCTGGGTGTTAACTTTCTCTCTCTCTCTCTCTCGCTCTCTCTTTCTTTCTTTCTTTCTTTCTTTCTTTCTTTCTTTCTTTCTCTCTCTCTCTCTCTCTCTCTCTCTTTCTTTCTTTCTTCTTCCTTCTTTTTTCTGTCTTTCGTTCCTCTTTTTTGTTTACCTTGTTCCTCTTTTTACCTATCTTTCATTCTTTCTTTCATCTTTTTTCTTTCTCCTTCCTTCTCCTTCCCTCTTTCTCTTTCTTCTTTTCCTTCCCTACCCTTTCTATTTTTCTTTAACCTTCTCTTTCTCTTTTCTTTCTTTCTTTCTTTCTTTCTTTCTTTCTTTCTTTCTTTCTTTCCTTCCTTCCTTCCTTCCTTCCTTCCTTCCTTCCTTCCTTCCTTCCTTCCTTCTTTCTTTCTCCTTCCTTCTCCTTCCTTCTTTCACTTTCTCTGTCTTTCTTCCCTCCTCTCTCCTCCTTCCTTCCTTCCTTTCTTCTCTTTCTCTCTCTTTCTTCCTTTCCTCTCCGCTCTCCTTCCTTCCTTCCTTCTTCCTCTCCTCTCCTCCCCTCTCTTCTCCTTTCCTCTCCTCCCTTCCTTCCTTTCTACTCCTCCCTTCCTTCCTTCCTTCCTTCCTTCCTTCCTTCCTTCCTTCCTTCCTTCCTCCTTCTCTATAATAATGTATGGGGCATAAGAACAAGCAAGTCATAAATCCCTCTTTCTATATATTTCCTTTATGTATTTCTCTTTGTCAGTTTAATTTCCCTTCCTTTTACACCTCCCCAATTTTTCCCTTTTGTATTATTTTGTACTTTATCATTCTTTTGAAACTCAGTAAAGTTATTGCAAACCACCGGGGAGGGGAAAACACTTGATGAATGTGATTAGAGCATTTTAGCAGCTCTCTTTTACTTCTCAAGTTTGCTGTAACAGGGATCATTAATTTTCACTAGGCAAAAATATAGGCCGGCTTGTGTAGGTATTTTCTCTTTCTATCGTAATGTTGTGGCCCGCCAGCTGCCAGTGGAGCTGGTGGCAGACTCGGACAATGGGGAGGTTGGGGAGGAATTTGGGCCAGTCCTGGTGTCTGGGGAAGGCTCTGATGGATGCTCTGGGTTGGACGCAGAGATAAAGCCAACACTGCCTGACATTTCCCAGTCACCAGAGAGGCAGCTGCTTTGAAGGCTGAGATGAGTGAGGAGGAAGAACAGCTGGGGCCTGTTTCAGATGCACGTATGCGCAGAGCTGTTAGGAGAGGAGAACAATGGAGGACAAGGAGTCGACTCGGGAAGCAAAGCACACATGGGCACTGAATGGTCCCTCCCTGACTGGGGAATAAATAGAAGGGAAGGGGAGGGGTAATCGCAGGAGACAACCATACAGATTTCTTTCAGAAGATTTGGCTCATCGTGGTTTGTGTCTCAGGGACTACTTGCCAGAACTTAATTTGCAGCCTTACGACTGGAAGCTCGCGGCCTGGCAATTATCTCAAGGAACTGATAAGGTCTGTTCCTGCAGTTAACCCTTTGAAGGATTATTGCCTGGACTTTTTCGGTGTGTGAATGCCATTATTTCACAGTAGCTAAATAAAGAAGGGATTTTCGGGACAAGGAATCTGTTTATTGGTGGGCTTCACACACTGTAACAACCGGTTCGCCCAGCACCAGGAAGGTGAGCAGGCACATGCATGTATGCGACGTCACAAAACACGGCAATTCACACATGTGCACCATTCGCACATGCGTGCAATGTCAAACAACACAGTGATTCACATGTGTGCAATGTCTGTGCATGCATGCGGTGTCAAAAACACAGCAATATAGGACAGAATTGCACCCGGGCGTGTGAGGACTGCAGGGCACTACTACTCATTTGTCTGAACCTCGCCGAACCGGCTGAATCCCACCTCCTAAGCAGGAAAAAATTGATTTCTCCTAATGGAATAGTGTATCTCTGCACTTAACTTTTCATAGTGTTAAAGGCTCTTAATTTTGAAGCAGTAAAGTAATATTTATCCTGACAGAGAAAATTGTTCCAGCGCTGAAGGTATTACTAATAGGAGCAGTTAATTTTAGGTAGCGCCTATTACTCTAGTCAATGTGATACAGGGACCTAAATATCTCTCCAAGCATGTTATATTTATTTCAAACATATACTTTAATTATTTCCTCCAGAAAGGGCGAGGCAGCTTACCGAAAACAGTAACAACAACGGTTGCACCAAAACGTTCATAACACGGTAAAGAGGTTCTCGAAAAGCATCCTTCTTTTTTTAAAAAGTATAATAGAGAAATAATTTCAGAATTCGAGGTGACAACTTGCTGAACCAGCAAGACAAACATCCGCCATCCAAACAGCTGAAAAACAAATTTCGTTCCCGAAGAGATAAAACGACATGCGGTTTCTGTGCTTTTCCGCGACCTCTGGAACATCTGCTCCTGTTTGGCAAACTTCTGGAAGGTTAAAACATTTTGGAGAACTTCCAAAAATGATTCCATGTGACCCAACCTTGTACAGATAGTCCTTGACTTACAATGGTTTATTTAGTGACCTTTCAAAGTTACGACGACGCTGAAAAAAAATACATATGACCGTTCCAGCATCCTCAGGGTCAGATGATCAAAATCTGGATGCTTGGCCACTGACCACATGTTTACGATGGTTGCAGGGCCCCTGGGGTCATGTGATCCCCGTTTTGCAACCTTCTGGCGTCTCAATAGGCAAGTGAGATTCACTTAACAACCGGGTGACTAGCTTGACAACTGCAATGATTCACTTAACAATTTGGGCAAGAAAGGTCATAAAACGGAGAAAAATTCACTTGACATATCTCTTACTTAGCAGCAGAAATTTTGGGCTCAGTTGAGGATCTACCTATCCATCTATCCATCCATCATCTATCTATCTATCTATCTATCTATCTATCTATCTATCTATCTATCTATCTATCTATCTATCTATCTATCTTTCCTTCCTTCCTTCCTTCCTTCCTTCCTTCCTTCCTTCCTTCCTTCCTTCCTTCCTTCCTTCCTACTTATCTACCTAAATACCTACATTTATGTATGTATGTATCTGTCTGTCTGTCTGTCTGTCTGTCTGTCTGTCTGTCTGTCTATCCATCCATCCTTTCTTTCTACCTACCTACCTGTTTCTATGTATCTATCATCTTTCTTTCTTTCTTTCTTTCTTTCTTTCTTTCTTTCTTTCTTTCTTTCTTTCTTTCTTTCTTTCTTTCTTTCTTTCTTTCTTTCTTCTTACCTACCTACATCTATGTATTTATCATCTATCTATCTATCTATCTGTCTGTCTGTCTGTCTGTCTGTCTCTCTCTCTCTCTCTACACCTATCCATCCATCCATTCTTCTTTCTTTCTTTCTTTCTACCTACCTACCTACCTACCTACCTCTTTCTATCTATCTATCTATCTATCTATCTATCTATCTATCTATCTATCTATCTATCTATCTATCTATCCTTCCTTCCTTCCTTCCTTCCTTCCTTCCTTCCTTCCTTCCTTCCTTCCTTCCTTCTTTCTTTCTTTCTTTCTTTCTTTCTTTCTTTCTTCCTACTTACTTTCCTACCTACATTTATGTATCTATCATCTATCTTCTATCTATCTATCTGTCTGTGTCTATCATCATCCATCATCCATCATCTATCTATCTATCTATCTATCCATCCATCCATCCATCCATCCATCCATCCATCCATCCATCCTTCTATTTTTCTATCATCTATCTATCTTCACCATGGAGTTATCTAAGCCTTTTAAAAGCTAGTGATTTTTCTCCATCTAGGTTTGTTATGCATGTTGAGAAGATCTTTCCTTCACCAGTTCTGAAACTGCTGTCAATCAATCTCAGTGGGCTTTCCCAAGTTCTAGTTTTCAGAGGCTAAAACTAACTTTTCCTTTTAATCTGACCTACTTACCCTTAAATAGTTTTAGCCCCCCCCCTTTTTTTTTTTTTTTTACTTTTTCATTGCAAATGAAGCAGAAAACAAAGTGGAAAGACAGTGATGTATCGAGAAGGGCAGGTACAGCCAGGATAAATGTATGATGGCAGCAAAATGTCTCTGAGTGGGTGTGGATCCCACTAATTAGTTCTGTCTCCCAGGATTCCTGGTGAGCTATGGAGTATTCTGTTTTTAAAAGCTGTCTCCTGGACATGAGAAATCCTGGATCGAGATGGAAAGATTGAATCTTCTCAATGTTGCACAACTTAAAATGAGGCCCCTTCTGCAGAGAGTTGCCCATCAATCTGTCAATCTATCTATTTCCAGTAGATAACTGCTTCACTGCTGACACCTTCTGTCCTAAAGAACAATGAAGATATATCTTGCAACACATAGCAATAGCACAGACCTATATACCACTTTACAATGCTTTACAGCCCTTTCTAAGCAGTTTACAAAGTCAGCCTATCGCCCCCAGTAAACTGGCTCCTCATTTTACCCACCTCGGAAGGATGAAAGACTGAGTCAACCTTCAGACGGTGAATATTGAACCTCCGGCAGTTGGCAGAATTAGCCTGCGATACTGCATTCTAAGCACTGGGAAGTAGGGAGGGAGGGATTGATTGAAGGAAGGGAGGGAGGGAGAGAGAGAAGGAAGGGATGGGCAATAGCACTTAGACTTATATACTGCTTCACGGTGCTTTACATCCCTCTCTAAGCAGTTTACAGAATCAGCATCTTGCCCCCAGCAAACTGAGTCCTCATTTTACCAACCTTGGAAGGATGGAAGACTGAGTCAACTTTGAGCCAGTGAGAATTGAACTGCTGGCATTTCGGCAGAATTATCCTGCAATACTGCATTCTAACCACTGTGCCATCACAGCTTACATACCAATAACAATAGCAATAGCACTTATACACTGCCCCATATGGCTTTACAGCACTCACTGCTCAGTTTACAGAGTCAGCATATTGCCCCCAACAATCTGGGTCTTCATTTTACCAACCTTGGAAGGATGGAATAGTCAACCTTGAACTGATCAGGATCAAATTCTAGCCTTTGGGCAGAGTTTGCCTGCAGTCTTGCATTCTAATCACTGTGCCACCAGGATAACACCTTTGTGATAGGAATAAAATAGAACAGAACAGAACAGAACAGAACAGAACAGAACAGAATAGAATAGAATTCTTTATTGGCCAAGTGTGATTGGACACATAAGGAATTTGTCTTGATGCATATGCTCTCAGTGTACATAAAAGAAAAGATACATTCATCAAGAATCATAAGGTACAACATTTAATGATAGTCATAGGGAACAAATAAGCAATCAAATCATATCAGGAAACAATCAATATAAATCGTAAGGATACCAGCAACAAGGTTACAGTCATAAGTGGGAAGAGATGGGTGTAAAGGAGTGAAGCATGCAAAAGAGAAACATCATAGAACATAAAAGAAAAAGGAAAACAAGAATATACTGAAAAGAGAGAAAAAAATATAATTTGCAATTCTTCACCTCTTTTAGTTTATAATCAATGATCTCTTCATGCCATATTCTATCTCTTATCTGTAGATAAATCCATAACATCATATTTTCAGTCCTAATATCAGCATTAAGGGTTACCACAAATAACAAATAACAATATAACTTATTTTAACTGTGATCAAATAAACCAACTCCATATTGCTTCCTTTTACTTCTAACAGTCTTAATATTTACTCAATTCACATAATGTAGAACAATGTGATTTTTTTAAAAAAATCTTCTTTGTTCCCTCTCATAAGATTCTTCAGTGTTTCAATAAGACCTTTCATGGTTATGTCAACCATTCAGGAGTTAGTCATGAGAAAAGCTAGACCTTGCTAAAAGATAGAAAATAAAGTTAGAAACTTCAGTATTAAAGAGATACCTACAAGTTATTTCACAAGTTACCACTTAAAAGTTCAATAGACTTCCTTGCAAACAATCCTTTAGGGGGGAAAATACATGAATTGACCTCAATCATTCTGAGCTAAAAATGCCTCTATGATAACAGCTTAACACGAAATCCTTTCTAATGAAACCATGTAAACCTATGCTGTATTTAAACATGGTGCAGTAAATTTCACAATTACAGCATTTTGAGATAGACATTATTATCCCACTTCAATGATCATAAAAGAGATGCAATAGAAAGAACACTTAAATAATATAGACATATAATATATAATATAGACCCCTCGTCTCCTCCTCTGTAGAAGAGATTGTTTGTGACCTAGGCTTACTGAGTCATTTCAAGACACAATTAGTCCCAAATAAACATATTTTATTGTAACAGCTGAGAATTATGTTCATTCCCAGCTGAGTCCTAGTTAGTTGCAAAACAAGTCCTTTGGAAGAAGTCCTTCGGGATAATAACCAACCTTTATCTTCTTTGACACCCTGCCAAAGGCCTTACTTGGCAAAGCCCCACGGAGCTCAGAAACAAACAAGAGACGCCAACTGAAAACAGAGTTAGCAATGTTGCTTCCCTGCAAAAGGCCCAAAGTGCCTTTGTTTCTCTTTTAAGCCTTAAGGGAGGAGCCAATCATCTCCTGGCCTTGTTCCCGAGTCGTCCCTTTTGCTTTAGCTACTCTTGCCTTCTGGCAGCTCTGGGCATGTGTGCACTAGGAACAGGCTCCCTCATTCCTCTGCCTCTCTGCTGTCCAACTCTGGGGCTCCGGAGTCCTCAAATCAATCCCAAATGGCCCTGGCCCCATCTCTGCCTCCAATGCATAGCCCTCATTGGGGCCTTCCCCAGACTCCAGGACTGGCCCATATTCCTCCCCAGCCTCCTCACTGTTCAACTCCACTGCCAACTCTGCAGGCTGCTGGCAGACCACAAAAGATTGGCAATCACAAAAAACTCCAAAACATTTGAGAGCATAACCACATCTCACAATCCACACTGTACCCGTTTACATTATGTCTGTCCCTGTGCCATTTTTCTTATCCGTATGTTTAATATCTGTGTTTGTTCTGATTATGTAAATCCTGCCCTTCAGTAGTAGAGCCAGGTTATTTCTTTTCCTTAACTGTTCTGTGATATGACCAACAAAACCCAAGAATCTGCATGAGAGAATCTCTCTACAAGAGATACTAGTCTGTGCAGAATTTGATATGGAGGCTGTTCTGTCAGCTTAATGTAGCAAAAGAGCGAAGTATTTTAAAGCACAGATTTTTACGCAGTTCAAAACAAATGCATCACAAGTATAAAATTGAGCATCGATAGGAATAACACCAATAAATTGCAGAGACTGGGAAAGATCTTTATCGTCTGCTGAAATGCATTGCCCTGAGGATTTTATATAGTTCACAGATCCATCATTTGTTGAAAGGTGATCATAAATTTGCCATTACAAGCAGCATCCTTTCTCCAAAATTGGATGTGGTTGAGGTTGAGTCACTTACTGTTTCTCAGAGAAACATACATTCTAACTCTTCAGGGAAATAAAAGATGATAGAGATAGATAGGTAGGTAGGTAGGTAGGTAGATAGATAGATAGATAGATGATAGATAGATAGATAGATAGATAGATAGATAGATAGATAGATAGATAGACAGACAGACAGACAGACAGATACTGTAGATATAGAAACAGAGGCAGAGAGAGAGACAGAGAGATAGCAATAGCGCTTAGACTTATATACACTTTACAGTGCTTTACAGCCCTCTCTAAGCAGTTTACAGAGTCAGCCTACTGCCCCCAACAATTTGGGCCCTCATTTTACTGACCTCAGAAGGATGGAAGGCTGAGTCATCCTTGAGCCTGGTGAGATCTGAACTGCTCAAATTGCAGGCAGTCGGCAGCTAGCAGTCAGCAGAAGTAGCCTGCAGTACTGCACTGCACTACCAGAGCTCTCATGGATAGAGATAGATAGATATAGATAGTGATAAATATAAAGATAGATGATAGATAGATAGATAGATAGATAGATAGATAGATAGATAGATAGATAGATAGATAGATAGAGGCACTGTAGATATAAAGACAGAGATAGATAGACAGAGAGATAAATATAGATAATGATAAATATAAATATAAATATAGATGATCGATTGATTGATCAATCAATTGATAGATAGGTGATAGATACTGTAGATAGAGAGAGAAATAGAGAGATAGATATAGATAGTAATAAATATAAATGATAGATGATTGCTGATAGATGATTGATGATAGATAGTAGAGATGGATGGATGGATGGATGGATGGATGGATGGATGGATGGATGGATAGATAGATAGATAGATAGATAGATCGATCAGAGCTCAATTTATAGGAATCTTTACTTGAGTAATACTTTATGGACATTCAGACATAGGAGTAGGAGTAAGATCATGACTGCCTTTCCTTTTGAAGTCAGACATTAAGGCGACTTTTTCACCCATTGAACTAATTTTAAAAGAAGTTTATACAATAATTCTTTAGGCCCATGGACTTTTGTTTGTCGTAAACAGACACATGGACATGTGTCTGTTTATAACACAGGAGGAAGTAATTTTTAGATCTTTACAACAATACAGATGCTTAATACACGTTTCAATCAATCTGTTCTCAACTAGAAAGAATATAGAATCAACTCATTTGGTTGAAGTTGTTCTCTAGAAAGTAATTCTAGACAGAAAATATTGGTTATATGCAAAATACACTTTGTTCAGGGGTGAAACGCTCCTGGTTCAGACCAGATCGCCCGATCCGGTAGTGACGGCAGCGGGTGGTTCGGAGAACCGGTAGCAAAAATCTCCCCCCCCCCCCCACCATGTTCAGCTGAGTCACACGATCATAAGAGACTTTTTAAAAAAAAACTTTTAAAAACATTTTTTCTACAACCTCTTCCGACGAAAAAATGCTTTTAAAAGTTAAAAAAAAAAAAAGCCTCTGATGATTGCGAGGCTCAGCTGGGATCTTCAGAGGCTTTTCAAAGCATTTTTTTTTCTGCAACCTTTTGGCCGAAGAGGTGGTTAAAAAAATGCTTTGAAAAGTCTCTGATGATCCCAGCTGAGTTGCCTGATCGACAGAGAGGCATTTTTTAAAATGCCTCTCTGACACCCAGCCGAGTTGCCTAATCAGCAGAGAGGCTTTTCAAAGCATTTTTTTCAGTGTTTCTTTGGATCGCTTCCTTTGTCCCCAATGCAATTGCTTTCCTTGAAACAGCTCACCATACAGGAGTTGTTTGGGGATGCGGTGGCATCTTGGCAACATGGCCTGCCCAGCGTGTCTTGGCTTTGATCAGCAAGGTGTGAAGTGATGGAAGGCCTGCACCTTGCCCTGCCACCAGATCCTCAGAAGTCTCTGATAGTTTGCAAAACTATCAGTCCCTCTTCCGGACTGATTGAATTACTTTCTGTCTGCCATCCAGCAACAGATGTTATTTTGAGTTCCTGCCCTTCCAATTTTATGTTACTTTATATTTTAATTACATTTGCTTCTCCTTAGCTAATTTGTGGCGGCGCGGTGGTTCAGTGGCTAAGACGCTGAACTTGTTGATCGAAAGGTCGGCAGCTCAGCGGTTCGAATCCCGAGTGCCGCATAACGGTGTGAGCTCCCGTTACTTGTCCCAGCTTCTGCCAACCTAGCAGTTTGAAAGCACGTAAAAAATGCAAGTAGAAATATAGGGACCACCTTTGGTGGGAAGGTAATAGCATTCTGTGCGCCTTTGATGTTTAGTCATGCCGGCCACATGACCATGGAGATGTCTTTGGACAACGCTGGCTTTTTGGCTTTGAAATGGAGATGAGCAATGCCCCCTAAAGTCAGAAATGACTAGCACATATATGTGAGGGGAACCTTTACCTCAAGGGTGAAATCCAGCAGGTTCTGACAGGTTCTGGAGAACCATTAGCGGAAAGTTTGAGCAATTCAGAGAGCCAGCAAATGCCACCTCAGGCTGACCCCAGAGTGGGGTGGGAATGGAGGTTTTGCAATATCCTTCCCCCAGAGTGAGGTGGGAATGGAGGTTTTGCAGTATCCTTCCCCTGCCACGCCCACAAAACCACACCCACAGAACTGGTAGGGGAAAAAAATGGATTTTGCCACTGCTTTACCTTTAGCTTTTAGTTTCTTGCATCACCTTTAAAATAAAAAAAAAATAATTAAAAAGTCATGTCCATTTTTATTTATTTATTTATTTATTTATTTATTTATTTATTTATTTGTTTGTTTGTTTGTTTATTTATTTATTTATTTATTTATTTATTTATTTATTTATTTATTATTTTAACTTATATACTGCCCTTCTCCCCAAGGGGTCTCAGGGCGGTGAACAGCCAAACTTAAAACACATATAGTACAAAAGTTAAGAAAAACTAAAATAACTAAAATAAATTAAATCATCATTTTGGAGTTTGCAGTTCGCTTATGCTGTTTTATTGTTTTCTTACTGAAAACTAGGCTGATTTTTTTAAAAAAATTATTTCATCAGCATTAAAGAAGATTGGGGTGCTTTTTTAAGCGAGGTTATACATGTCCATGCACACATATGCACCCCTCCTCCTATGAATTGTAAAACTACTGAGCTGCTTGAAGGTTCTTATTTTCTTCTTGTATTAGATAAATGGTTTATTTCTTACATTTTACTTTGATGTGTGTTTTAAATTATTTTTTTGTGCTGCTGTCTGGCTCTTTTGTTATCCAGTTGTTTAATCCTTTGTTTCATACTTTCATGTGAAACACTTTGCAAGGATTATGCACTGAACAGGAGGCTTATAAATATTTGTATCCAATATATATATTTGTCTGAGGGCAATTGTTCTGCTTTTATCTATTTCTAGGTTTGCACCCTGTCAGAGAGTGGTACGAAATGGTACGAAGTTATGAAATGCACCGCAGCAGAACACGAAAAATGCAATGGCACAAAAGTATCATCTAAACGAGAGCAATTCAGTTTGTTCCTTTGAAATTCTACACCATTTTTTTTTAAATAGAGACATTGGGTGAATTTCTCCAGAGAAAGCATTTTTTTTTTCCTCCAGGTTTTCCAAAAGTAGGTTACCTTCTTCTTTCACTCTGTAGGAAGTTAGCACCCATCCCTCTCCTAGGAAAATGAGATATTTTAGGAAATATTAAAAGGGCAGAATATTTCCCCTAAAAGGGAGGCAGAAACTCAGCCCCACCCACCACCACCTTTGTCAATGGGCCATTAAGGCCTGGGCCAGTCTATTCTACATAACAAAGATCTCCCTCCTTCAGGCAGAGCCATTGTAGGAATTGCCCAAAGCCCTTTCATTACATCATCACCCAGCAAGAATCAACCAAGCTCAAAAACACAACCTATAAAGTTACCCCTGCATGGCCTCATGGGAATCTTACAACCAATCAGAATACAAGCTCAAATTCAAAAGCCCAGAGAGTGTATAAATCTCAGGCATTCTCAGCATCTCTTCCCTTTTTTTCCTCATCACCCAAGATCTTCAAGGCATGTGATCCTGTCCAGCATTAAAACCATCTTTCCTATCAGCCTCCGTGTTTCAAGGGTCGTTCTCCCCATTTGGAACTGAACCCAGAAGGATATTCCTTCCAACAACTTCATTATCCAAAGCAATCTTTTTTTTTGTAAGAAGTCCTTCTTAAGTGTGAGAGAATTGAGGATATAACGAAAGACAGAACATTAACCAAAAACTCCTGCAATGTAGCAATTTAAAATATTTCAGCTTCCCTCCATGACAGTTGCCCCCAATCATCAAACATCAATCAAGGTGATGGTGAACCTATGGCATGCGTCCCACAGGTGGCACATGTAGCCATATCAGTGGGCATGCGAGCGCAGCTCGTCAGCTGATTTTCAGCTCTTCTGGCCCCACCAAAAGTAGGGAAACAGGCTGTTCCCTGCCTTCAGAGGGCCTTGGGGCGGGGAGGCCCGTTTTTCTTTCTCACCTGGCTCCAGAGCCTTTCTAGGAGTCTGGGGAGGGTGAAAACGGCCTTCCCCACCCGCCCGGAGGTCCTCCGGAGGCTTAAAATGGCCCGTTTGACAACTTCTGGTGGGACCGAAAGGCCCATTTTTTGCTGTCCCCAGCCTCCAGGGCCTCTCTAGGAGTCTGGGGAGGGCAAAAATGGTCTTCCCCACTCTTCCGGAGGTCCTCCGGAAGCCGAAAGCAGCCCATTTGACAACTTCCGGTCCCACCAAAAGTTGTTAAACTGGCTGTTTCTGGCATTTGGAGGACCTCCGGGTGGGGGGGAGGCTGTTTTCGCCCTCCCCAGATTCCTAGAGAAGCCCTGGAGCCAGGTAAGAAAGAAAAATGGGCCTACCGGGCCATCGTGTGCCAAGAGTCGGGGGGAGGGGTGTCACGCACACATGCGTGGGGGAAGGGTGCATAGAATTATGGGTGTGAGCACACACGTGTGTAACACACACACACCATCCCCCTCTCCTGCCACGCTATGGCAAAAAGGTTAGCTATCACTGACCTATAGGAAGGGCAAGAAATAACGGATGGAAACTAACCAAGGAGAGAAGCAACCAAGAACTAAGGAGAAAAATGCCTAACAGTGAGAGTAATCCACTAGTGGAATGGCTTGCCTTCAGAAATTGTGGATACTCCATTATTGGAGGCTTTAAGAGGAGACTGAATATGTTTTCAACATGAGTATATGCCTATTGGTGTGAGCATCTCAGTATGCATGTGTGTATGTGTGTTATAAATACAAAATCTAAGACATTCTGTTCTTCAGAAGGCAAAAAAAATAATAATAATGAATGTTCGGATGATCATGAATGAAATTATTAAGTGGGTTCGTTAGCACAGCAAATATCGTTCACAAGTCACTTCGAATCTTTTAGAAAACTGCTTTGTCTTTTCTTCTCTGCCTTTCCACACCAATTCACTCCCTGGCTATTTTATGTCACACCACATCACTGGAAGATGGGAGTGCAAGTCAGCAGAAGTGCATATCACTGTATGCGCATTAGCCCTTTTGTCAGTCTGGATTTGCTGTAATTGTGGAAACGTTCCAGGCACTGACAGTTACTATTTTAGATACAAATGCATATCCCCGATATGAACCGAATGCATCCTGATGTAATGCTGATTTCTGGTTTATTAAATGTTTATTATTTTGTCCTAGAAACGTGGCGCTAGAGACTGCTTTGCCAAACTCCGGGTTTCATCTCAGGGCAACTTCAGTGAAATGCCATGTTTTTAACAAAACACAGAGTCGTGCGAATCACGCTGGGTTTTCGAGATGTTAAAAACATGCTGCTTTTAACTGAGCAAATACCGAAAGAGATCCATTGGCATCCTTCAGTCTCAAGAGACTATGGTATCGTGCTCTGGAATGAGATCCTAAAACAGCATCTGGTGTGGCTAAAAAGGCCGATTCGAGAGTGGCCATCCCTTCCCCACTGAGGGCAGATACATTCTGTCCCCTGCCCAGCCCCCAGATTTCGCTGCTTCCGGGACTGCCTCTTTGCCTTAGCCTGCCGAACAAGCGTCTCTTCGAATTGGAGAAGGCCAGGCTGCGTCTTTAGCCTCCAAGCTGAACAATTGGAGGTCAAGGTTTCCCAGTTGTTAATGTCCATTCCCAAGGCCTTTAGATCCCTCTTGCAGATATCCTTATATCGCAGCTGTGGTCTCCCTCTGAGGCACTTTCCCTGCACTAATTCTCCATACAGGAGATCTTTCGGAATTCAACCATCAACCATTCTCACGACATGCCCTAGCCAGTGTAGACATCGCTGTTTCAATAGTGTACACATGCTAGAAATTCCAGCATGTTCCAAGACTGTGCTACTTGGAACTTTGTCCTGCCAGGTGATGCCAAGAATTCGTCAGAGACAGCTCATATTTTACTGAAAGAGAAGTACAAATGCAAATGGAACATGGATGCTGCCATAAGAATTTATCAAAGGTACTGCAACAGGGGTGGGTTCTACTTACCTTTACTACTGACAGTTCGTAACGGGACCACACACACAGATCAACGGGAAGCTTCCTTGCATGGGCAGATCACCCATGATGACGTCGTGGCATGGGCCCGAGATACCTGCAGGACCACCTCTTACCGGCCTCCCACCATCCTGTGCGTTCTCATAGAGCTGCCTTCCTTCGGGTGCCGTCAGCTAGAGAATGTCGGCTGGCGGCCCCCAGGATGACGGCGTTCTCTGTGACCGCACCAACCCTCTGGAATGGGTTACCCACCGAGCTCCGGACGGCTCCCTATCGCCACACATTCCGCACCGCTCTTAAGACATGGCTTTTCCATCAAATTCCCTGACCGATCATGGGGTTTTAATCGGGGATTTTAATTTTTGGATTAGATTTTAATACTGCATTGTCGTCATCATTTTTCTTGTTTCTATTGTGTGAGCTGCCCCAAGTCCTACGGAAGAAGGGCTGCATATAAATTTTAATAATAATAAAATAAATAGATAGATATAGATAGATAGATAGATAGATAAATAATAAATAAATAAATAATGACATCGTGGCAGTTGGGTGGAGGCTCCCGCCGGTTTTGCTACCGGTTCTGTAGAACCGGACTGAACCGGGAGTGACCCACCACAGTACTGCAAGCATTCTATCAATGAAAACAGTACCTGGAATTGTACATTTTAGTTTACTTCTTGTTTCTTCCTCTTGATATTGTTATTAAAGCAGAATTTCTGTCCTTACCAATTTTGTGTTTGGGCAAGATAGGTTAGCTGACTTTCAAAAGTCTTCACCTGTTTCAACGAACTCCTATATCCTTGGTCCTGTGAGTAAATTAGCCCCAAATAAACTATATTTCCTCTGTCAGGGTATGAAAGAGTTAACATCTGTAAACTGAGTTGTAAGCTGAGGCAGCCGGAAGCTGATGCAACAGAATGAGGCAGCAGAGGTGGGTCAGAAGCTGCATATAGCCATTAGAGGGCATTTCTTCTTCCTTAAGCCTTCTCCTCATGTATGACAGTTCTTGTTCTCTTTGTTGTATCAGTAGCTGTAAAGGTATTTAGCTACATATATGTTTGTAAGGATTTCACTGTAGATATAAAACCATTGTTAAATCTAAAAAGCTCTGTGTGCTGTGTACTGTGTTATAGCTCCCGGGTTTATCGCATAATACTAGTTACGCTGCCTAAACTCTGACATCCTCAAAGGAGGGAGAGAGAGGGAGATATATATATATATATATATATATGTTTTCTGAGGTTTTCGCGGGTGTTTGTATGTAGGTCTTTGGTTATTTGGGTCTTCTCCCGTGTAGAATTGGAAGTATCTTGGCGACGTTTAGACGAAGTCTAATTCGTCATCTTCAGGCTGGTGTTCTCGGCTTCGTGCTCCCAGGAGCAATGGGAAACGTCTAAACATCGCCAAGATACTTCCAATTCTACGCGGGAGAAGACCCGAATAACCAAAGACACACATATATATATATATATATATATATATATATATATATATATATATGTATGTATGTATGTATGTATGTATGTATGTATGTATGTATGTATTATCTGCCAAAGTGCAGGCGGACATGATTTACTTATTCACACGATTGAAATACTGTACACAACATAGAAGATGTGTTCTGTATTGATATTCAGATCATATTCACTGGATCATGTATGGATTATGATTAAGATTAAGGTCTGCATTGTCTCACCAGGATGGTATAAAAATAGTACCTCAAAATAAATAGTCTCAAAGAAATAAAGCATACCAATGATCTTTTCCTATCCCTACCCACACTTTCAAAAAGAGTCATGTTTTGGTGCGTCTCCAGGAATAAAAGAAATTCAAATATTTATTAGTACTTTGCATTATCTGTTAAGAGTTTCTGCAGAGAAGGTAGTACCAACAGTGGTTTATAACAATAATGTGCAAAGAAGTGCCTGGTGGCTTAGCAGACTAAAGCATTGTGATTAACACCAGCTGTCTGCAATTACTGTAAATTCGAATCTCACCAGGCTCAAGGTTGACTCAGCCTTCCATCCCTTCTAAGGTAGGTAAAATGAGGACCCAGTTTGTGGGGGCAATAAGCTGACTTTGTATAAATATACAAAAGTATGAATGCTATTTTTTAACACATTGTAAGCGGCCCTGAATCTTTGGAGGAGGGCGGCATATAAATCAAATTTTTAAAAAAGTGTGTTTGATAGCAAATAGGTTCCCCAGAGTCATGGATAATGGTGGCTCTGTTTGGTATTTAATTCTAGATTCATTTCAGCACATTGATTTATGATTGAAAGCAGAAGTGAGTTTGTGCAAGGATGGATACTCTGAATCTTCAGCATTTTGCATTAATTGTTATTTTCAAATAATTCATAAAAACAAACAACGGCTGCATTGGAAAAGAACCTGGGAGCCTTATGGTTTAATTTCTGCTGAGAGTAGAATACTCATACGGTCCCAGGCATCACAATCTTTGAGTGAAAATGTCTCGGGATAAAGTTATCACATTCCATATTGACATTCAATCATTCTCACCATCAGGAAACTCCTCCTTATTTTTTCAGTATGGTTTTTCTACCATAAAATTTACACCCATTCGTTCTTGTCCCACCCACTGGACAATAAATCTACTCCATCTTCCTGGAGGGAGTAGATTTATGGTCCTGGGATGGAGACTAAAATGTACAAAGAACGGAATTGGATATGTCTGGTCTAAATATATCTGGTCTAAAGAAGGACTGTGTGTCTGTGTCATGATAGTACTATTCCAATATTTGAGGGGTTCCTGCAAAAACAAGGGGGGACAAATTGGTCCAAAGCATAGATAAGCAAGGCAACAAACTATAGAATAGAATAACAGAGTTGGAAGGGACCTTGGAGGTCTTCTATTCCAACTCCTTGCTTAGGGAAGAAACCCTATACCATTTCAGACAAATGGTTGTCCAACCTCTTCTTTAAAACTTCCAGTGTTGGCGCATTCACAACTTCTGGAGGCAAATTGTTCCACTGAGTAATTGTTCTAACTGTCAGGAAATTTCTCCTTAGTTCTAGGTTGGTCTCTCCTTGATTAATTTCCATCTGTTGGTTCTTGTCCTGCCTTCAGGTGCTTTGAAGAATAGCTTGACTCCCTCTTCTTTGTGGTAGCCTCTGAGATATCAGAATATGACTATTATGTCATCACTAATCCTTCTTATATACCAAATTCCAGCAACCGTTCTTTATATGTTTTAGCCTCCAGTCCCCTAATCCTCTTTGTTGCTCTTCTCTGCACTCTTTCTAGAGTCTCAGCATCGGTTTTTTACATCGTGGTGACCAAAACTGGATGTAGTATTCCAAGTGTGGCCTTACCAAGGCCTTATAAAGTGGTATGAACACTTCACGTGATCTCGATTCAATCCCTCTGTTTATGCAGCCTAGAGCTGTATTGGCTTTTTTGGCAGCTGCTGCACACGGCTGGCTCATATTTAAATGGTTGTCCACTAGGCCTCCAAGATCCCTCTCACAGTTACTACTATTGAGCGAGGTATCACAAATACTGTACCTGTGCATTTTGTTTTTCTTGCCTTTCCAACAATGGTTGGAAACTAACCAAGGAGATAAGTAACCTAGAGCTAAGGAGAAATTTGAGATCATTTGGTGAGAGCAATTAACTTATGGAATAGCTTGCCTTCAGAAGTTGTGACTGTTTCATCACTGAAGGCTTTCAAAAAGAGACTGGACAACCTTTTGTCTGAAATGATATACAGTCTCCTGTTCAAGCAGGAAGTTGGACTAGAGGACCTCTGCCGTCCCTTCCAAATCTATTCTATTTGTCTATCTGTTTTTGTGATCAATAGGATTGTCTTCCTTCTTGTTTGGCTTAACACACCCATATTTCCATGATTCCTCATCTGCCAAGTTTTCACATTTTAGTTCCAGCACTAAAAGTTTCAATAGGTAGAAGCAATCATTATCTCTCAACTTGACGTTAAGGTCTTTATTACACATTCCTACTTTCTCGGAGACATTTCCAGCGCTATTATTCAGTAAAGTTTTGTCCAAAAGTCTTTTGTTTTCCAACAAGCGAGGATTTTGTTACGTGACAACAAAGAAATGGGAGACAAAATGGCATATTTTAATGAACTCTCATTTTAATGACTGCCTTCAGCGAAAGAAGCAATTTAAGTACACAGAATAAATGGAAACCATAATATGTGTCACCAGTCAACATTGTACAAATGGATCCAGTTTTTCTGACAACAGTTGCCTTAGGGAAAGAGCACTCTGAAGCCTAAAAGATTTAATTCCAGTAATGTTCTCTACCATAACCATTCCCCCTCTGAGCGGAGAGGATTTGGTTCATAGAAGGGTCATTTCAAAGCTCTCGGTGCTAATTTGACTTCAGATGGCATGAGAACACTTTAATGTTGAAAGCAGGATTGTTCTCATGCATCATACGGCTTGTATCCTTCTCTATCTATCTGTCTATCTATCAGGTTTTCCCCCTGCCCTCCCTCACCAGCTTCTGGGAAAGGAAAAGGATTGCAATGGCAGAAGCATTTAAAGAAGGAGAAGTGAGGAACACAAGGGTGGAAACTGAAGACTAGTCTCACCAACAGCTCCTGATGCTTCTTGACAAATGTTGTGATCCAGGCCCACATAGTTGATATTAAATGCAAAACAGTTCCAAAAAACAAACAGATTTTATTAAAACGGCTGAGAATTAATTCAGTAACTCAGTGTATTCTAAATTAAATGAAAGCAAAGTCCTCAAAACACCAGTCTTTAGTTTATCTCTGACCTTGGGATAATTAGGCAAACTGCCAATGTCTTTTCTTGGCAACAGTTCAGGAACAGAAAGAATAACTACAGCCAAACAAGAAGCAATTCTCTCAATGGTTGTTTTCTGGCAAAGAGACCAAGAGCCGTTGCTGGTCTTTTAAGCCTTACTCCCGAGTTGTCCTCTCTGCTTTAGCTGCTCCTGCCTTCTGGCAGCTCTTCTCATATGTGCACTAGGAACAGGCTCCTCCTATTCCTCTGCCTCTCTACTGTCAGCCTCTGGAGGCTCCGAAGTCTGCACATCACTCCCCGATGGCCCTGGCCCCATCTCTGCCTCTGACACAAAGCCCTCATCCAGGCCTTCCCCAGCCTCCAGGACTGGCTCATGTTCTTCCTCAGCCTCATCACTGTCTGACTCCACTGCCAGCTCCCCTCTGGAATGAACTGCCCCCTGGGATATGTATGATCCCCGACCTGCGTACCTTTTGCTGTGCCCTTTTAAGACTCTGCTATTTCAACAGGCTGGACTGGCTTAATAAGAATCTGGATGGGGTATTTTAAACTTGTGGGTTTTTAACTGAAGGGCCAAATTTATTTCATTTGTTTTAAATTTGTTTTTACATTTTGTCTCTTATATTGTTTTATCATGGCTGTACACTGCCCTGAGTCCTTCGGGAGAAGGGCGGTATAAAAATGTAAAATAAATGAAATAAATAAATAAAGAGTACCGCAGGACATGTGACAATTAATTATATTTTGAACTTCATTGCCTAATCATATGGATATTTGACACGGTTGTATTTTCTTGGTTTGGGGATTTACTGTAAGATTAGCTTTCAAGCAAATCTTCATGATCTGAACCAAAGTGAGCATCAGGTCTTGCTTCTGAATTTCTGCTTACAGAGTTGATAGCCAATTTGAGGCTAGCAGTGTCCATCCAGTATAGAGTAACCCTTTAGGTTCTAGGGCAGTGATGGCTAACCCTTTTGCCGTCACGTGCCAAAAGAGGGGGGAGCATGGGGAGTTGTGGGTGCGTGTGCCCACATCCATAATTCAATATGCCCCGCCCTCCCACGTATGCACATGTGACCCCCCACACACACACACTTCCTCCTGCTTTTGGAACGTGGTGGCCCGGTGGGTCTGGTAGGCCCGTTTTTCCACCTCCCCAGGCTCCAGAGGCTTTCTAGGAGCCTGGGGAGGGCAAAAACAGCTTTCCTCATCCCCCCGGAGGCCTTCCGGAGGCTGGAAACAGCCAATTTTCTGACTTCCGGTGGGACCGGAAGGCCTGAAAATCAGCTGGCTGGTGCGCATATGCACACTGTAGCTGAGCTAGGGCAACACTTATGTGCCCACCAATATGGCTCTGCGTGCCATCTGTGGCACCCATGCCATAGGCTCGCCATCATGGTTCTAGGGAAATATATTTGCTGTAAATACTGAATTTCTTGACAGAGTCCTGAACATCTCTCTTACTTAATTTTGTACATCAAGGCAAATTTCTCCTGTATCCCAGATGCTCTTTTACCTCCTATTTTAACATTCGAGTTGTATGCTTAGCATTGTATTTCGGGGGAAATGTTGTGTCAAGATGCTGCAACAAGTCACTATAGAACTGCTCAGTTTCTACCTGTTGTGTAACTAGAGTTCCAGCACTTACTGAGTTGCCAGAATACTGATTCCGTTGCCTTGTAAGTGACTTGACATCATGCAGTAATTATTTGGGTTCTATGTGAGCAGTGACTTTGACTCTTTTTGTTAGTCATGATGGCTGTCCTTTTTCTTTTATGGTTTTCATATCTGTTGTAGAAGTTGTGATGCTCCCTTCCTTTGAAATGGTCTGTGCTATTTCATTTCAGGATGTCAACCGTCAGTCTTTAGATTTCTGCTCTGACACTATCAAGCACTCCTTGGTTCATGTTTATGACATTCGGTATACTGATAGTAGAGATATCTTTGAAGCATCAAACATTTCTTTTGTCTTTGGGCAGATCAGAAACCGAATATATATTGCCTGTAATCCGAACACATCAAAAGCAGCAGTGCTACTCATACTGCGCTCCTCCAGTAGCTCATCAGATGCTTTCTGACATGGGCCTCTCTTCTAGCATCATCTCAATGTTGTCCTTATTATGGATAGGGCTGTGTAGATAACCTATCTTGTTATGATTGGGACTCTTACAAAGATGAGAGGATTAAACTATTGTTGGAAGAAATGTCCATCTGGGTTCAGTTCCAAGTGGGGAGAAAGACACTGGAAACATGGAAGATGCTTGAAAAGATGGTTTAATGGTGGACAAGACCACATGGTTTTGAGGTCCTGGGCAAAAAAAGCACATGGGGGACAGAGAGCGAGAGAGCGAGAGAGCAAGACAGCAAGAGAGAGAGAGAGAGAGAGAGAGAGAGACCCTCTGTTGGGCTTTGAATTTAAGCTTGTATTCTGATTGGTTGTCAGACTCCCATGGAGCCATGCAGGGGTAACTTTGTAGGTTGTCTTTTTGAGTCCCAAGCTTGGTTGAATCTTGCTGGGTGATACAATCTCCCCAAGTGCCATGAGGTGAGTTCTGTTTTTAGATGGGTAGAGAGCTAATCGTACCTTTGTTGGATCTTGGGTGAGGACATTTGCCTATGAATAGACCTAGCTATCTCTTTATCTCTTAAGTGCTGACATCTGCTGAGGGCTATTGAGGAGGGTGGGGGCTATTAAGAGTGAGTCTGCTTCCTGCCTTAAAAAACATGTTTCTCCATTTCTCATCCAGGGAAATACAATATTCTGCCTTTTTAATATTTCCTAGAATATTTAATTTTCCTAGGAGAGGGATGGGTGCTAAATTCCTACACTATTTTCCAAAATATCAAAACGCAAGACAAGAAGCAATGGTTGGAAATTAACCAAGGAGAGAAGCAACCTAGAACTAAGGGGAAATTTACTAATGGTGAGAGCAATCAACCAATGGAATGGTTTGCCTCCAGAAGTTGGGTGTTCTCCATCACTGGAGGCTTTCACATAGAGACTGGATAACCATTCATCTGAAATGGTACAGGGTATCCTGCTTCAGATGGAGGTTGGACTAGAAGAGCTCCAAGGTCCCCTTTCAACTCTATTATTCTATATTCTGTGGATGTCCATTCAGCACTCTAGAAGGTTTTGGAAGAATACTGGTATGAGTTGCCATTTTCTTCTACAGGGGATCAATTCAGGTAGATCAATACTTGTGACCTGCCCATTTTGGGTCACCCTTCTGTCAATGATACAGCTCACGTTCCTTCACCATTTTTATAATGCATGAAGAGAATGAAGAACAGGGGTCGGCTGCTGGGGGTTCATAGGGGTTCGGGAGAACCTCTAGCTAAGATTCTGTGCAGTTCGAAGAACCCCCAAATCCTTCTCCTGGCTGGCCCCACCCACCCCTTCCCTCCCAGGAGTCCCCACATGGCCCATTTTGGATGCAGGTAAGTGCAGGGTGCGTGTGGAGGGTGAAAAATGGGCCTACTGGAAATTTGGGAAGGCTGGAAACGGGCCTGTTTCAGAGGGCCCGTTTCCAGAAGCTCTCCCGGAGGCCCTCCCTGAGGCTCGAGGAAAGCTTCCGGAGCCCGGGGAGGGTAAAAACTCTCCCACCCGCCATGGTGCAGGAGGCTGATTAGGTCACGTATCCACTATGGCCACACCCACCGAGCAACCAGCCCACCACTGATCAAGAATAACCATGCATGTAGAAATGCCATCAACCAAGACAGGAAACAGCAACAAACAAATGTGAAAACATGAACTTCAGACATTCTTTAATCTTTATATTGAAATGTTCAGATGGGAATGATTTGGCTCCATCTTTCTTAAGGGGCCGACAACATCAAGGGACCCACAACACACAAAACAGATCAGATACAATTAGCCAATCTTTGTGAGACTGTATTAAAAAACACACTGTTTCACTAACTTTTCTTCTCTTTCCAATGAAATAAATGTTGGGATTTTTTTAATCAGGCGGGATCAGATGCACTGGATCAATTTCCCAAGTGAGCTAAATAAATTCATTCCTAATCTAGCTATAATTGACATTCAATGGTTAGGATTTTGCACTAATGCTTATTTAAAAGGGGAGCATTTTTTTTTTTAATGAAGGCAAAAGGTCATTTTTAGTCATCTTCGAATTAAAGGACTAAATGAAACAATGAAAGGATATTTGGAGGGTTTTTTTTTTTTTTCTGCTTCACCAGATAACTGTATTACATTTTGAAAGGTTATACTGGAGTGCAAAGAAATTAAACTCATTCCAAAAATTTGCAATGTGGGACGAGAAAGAATCCTAGTTAACAGCCTTTTAAAGCATCCTGCGATCCCCTAATTGAATTTTTTTGTTGTTGTTATTTAGTACAATAACATTTTTTTTAAAAAAGAAGAGATGTAGCATTGAAATGTCCTGCGTAATTGAATTTGATGTATCTCAAAGAACAGTAATGTAGTTAGTTTTCTATTGTTAATTTAATGCCAAACCATCCAATTTTATGACAAATGAGTGATTACCAATGAAAAGGAATATTCGTAGCTCAGGGTTGAACTATGCTGAGGATGTTAGCTAATGTGGAAATGAAAAGGAAGAAAACAACCAGGTTCAAAGGGGATCAAAAACTCTGCAGTGATTATCTTTGACCAGTTGCTCACATGGAAAAAAAGAATTCACTGTTGCAAGAAAAACAAATTCCACTATTAGAAATTCCTACGTGTTCTTGATTAGTTATAGATCTCATTATTGGGAAGAATGCTTGTCTGTGAAGCAGGAATATACAGTACATATCCATTGCCGTCATAGACCTGGTTAACTCACAGCAGAATCCAACACTCACACATGGACAATAATAAAACGTTTCAATGAGAATACGGCTGTTTTCATTTGCACGGGAACTAATTATTCAAATATAACGATCGTCAATCGAGCTTAAATGGTAGCATTTACGTCAGTCAAGCTGACATTTAGAGAATCGGAATGGTTCTTGCTTGAGTGTCCTTTCACGGAATAAAGTGAACTGACTGAACTAATGAAATAATGCATAGTGATTTTTTTTCAAAAAAACAAAAACAAACCCTTGATGCATATATAAAAGAGAGAGGGAGAATAGCCAGCCAGATTGCAACATTGAGCAATTGTGTGAACCACACATTATTCATCTCTCTCCTATCTATCTATATCTATCTATCTATCTATCTATCTATCTATCTATCTATCTATCTATCTATCTATCTATCTTTCTACCTACCTACCTACCTACCTACCTACCTACATATCTATCTTTCTGTCATCTATCTATCTTTCTGTCATCTATCTATCTATCTATCTATCTATCTATCTATCCATCTATCTTTCTGTCATCTATCTATCTACCTACTTACCTACCTACCTACCTACCTACCTACCTACCTACCTACCTACCTATATCTATCACCTATCTATCTATCCTTCTGTCCTATCTATCTATCTATCTATCTATCTATCTATCTATCTATCTATCTATCTATCTATCTATCATCTATCATCTATCTATCTTTCTGTCATCTATCTATCTATCTATCTATCTATCTATCTATCTATCTATGATTTATCTATCCATCTATCTACAATCTATCATCATCATCTATCATCTACCTAACTATCTATCTTTCTGTCATCTATCTATCTAACATCTGTCATCTATCTATCTATCTATCTATCTATCTATCTATCTATCTATCATCTATCTATCTATCTATCTATCTATCTATCTTTCTATCATCATCATCATCTATCTATATCTCTCTATCATCTCTCTATCATCATCTATCATCTATCTGTCATCCATCCATCCATCCGTCCATCCATCCATCCATCCATCCATCTGTCCATCCATCCGTCCGTCTGTCCATCCATCCTTCTGTCTGTCTGTCTATCATTTATCTATCGATCCTGGATATGTAACTTTTAGCTGCATGGCAAGCTCCCATATGTGCAATATCAATCTTCCTGGTTTTATTGGTCCTTCTTTGTTCACATATTTATTTTTCCTTTCTGTTTGTGTCCTAGAACCTCTTAAGAAACCCAAAGGTGCTTTTTTTTTGAAGAGGCAACTGGATTTTCTTGGGGTTTTTTTGGAAGGCATTTCACTTCTCATTCAAGAAGCTTCTTCAGCTCTTGGACTGAAGAAGTTTCTTGGATGAGAAGCAAAATGTCTTTAAAGAAAAAGGAAAAAAAAAACAAAGTCCAATTGCCTCTTCAAAAAAAAAAAACATTTTTGGGACAATCATGACCTGGATGACTGATGATTTCCCTAAACACACATACCTCTTGAGAAAATATATTATTTGCACTGTATATTTATTTATTTATTTATTTATTTATTTATTTATTTATTTATTTATTTATTTATTTATTTATTTATTTATTTATTTATTTATTCATTCATTCATTCATTCATTCATTCATTCATTCATTCATTCATTCATTTATTTATTTATTTATTTATTTATTTATTTATTTAAACTTATATACCGCCCTTCTCCCCAAGGGGACTCAGGGCGGTGAACAGCCAAATTTAAAACACATATAGTACAAAAGTTAAGAGAAACTAAAATAGATTAAATAACGGCATTACCAATTTAAAATCCAAATCTGCACAATCAAAAGATCCCAATTTAAAATCCAACATCGATTAAATTTAAAAATTTAAAAAACCCCACTAAAACCATTGATGCTAGGCTGGCTTGTTGAAAAAAGATAGGTCTTCAGGGCCTTTCGGAAAGCGCGGAGGTCCGGAATCAATCGTATCCCAGGAGGTAGCTCATTCCACAGGTTGGGTGCTCCCACAGAGAAGGCTCTCCCCCTGGGGGCCGCCAGCCGACATTGCTTGGCTGATGGCACCCTGAGGAGGCCCTCTCTGTGCTAGCGTGTTGGCCGGTGGGAGGTTATCGGTAGCAGCAGGCAGTCTCGTAAATATCCTGGACCTCTGCCATGGAGCACTTTAAAGGTGAGAACCAACATCTTGAAGCACACCCGGAAGACCACCGGGAGCCAGTGCAGCTCATGCAGGAGAGGTGTTACGTGGGAGCGCCCTGTTGCTCCCATAATCACCCACGCGGCTGCATTCTGGACCAGCTGGAGCCTCCGGGTGCACCTCAAGGGGAGCCCCATGAGAGTGTTACAGTAGTCCAGGCGAGACATGACGAGGGCATGGGTGACTGTGCATAAGGAGTCCCGATCCAGAAAGGGGCGCAACTGGCATATCAGGCAGACCTGATAGAAAGCCCCCCTGGCCACGGCTGTCATATGCCCTTCCAAAGACAGACGTGAATCCAGGAGGACACCCAAGTTGCGAGCCCCTTCTGTGGGGGCCAATGACTCACCCCTAATAGCCAGCGATGGCATTAGCTGGCTATACCGGGATGCCGGCATCCACAGCCACTCAGTCTTGGAAGGGTTGCCTGTTCCTCCCCATTCAGACCCGCATGGCCTCAAGACACTGGGATATCACTTCGAGGGCATCATTGGGGTGGTCAGGTTATAGATTTAAAGTGGACAATGAATGGAAACATCATGGAAACATCTATCCTAAAGATCCCTAAATGATCATTTTTTCTTGACTTATTTGCCATGAGATAAGATCTATAAGAGGTCATGCATCTTCATAAATATGAACTCATAATGTGCATTATGTACACAAGATGTGTTGTGTTGACAGGGGGGCAGCGGTCGACCCCGAGGCGCCTGGCATGTGGGGTGCCACAAGGGTCGGTCCTCTCGCCCCTCCTGTTCAACATTTATGTAAAGCCGCTGGGTGAGATCATCCGTGGTTTTGGGGTGGAGTTCCATCAGTACACTGATGATACCCAGCTGTACATCTCCACCCCAGACCACCCCAACGATGCCGTGGAAGTGATGTCCCAGTGCCTTGAAGCTGTGCGGGTCTGGATGGGGAGAAACAGGCTTCGACTCAACCCCTCCAAGACCAAGTGGCTGTGGTTGCCGGCGTCCCGATATAGCCAGCTGACTCCATCGCTGGTTATTGGGGGCGAATCATTGGCCCCCACGGAAAGGGTTCGCAACTTGGGCGTCCTCCTGGACTCGCGGCTGTCTTTAGAGGATCACATGACAGCCGTGGCCAGGGGGGCTTTTTATCAGGTCCGCCTGATTCGCCAGCTGTGGCCCTTTCTAGATCAGGACTCCCTACGCACGGTCACTCATGCTCTTGTCACTTCCCATCTGGACTACTGTAATGCTCTCTACATGGGGCTCCCCTTGGGGTGCACCCGGAGGCTCCAACTGGTGCAGAATGCGGCCGCGCGGGGGATTATGGGAGCAACGGGACGCTCCCACGTGACACCTCTCCTGCGCGAGCTGCATTGGCTGCCGGTGGACTCGGGTGCGTTTCAAGGTGTTGGTAATCACCTTTAAAGCGCTCCATGGCTTAGGGCCAGGGTACTTACGGGACCGCCTTCTGCCACCAATTGCCTCCCACCGGCCGGTTCGCTCCCACAGAGAGGGCCTCCTCAGGGTGCCGTCAGCCAGACAATGCCGGCTGGCGACCCCCAGGGGGAGAGCCTTCTCTGTGGCAGCACCCACCCTTTGGAATGATCTGCCTCCAGAGTTAAGAACAATCTCTGACCTCCCAACCTTTCGGCGGGCTTTAAAAACCCATCTCTTTCAGCTTGCCGGCCTAGCCTGATTCCTATAATATTTTATTATTTTAGTGTTGTATTTTGAATATGTAGTTAGTTTTTAATTCTATGGCCACTCATATTACTATTTTATAAAATTTTAATCTTTGTATGTTTTGTTTTTTAATTGGCGCCCTGAGTCCGCAAGGAGAAGGGCGGTATATAAATTCAAATAAAGATAAAGATAAAAGATAAAAATAAATATGAACTCATAATGTGCATTATGTACACAAGATGACTGCATTCACATATTTTTATTTTGATGCTACCGAAATGAATAGAAGATACCAGAAAAATTGCCCTCATTTTTTAAAAACCCTGTATCATTTCATCGTGAGTTGCTAGGTCAAAAGTCAAACTAATTATGCGGTCTGTGCATCCTTTGATTGAAGTGTATCTTGCAAATATGTAGTGAAACATCTTTTCCACTGACAAAAAAGGGGTGTATTAATTTTATTTTTTTTGCTCGAGAGTGACATATAAACTTACGTAGTCCAAGTTTCTCTTGCATTAGCATGAGCCGATCCAGCACTGAATCGTTTAAATTTTGTGCTGTGGTTTTATGCAGTCTCAGGAAATATCATCTTTTTAATGAGGTAATAAAAAGTTAAGTATGTTGTATCTCTTTTATGGCATAATGTGGATTTTTTTTTTTACCATGGAATCATTGCCCAACAATATTTAAGCTCATTTTTTTTACTATTAACATTGGAAGGGATCCAGAACAATTATGTCCTTGGATAATAGTGTACCAAAATACACAGAGGCTAACTATAACTAATCTATATTCCCTATGTTCTGTAATGGGTTCCATCAGCGGGGCAATAATGTTTCTTGTCCTCTTTTTATGACCACTTTCCCAACCTGTTGATCTTCAAATATGTTGAAATCACAACTCCTTGGATTCTCAACCAGCGTGCAGTCTCATGCTGAAAGCATACAATTCCTTACAAGTACTAGAAATCCACAATTACAATGTCCCCTAGAAAATGGCTAGTAGGCTGGGGTGGGATTCAGCCAGTTTGAGCAGGTTTGGGTGAACCAATTGTTAAATTGCTGGCCCCTCCCCTCCCCTTTCAGGACTCCCCAAGCGCCCCATTTTGGCTCCCAGTTAAGTGCAGGGAGGCCTACTAGGCCCAAATAGGGTGCAAGGGGGAATGGTGTACCCCCCGTGGCCCGTTTTCACTCTCAGGAGGCTTCAGGCAGGCCACGTAGGCCCAAAATGGAGCGTGGGGGTGGTGCATTCCCCCATGGCCCATTTTTGCTCCCAGGAGGCTGTAGGGATGCCTACTAGGACCAAAACAGGGTGCATGGGGGGGGGGTGGTACGGCCCCCTCATGACCCATTTTTGCTCCCAGGAAGGTGGAGGAGGCCAAGTGCTGCCAGTCACACACCCCTGGTCATGCCCACCATGGCCACACCCAACCAGCCAATCATTAGGGCAGAGAACTGGTCGTTAACTTATTTGAATCCCACCACTGCTCGTAGGCCATACTTCTGCCAGGGAAAAGAGATTGTATGGATTTGCCACTGGCAGAAGGATGAAATAACACATTCAAAATACGTTTATGGAGATTCTCAACCATCCAGGTCACAGCTGTGCTAAAGGTGCTTTGCAAAAGGCAACTGGACTTAATTGGTGAAAACATTTAGCTTCTCTTCCAAGAAGCTTCTTCAGTTTTGAAGTGAACTGGTGAAGCTTTTTGGATGAGAAGCAAAAGGTTTTCAAGGAGGAAAAAAAAAGAAAAGAAAGTCCAATGGCCCCATGGAAAGGCACCTCTGGAACATTGGAAGGATCTATTCATCAATAAAATTGGAAAAATAAAGAAAGTCCTCTAGAAGATGAAGTGATTAAAAAATTTTTTGACATGTGTGGAAATGGATAGTTTAACCTTGGAATTGAAAAATAAGGGCGAGTCAGAATAGCACGAGGTATGGAATAAATTTTATCAATGGTTGGAACAGAAAAGAGGGTCGAAAAACAAGAACTGACTAGAATTCATAAAACGGAGAATTAAAGTTATGTATGTAACTACAATAGAATGATAATGGATAAAACAAATATATAAGTAATATAGATAGAAGAAGAATGACTTTATATATGTAAATACTGAACAGACTAATATGTAAATACTAACAGATTAATAAAAGTAACTAATACTTCAGCTTCAACCACAACAATACACAAGCAAATAATAGATACAAACTCAAGGTAAACCATCCCAAACTCGATTGCAGAAAATATGACTTCAGTAATAGAGTGGTCAATGCCTGGAATGCACTACCTGTCTCTGTAGTTTCTTCCCCAAACCCCCAAAACTTTAACCTTAAACTGTCTACTGTTGACCTCACCCCATTCCTAAGAGGTCCGTAAGGGGCGTGCATAAGTACACCAGTGTGCCCACCATCCCTGTCCTAATATTCCTTTTTACTTACTCTTTTCATGTATTCAAATTATGTTTATACATTTACCTGTTATCTTATATATGCTTGACAAATAAACTTACGATTACGATATGATTATGATTATGAGCTATCCAGGAGCTTGGATAGCTCAGCAGACTAAAAGCATTGTGATTAGCACCAGCTGTCTGCAATTACTGTAAGTTTGAATCTCCCCAGGCTCAAGGTTGACTCAGCCTTCCATTCTTTCTAAGATAGGTAAAACGAGGACCCAGTTTGTGGGGGCAATAAGCTGACTTTGTATAAATATACAAAAGTATGAAGGCTATTGCTTAATGCATTGTAAGCCGCCCTGAGTCTCCGGAGAAGGGCGGTATATAAATCAAATTTAAAAAAAAATTGTGTATAGGTAATAAGGTATTGGTAATAAGGTGAATCAGCAAATATCACCTCTGGCTGACCTCAGAGTAGGGTGGGAATGGAGATTTTGCAATATCCTTCCCCCAGGAGTGGGGAGGGAATGGGGATTTTGCAGTATCCTTCCCCTGCCATGCCCACCAAGCCACACCACGCCCACCAAGCCACGCCCACAAAACCGGTAGTAAAAAAAATTGAATTCCACCACTGGTAGAGAAGGTAAGTCATTCCCACCTCTGATCATAGCCTCTTTGCAGGATTTACTATGCAGTCTCAAAAATGAATGACAAGTTGTGTTGCTTGAACTTAAAAGTGAGAATGAGAAGGAAAATGGGGAAGCAATATAGATTCCTCCCACACAGTAGATTCTGATCGAATGTTGTCATCTGTATCTCTCTTGCCAAAACTGATCCTCCCATAAGATGCCGCTGTTCTCTATTGGAGCATTCAGCAATGTTTCAAAATTCAGAAAAGTAATTGGTAGTAGCCAGTCCATGAAAACCAGCCACGTTGTTAGTAAGCAAACTGAACTGGAAATGAACGATGCCGAAACAAACAAAAAAACAAACAAACAGCCAATAAACAAATAAAAACCAGCATGGCACGTTTAACAAGACCAAATTTACAGAAAACATTTGTCTCCAAAATATAATAGCGCAACACAAGCTACCAGTGGGATCCCCAGTGGAAGAAGAAAAAAAAAAGATCATTTGAAAAATGTACACAAACTCTCATCTGCACAGATAGAACATAGTCAGGCAATCTCTTGAAGAAGAAATGGCAAAATTAGGGCTGCAATGAGAAATCAATCATATATTGACTTCAGAGAGTCATGTCAGAAATGTATTCTTAGCAGCTCTTTCTTCATTCTAGGTAGAAACAAGTTCATCTTACACTTATAATAGCAAATAAAATGTATTGTATAGGAGGAGCCTGGTGGAGCCTGGTGGATCAGTGGACTAAAGTGCTGTTAAATAGCACTTAGCTGCCTGCAATTACTGCAAGTTCGAATCTCACCAGGCTCAAGGTTGACTCAGCCTTCCATCCTTCCGAGGAAGGTAAAATGAGGACCCGGACTGTGGGGGCAATAAGCTGACTTTGTATAAAAAAAAGAACACCGCTTGGGGGGGAGGGGGGGCAAAAGCACTACTAAGCAGGTATATACAAAAGTATGAAGGCTATTCCTTAATGCATTGTAAGCTGCCCTGAGTCTCTGGAGAAGGGCGGCATATAAATCAAACCAATGAAATAAATAAATAAATAAATACATACATACATACATACATACATTTAATACAGGGGTGAACTCCTCTGAAGCAGGGATGAAATCCAGCAGATTCTAACAGGTTCTGGAGAACCTGTAGCGGAAATTTTGACTAGTTCGGAGAAACGGCAAATACCATCTCTGACAGGCCCCAGAGTGGGGTGGGAATGGGGATTTTGCAGGATCCTGGCTCTGAAGTCTGCTACCGGTTCTATGTGTCTGTGTGGTTTGTGGGCGCATGCACAGTTCACGTGCATGCACGATTAGCTAGAAAGCAGGAAATCCGACGATTCTAGCTAATATAAATCGTGCGTCACAGCTGATCGTTGCCCACCTTACGGTCGGAAATACCAGTTCGCTCGAACCGGTAGCATTTTTTACTACTGGTTTGCCCGAACCAGCAGCATTTCACCCCTGATTTAATAACCATCCATGCTCAGCAAACTAAGAAAATGATATGAATATGTCTCAATTCCCTTTTGGGTATGTGGAATAGAAATTTTAACTAGATTTCTTGGTTTTTTCAGCATCTTCAATATTTTATAGGAATAGAACCATTTATGCCTGTAGCCTTGCTTTTTAAAACCCAGAGTATTGTAAGAAATGCCTTGATGTAAGAGGAAAGAGAATGGCAGAATCAGAGGGACCTTTGAGGTCTTCTATTCGAACCCCTGCTCCAACAGGAGATCCTATACCAGTGATGGCTAACCTTTTTGCCATCACGTGCCAAAAGTAGGGGGAGAGCGGGGGGGGGTTGCATGTACATGTGCCCACACCCATAATTCTATGCACCCCACCCCCCATGCATGTGCATGTGACTCCTATGTGCTCCCCCCGCTTTTGTCACGTGATGGATGATAGGCCCAGTAGGCCCGTTTTTTACTCTCCTGGTAAATGGGCCGTTTCCCACCTCTGGAGGGCGTCTGTGGGGAGAAGGCTGTTTTTGCCCTCCCCAGGCTCCTAGAAAGGCTCTGGAGCCTGGGAAAAGCAAAAAAAAAAAAAAAAAACCCTGAGCCTTTCCCACCCACCCCCCAGGCCCTCTGGAGGCAGGAAACAACCTGTTTCCCTACTTCTGGTAGGTCCAGAAGGCCCGAAAATCAGCTGGTGGAGCCGAGCTTGCGTGCCCACCGATATGGTTCCACATGTCACCTGTGGCACGCATGCCATAGCTTTGCCATCACAGTCCTATACCATTCCAGACAAATGACTTTCCAGTCTCTTCTTAAGATGGAGCATCTACAACTTCTGAAAGCAAACCAATCCACTGATTAATTGTTCTCACTTTTAGAAAGAATTTAGATTTAGATTTAGATTTTAGATTTTATTGAATTTATATACCGCCCTACTCCCGAAGGACTCAGGGCAGTGTACAGCCATAAAATAAAACATATAAATACAAAATTTAAAATAGACTAAAATGAAATTAAATAATTTGGCTGAAAAATTTAAAATCCCAATAATTTAAAACAAATTAAAATTCCCATTTAAAAGGGGGAAAAGACTTACGTCAGGCCGGCTTGATGGAACAAATGAGTCTTGAACGCGCGACAGAAGGTGCGCAGGTCCGGGATCCTCCGTATCTCTGGGGGGAGCTCATTCCAGATGGTAGGTGCTCCCATAGAGAAGGCTCTCCCCCTGGGGGCCACCAGCCAACATTGTTTGGCCAATGGCACCCGGAGGAGCCCCTCTCTATGGGAGCGTACTGGCTGGTGGGGAGGCTATTGGTGGTAGTAGGCGGTCCCGTAAATAACCAGGTCCTAAGCCATGGAGTGCTTTAAAGGTGATAACCAAAACCTTGAAGCGCACTCAAAAGACCACCGGGAGCCAGTGCAGCTCGCGCAGGAGAGGTGTTACACGGGAGCGCCACGTCGCATTTCACTTTCATTCTAGGTTTTTTCATTTGGAAGTTCTTCTAAAATCCCACAGACATCAAAATTATGTTTTTATGCCTTTACCTTAAAATAACTTCACCAGGTTCGTAAATTATACTGCGATATGCACATACAAATGTGTTCCATATGTAAGATTGCCAACTCATCATAAAAATGTTTCCCCTTTTCTCCCCCCGAACACATCCATGTATCAGGGTTCTTTTTGCTAACTTTGTAATTATAGTCCTGCTGTTCATGTGCTGTTAAGCAAAGCAAATGATCTGCCTCTTTATTCAATTAGAATATTATTAAGTCATCCCTTAAGACCAAGAATAATGAGTTGAAAAAGAACATCTGGGGTGTTATTCTTAGGGATTTTATGTGGTTTTAATTTGAATGTTAAAAGTCTGCAGTTATTCTTGCCACTACTGTAAGAGATGCTGAGATAGATTTACCCTGTTTCCCCGAAAATAAGACATCCCCTGATAATAAGCCCAATTAGGCTTTTGAGCGCATGCGCTAAAATAAACCTCCCCAAAAATAAGCCTTCCCTGAAGGCTTATTCCCTGAAGGCTTATTTTGAGCTGAGCCCTGGTGGCACAGCAGACTAAACCATTGTTATTAACAGTTATTAACATCAGCTGCCTGCAATTACTGCAAGTTCGAATCTCACCAGGCTCAAGGTTGACTCAGCCTTCCATCCTTTCTAAGGTAGGTAAAATGAGGACCCAGATTGTGGGGGGCAATAAACTGACTTTGTATAAATATACAAAAGTATGAAGGCTATTGCTTAACGCATTGTAAGCCGCCCTGAGTCTCCGGAGAAGGGTGGCATATAAATCAATTTTTTTTTAAAAAAAAAAACATGGTTAAAGGGACAAGATCTGCTGGCCCTCCCAGGTAACCAGACAAGAAACACAACTAGATGAATTAAATCTAGTTTGTTTTAAGGCTACGTTAACAATATTGCAAGTGTCACAGAACAAACTTCCTGCCACCATTTTTAACCACTCAATCAATCCTTCCTAAGTTTCTTTCTCTGAACCTTAAGTCACTGTGGGCTCCTCCCTCTCTTATCTGATTGATTGCAGCAGTCTTCTGCCTTGGCTTCTACAGAAGCAAGAAACAGACTCCCTGCAAAGAAAACCTGCTCTTTATTTACACCTTGGGAATTAATTGCGTTCACCAACAGAAAGTCCAGGCAAGAGTACTGCGAGGAGTTAACTGAAGCAATAGTCCTTATCAGCTCATTATGATAAATGCAAGACCCTGAGCTCCCAGCTGGAAGGCTGCAAATTAATTCAGAAAAATAGACAAACGTCAGTTCTGGGAAGGCAGTCTTTGTTGCATGAAACACACAAGGGGCAAACTTTCTAGAAATGCGAATAGTTATCTGCTACAATCAAACCACTCCCATTTCCTCCTATTTATTCCCAAGCCAGGGAAGGGCCAGTCAGCATCCACGTTTGTTTTGCTTCCCAAGCTGACTCATTGTCCTCCGTTATTCACCTCTCCTATCTGCTCTGTGCATATGTGCATCTGAAACAGGCCCCAGCTGTTCCTCCTCCTCCTCACTCATCTCTGAGTCCAAAGGCAGTTGCCTCTCTAGCTGGGAAATGCCAGACAGTCCCAGCTCTATCTCTATTTCTGACACTGAGCATCCTTCAGAGCCTTTTCCAGGCTCCAGAACTGGCCCAAGTTTTTCCCCAACCTCCTCATTGTCGAAGTCTACTGCCAGCTCTGCTGGCAGATGGTGGGCCCCTACAGGCAGCATCTCTTCTTCTCATTCCCCAAGGTCATCCACACGGTGGTATCTCCCTCCAGCGCGCCTAGCAAAAATGTTCTCCAACACCTCTCCAGACTGTTGGAAATGTAAAGCACAAAAAGGAACATATTATCACATGTGGTGGTCCTGTCAAAAAGCGAAACAGTTTTGGAAGATGGTTAAAAACCAAATAGAAGAAATTGCAAGTCACAGAGTACCAATGAAACCTATTAGGAATATTTACTGCCCATTATGAAAAAGAAATAAAATACTTAATTACCCATATTTTAACAGCAGCAAGAATTGTTTTCACTCAGAGTTGGAAATTGGGAGACATACCACCAGAAGATAAAATAATCCTAAAAGTGATGGAGTGCGCAGAGATGGATAAACTTACAAAAGAAATACAGGACGAAGAGGAAACAGATTATTACCTGGTATGGCAAACATGATATGATTGACTAGAGAAAAAAAAATAAAATAAAAATAGGAACACAAAAAAGGAAATGAAATAGATAGGAATCGAGTACCAACTAAGAAAACAATAAATCAAAAAGGGAATTCAAGATATTGTTATATAAGTAAAGGTGTAGAAATATATGCTGATGTAGGTCTTTGGTTATTCGGGTCTTCTCCCGCGTAAAATTGGAAGTATCTTGGCGACGTTTCGACGAAGTCTCATTCGTCATCTTCAGGCTGGTGTTCTCGGCTTCGTGCTTCGTCGAAACGTCGCCAAGATACTTCCAATTTTACGCGGGAGGAGACCCGAATAACCAAAGACCTACATACAAACTCCCGCGAAAACCTCAGAAAACAAATATATACTGATGAATATAGTTTACCGATGTGACTATCTAAAATACAAGTTGTAAGACTTGATCTATGTTTACCCACTGTGTATATTGTATGGTTATATCTGTGTTTGTTTGTTTTTCCGTTTTAATTAAAATAAAAATTAAAAAAAAAGATATTTCCAAGGTCTTTAGTCCAGTTATGTTAGGACACGTGATCCAAAAGTATTGCAACCTTTCGAATAAATTGTGGGATTTATTCTTAGTGGAATCAATCTTCCTTGTAACTGGGGGAAAAGAGAGAGAGAGAGAGAGAGAGAGAGAGAGAGAGAGAGGGAGAGAGAAATAAAAAAATGAATACAAATAGTAGAAGGGACCCTTCTCTACATCTATTGAATTTTCAATCAGCAAGAAATGAATCATTATCAAGTTGTGCTTGGAATATTTCTCCCCCACTTCAGCCCATCCCATCGTGGTAGCTCATTTGTTTTCCTAGCCTTCTCGGGTGGCATGGGCAAAACGTCTTCCCCAAATTACATCATATTGTATTGAAAACAGGAATCTTCTGTTTTGTTTGATGGTGCTGACAAGCTCCTGCAAAGGTCACAAGGAGGTAGACAAAAGAGTTCCTACAGGATCATTAATCATTGCCCTGCAGGAAAACGTGGCTTCATTAGATGAGCATGCTATGTGCAAGTGGCATTGAAGAAAAAATGGAGAGGAAAAAAACACCCTATCAACAGAGAGAAAAATGAACTGTATTAGTATTAGCACCACTTTATCAAACCTTTGTAAGACTACATCTGGAATATTGTGTCCAGTTTTGATCACCACAATATATAGATAGATGATAGATAGATGATAGATAGATAGATAGATAGATGATAGACAGAAAGAGAGATGAGAGATAGATAGATAATAGACAGACAGACAGACAGACAGACAGACAGACAGACAAGAACAGTAAGATGGATGGAGAGAGAGAGAGAGGAGGGGGAGAGAGAGAGAGAGAGAGAGAGATGTTGAGACATTCGAAAGAGTGCAGAGAAGAGCAACAAAGATGATTAGGGGACTGGAGGCTAAAACATATGAAGAACAGTTGCAGGAATCGGATATGATTAGTCCAGAGGTGGGTTTCAGCAGATTCTGACCGGTTCTGAAAAACCGGTAGTGGAAATTTTGAGTAGTTCAAAGATCCGGTTAATACCACCTCTGACTGACCCCGCCCCCATCTATTCTCTGCCTCCTGAGTCCCAGCTGATTGGGAGGAAATGGGGATTTTGCAGTAACCTGCCCCTGCCACACCCACCAAACCACGCCCACCAAGCCATGCCACGCCCACCAAGCTACCCCCACAGAACCGGTAGTAAAAATGTTTGAATCCCACCATTGGGTTAGTCCAAAGAAAAGAAAGATCAAGGACAACATGACATGATAGCAGCATTCCAGTATTTCACTGCAAGATTTCAAAAAAGAGACTGGACAACAATTTGTCTGGAATGAAATAGGGCCGTGATGGTAAACCTATGGCATGGGTGCCACAGGTGGTACGTGGAGTCATATTGGTGGGCACGCGAGTGTTGCCCTAACTCAGCTCCAGCGTGCATGCACGCACCAGCCAACTGATTTTCAGACCTTCCGGTCCCACCAGAAGTCAGGAAACTGGCTGTTTCCGGCCTCCGGAAGGCCTCCGGGGGGGATGGGGAAGGCTGTTTTTGCCCTCCCCAGGCTCCTAGAAAGCCCCTGGAGCCTGGGGAGGGAGAAAAACAGGCCTACCAGGCCCACTGGGCCAGAAGCAGGGGGAAGTGCGTGGAGGGGTCATATGTGCATGCGCAGGAGGGCGGGGCGCATTGAATTATGGATGTGGGCACACACACCCACGACCCCCCCATGCTCCCCCCGCTTTTGGCACGCGATGACAAAAAGGTTAGCCATCACTGGAATAGGGTCTCTTGGAGTAGAATACCCCTAAGGTCCCTTCCAACTCTGTTATTCTGTATTCTTTGGCAAGAAACATAAAAATGAGAATTGAAAAAGTATGCCAGTTTCTTCCTATTGATTTGTGCATAGACCTCTAGGAAGGACAAGTCTTATATCTCCTTTTTTGGTTATGGGGAAATGTCCATTGAAACCTGTTGTGGCCCCGTCCTCTGAGCCTATCCCATTGGAGGAAGGAAGCTCTGAGCAGGAGGAAGAGGAGCCAGCCAGATCTCCCAGTCCCCCCCCCCCCTCTGGCACCGTCTCAGGTGCCAGCTGAAAGAGAGCCAAGTAGTGGGGAAACAGGTGTCTCAGATGAGAGTGAGGGAGAGACGTCATTCCTGGACGCACGCCAAAGAAGGCGAGATAAACGCTTACTGCAGCTGCGGCGACGCATGAGGGAATAGACCTGAGTCACTGGACTGGAGTCACAGGATCAATGAGTCACTGGACCACACCCAGAGCCTATATAAGATAGGAGGGTGGGTCATGATTTCTGTGACGAACAACAACGCAATCTAGTAGTCTTGGGAGCTAAAAGAACGGATTTTGGCAAAGCTACGTAGGTGATTTTCTTTTTGTGTGAACTAATAAAGCCCTTGGCAGATGGTGTGCATATCGCTGCCAAGTTTGAGATAAGAACTGTGGAGTGTGCCAAGTGCTTCTTAACCCTCGACTGGCTGTGTTTTTGTGGATCTCTGAAGGGGGGGGACAGATCAGAAACCATTATCTTTTGTGCAACACATATGGAAACATGAACATCAGGGCCTTCATTGGGTCCACCCAACATATTGTTGGCTAGCTTGATTAGAAAAAGCAAATTGTTATCCCGTTGGTAAATCGGTTGGTAAATTCTTTGTTGGCATAAATACTCCACAAGTAAGATCAGCATCCAGCAATTTTTCAGGGCACCTTTTGGGATTAAGATACCTACCCAGTGCAGCTGCAATAATAATGGAAATCTGTTCAAGACTTTGCAAGCAAGTGTTGAGGGATATAGTCCTTGGATTTATGCCAGTTGTATGGTCATAATTTCTACTGTAAACAAATATGTCGATGGGACAGGATTGTACGGTAACTTGGCCCTATTTGGGAAGGAGAAAAATTGAAGTTGGTGTTTTACATCAAATAGTTAGATTTGCATTACTGGTTTATTTTGCATCAATTCTGGTGATTTTTTTTTTTACCGCTTTGTTAAATACCACCTCTGGCAGGTCCCAGAGTGGGGTGGGAATGGGGATTTTGCAGTATCCTTCCCCTGGAGTGGGGTGGAAGTGGAGATTTTGCAGTATCCTTCCCCTGCCATGCCCACCAAGCCACGCCCACCAAGCCACACCACGCCCACCAAGCCGTTCCCACAGAACCGATAGTAAAAAAAAAAATTGGATTTCACCATTACTTTGTTCCTTTAACTGACTCTGATTTTGGGTATTGTGGAGTAAAAGAGGGGGACAGGGTAGAGATTAAAAACTTGATCTCCATATACATCCACAAGTACATCCACAGTATTAGTAAAGTCATCCTCAAGAAGATCCACTCCAAACAGGAGTTTGAAAGACTACGTGACCAGCAAATGTATTTGACGCATATTAGGTCAGCAGTGTTGTAGTCCGCCAGCAGCCTGCAGAGCTGGCAGCGGAGGTGGACAGCGATGAGGCTGAGGAAGAACATGGGCCAGTCCTGGAGGCTGGGAAAGGCCTGGATAAGGGCTCTGCATCGGAGGCAGAGATGGGGCCAGGGCCATCAGGGAGTGATGTGTGGACTTCAGAGTCTCCAGAGGCTGACAGTAGAGAGGCAGAGGAACAGGAGGAGCCTGTTCCTAGTGCACGTATGAGAAGAGCTGCCAGAAGGCAAGAGAAGCTACAGCAAAGAGGACGACTCAGGAGTAAGGCCAAGAGATGATTGGCCCCTCCCATAAGGCTTAAAAGACCAGCAACGGCTCTTGGAACTTATCTCTGGTCTGCGTCTTCTGCTTCTGAACTTTTGCCAAGAGAAGCCTTTGGCAGTTTGCCCAATTATACCAAGGTTGGTGATTAGACTGAAGAATTTGTGTTATGAAGAGTTTGTTTTAATTTAGTTTGGACTATGCTGAGAATGAGTTAATTCGCAGTTGTTCTAATAAAGTCTGTTTGTTTTGGAATTGTTTGCGTCTAATACTACCTATTTGGGCCTGAGTCACAACAAGCAGTAGGAATCAGACACATATCTTAATTTAAAATAGTTAAAAACTGATTTAAATTAATCTCAGTTTAACTTAGACCCATGAGAGATTGATGAAGGGACTATTGGGTCACTGATATTTATTGAAGTTGGGCAAAATAATAATAGAATATAATTTTTTTTTATTGGCCAAGTGTGATTGTACACACAAGGAATTTGTCTTGGTGCATACACTCTCAGTGTACATAAAAGACAAGATATGTTCATCAAGAATCATAAAGTACAACACAATGATAGTCATAGGGTACAAATAAGCAATCAAATCATATTAGGAAACAGTCAATATAAATTATAAGGATACAAGCAACAAAGTTACAGTCATACAGTCATAAGTGGAAGGAGATGGGTGATAGGAACGATGAGAAGATTAATAGTAGTGCAGACTTAGTAAATAGTTTGACAGTGTTGAGTGAATTATTTGTTTAGCAGAGTGATAATAATAATAACAACTGAAGATGCACTGAAGATAATATACCACGAAGGCTTACTGAGTACAGGAGAGACCAAATTGAAATAAATTGATTTATCTCTGGAAATAAATCTCCCAGGACAGTACTTTTTTCCATTTGATACTCTAAGAAAGTGTATTCCTTATTCTGAAGAGCATGGCTAAATATCTATAGAAATTCTCAGTCATTCAGGTTGGGATTGTCCCAAAGATGCTTTTTCAGGAGGCCACTGGACTTTCTTGTATTTTCTTGAAGATGTTTTACTTCTCCTTCAAGATGATTCTTCAGCTCTGACAAAATAATGGGGAATGGAAGGATTTATACTCCTTGCAGACAGCTGGTCATTTGCATCATTCTTAGAGAGCCGTTGAGGCCACTTGGAGGTTTGTTTGTGTCCTCGGGGTCATCTGAGTGGTGCAAATGGGTGTGGAACCTTCTTAGAATTACTGAAAGGACTGTGTTGTAGACTGGAGATAGATGATGGCTTTTCTGGTTTTTCTTTGAAGACGTTTCTCTTCTCATCCAAGAAGCTTCTTTCAGCTCTGTAGAGTATAGCTAAATGTCTACGGAGATTCTCAGTCATCCAAGTCATGGTTGCCCCCAAGAGGCCTTTTTCAAGAGGCAATTGGACTTTCTCCCTTTTCTTTGAAGGCATTTTGCTTCTCCTCCAAGAAGCTCCTTCAGCTTATTTCTTACTGTTTTTATATAATGGGTTACTCCAGAACAAACCCGTTTAGTGTGATCTAGAATGACAGCTGTTACACAACCCTACTTTGGAATCTCTTTAGAACTCAGAAACATGCTAAGAAATTAAAAGGAGGGGTAGATAGAGTCCATAACTTACTTTTCCTTCTGGTTATCTGAGTATTTTGTGCTTGGCCATAATGCCAATTTGTGGGGGTGTCTGTTTGATGGCCTCAAAATGGGGGTTCACTGGTAAGGATGCTTATCACGGGTGGGCTCCTGGGGGTTCGGGAGAAACTCTAGCTACAATTCTGTGCAGTTCGGAGAACCCCCCACTCCTGGCTGGTCCCACCCACCCCACTCTGCCCCACCCAGGAGTCTCCACGTGTCCTCAACGGCTCTCTAAGAACAACGCAAATGACCAGCTGTCTGCAAGGAGTATAAATCCTTCCATTCCCCATTATTTTGTCAGAGCTGAAGAAGCTTCTTGGAGGAGAAGTGAAACATCTTCACAAAGTGCAGAGAAGAACAACGAGGATGATTTTGGATGCAGGAAAGTGTAGGGTGCACACGGAGCCTTAGGGATGGTGAAAAATGGGCCTACTGGATGTTTGGAAAGGGCCTCTGGACCCTGGGGAAGCAGTTTCCACAATCCGAGAGGCTCGAGGAAAGCCTCAGGAGCACGGGGAGGACAAAAAGCCCCGCCCCCTGCCCGCCATGGTGCAGGAGGCCGACTAGGTCACGCCCACCATGGCCACGCCCACCCAGCTACTGGGCAGATAAGCCCTTGCTAAATTTTTTGAAGCCCGCCCCTAATACTTATATAAAGAACTGCATCTTTAATTATCTAAGAAAAATATGAGCACAAAGTGTATCCAAGGTAATAAAAACGGGTTCTCTGCCATTTTTTTTCTGGTTTTGAAATGCCCCAGTGAAAACAACTTTTTTTTTCCCCTTTGATGTTATGAAACGACTTAGCATGATAAAACAAATTTACATTACACATCTCTTAAGGAGCTCATACATTTTATCTGAGTGCTTGGAGGCAGGGTTGGAAATGACGCCAGTATTCATCAGAACACTCTTAAAAGATCTCTTTATTGCTGCTTACTTCTTTCCCCACTAATAGATAGCGAGGATGGCTTTACAATCAGTTTAAGGCTAGCATAAATTTTCAGGAGTTCTGGAGAGCTTTTTAAGGGGAAGAAGGATTCCTCAGGATTATTTTCTTTCTTCGGTGTTTACTGGATCTCCGCTATCCACCAATCGGAAACCAATTTAATGCATTTAACTAAAGGTCTTTCATAGGTAACAATGCTGAACATTTTAATGTAACAATGGGTCTTAGCTTTTTTTGTTCAGAATTGAGCGCGGCACAACAAAAGCTAATATAATCCTTGGTTGTATAAACACAAGCATAGAATCAAAACCACATTAAGTATTAGTACCGCTTTATAAAACCTTAGTAACACCACTCCGAGAATATTGCATCCACTTTTGATCACCACATTACAAAAAGAAAACAAAACACGTTGAGATTTTGGAAAAAAGTACAGAGGAAAACAACTAGGATGATTAAAGGCCTGGAGACAGTGGTGGGATTCACTGATTGTAACAACTGGTTTGCTTCGTGTGCTCTCCAGAGGCTGGAAATGGGTCCATTTCCAGACTCCCAGTACATCCGGCAGGCCTGTTTTTTTGCCCTCCCCGGGCTCCAGAGGCTTTCCTGGAGCTTCCAGGAGGACAAAAACAGCCTCCCCCGAGCTCTAGAGGCCCTCCAGAGGCCAGAAATGGGCCCATTTCTGGACTTCCGGTACTTCCGGTAGACCCATTTTTTGCCCTCCCCAGGCTCCAGAGGCTTTCATGGAGCCTCCAGGAGGGTGAAAACATCCGGAGACCAGAAATAGGCCTGGTTCCAGACTTCCGGTAGGCCCATTTTTCACCCTCCCAGAGCCTCCACATACACCCTGCACTTACCTGGCATTCAAAACAGGCCGCGTGGAGACTCCTGGGAAGGGCGGGGTGGGGTGGGTGGGATCAGCCAGTCCTTGGAACAACCAGTTTGCCGAACAAAATTAAAATTAACATCCGGTTTGCACGAAACGGCTGAATCCTACCCCTGCCTGGAGAATAAAACACGTGAAGAATGGGGGCAGGAACTGGGTATGGCCAGTCTAGAGAAAAGAAGAACTAAAGGTTACATGATGGCAGTATTTCAGTATTTGGGGGCTGCTACCAAGAAGAGGAGGTTCAACCTCTTTTGAAAAGTACCAGAGGGCAGGACAAGAAACAACAGATGGCAGCTAATTAAGAAGAAGCAATATGGAATTAAGGAGAAACTTCCTAACGGTGTGTAAAATTAACCAATGGAACAGCTTACCTCCGGAAGTTGTGGGTGCTTCGTCACTGAGGTTTTGAAGAAGAGACTGGACAGCCACTTGTCTGAATTGACCCAGGGGTCTCCTGCTCCTCCGTGCTCCCTTCCAGCTCTATTCTGATTGAGTGTTTGTCTGAATTCACGTTACTGCAGTGCTTCAGAAGAAGCCAATCTTTTCCATTTCTGATTCTCAATTTCTGTAACACGGAATGTTTCATTGTGCAGGTTGGCCAATGGTGAATATCTTGCATTTGTAAAAAGCAGAGATGTAATCCATGGCTTTGAACTTTAGGTGAGCCACAATGACATTGATTTAATTTTTTTATGTATATGTTTATTATATTTGATTGCCTATTTGTACCCTGTATGACTACCATTAAGTGTTGTACCTTATGATTCTTGATGAATGTATCTTTTCTTTTTATGTACACTGCACCAAAGACAAATTCCTTGTATGTCCATTCACACTTGGCCAATAAAGAATTCTTTCTTTCTTTCTTTCTTTCTTTCTTTCTTTCTTTCTTTCTTTCTTTCTTTCTTTCTTTCTTTCTTTCTCTTTCTTCGTTCCTTTGTTCCTTCCTTCCTTCCTTCCTTCCTTCCTTCCTTCCTTCCTTCCTTCCTTCCTTCCTTCCTTCCTTCCTTCCTTCCTTCCTTCTTTCCTTCCTCCCTCCCTCCCTCCCTCCCTTCCTTTCTTTCTTCCTTCCTTCCTTTTCTTTTTTTCTGCCATCTATCTATCTATCTATCTATCTATCTATCTATCTATCTATCTATCTATCTATCTATCTATCTATCTATCTATCTATCTATCTATCTATTATCAATGGGAATAAAATACAAAACAGAAAAAGCATACACCCATAAGCGCAGGGGTGGGTTGCTGGGTGTTTTCAGGGTTTCAGGAGAACCTCTAGCTAAGATTCTGTGCAGTTTGGAGAATCCCCAAATCCCACTCCTGGCTGGCCCCTCCCACCCCTCCCTTCCCCTCCCCTCCGAGGAGAGATCACATGGCGCATTTCGGATGCAGGTAAGTGCTGGGCACACACGGAGGCTTGGGGAAGGTGAAAAATGGGCCTACTAGAAGTTCAGGAAAGCCAAAAATGGGCCTGTTTTCGGCCTCCAGAGGGCCTCCAGAGCCTGGGGAGGCTGTTTTTGCCTTCCCAGAGGCTCAAGAAAAGCCTCCAGAGCCTGGGGAGGGCAAAAATGCCTCCCCTGCCATGGCCATGTCCACCTAGCAACCGGGCAGAAATCCGGGCAGAATTTTTGAAGCCCACCCCTGCATAAGTGGTATATAAATTTAAGAGCTATTGCTATTTCCTTTTAGCAGCACCCAGACAAGTTCATCATATTGACTTAAAAGTATTGATATGAACAAGATTTCTTAAGGTTAGCTTTCAAATGTTTAGCGCCGCTAAGAAGTTCTCGGAGTCTGCCTCTCCATTTCATTCTGCTTTAACCTGTATCTCTGTGTTCTGTCCCCGCCTCACACACGCACCCCCACAGATGGCCAAGAGTTAATAAGCCAACACATAAAAGATTCTGATGACAAAGTTGGCAGCAACCCAGTGACTGGTTGCCAATAATCTTTACTCACAAGGAAGGAGTTTCCCCTTCGTTCGGAACACCAAAACAAAATCACAATAACAAAGAGATTAGTCCGAATTCAGTCCGATAAGTCAGGCAAAGTTCCAGCAACACAGAGAGGATAGCTATTTCCAGTTTTTGCTCATCACAGAGCTTGAACGGCCACCACACCCCCTTTTATACCCTGTGGGGTGTGGTCCAGTGACTCAGCCTAATCCCTGGCATGCCTCTTCCTCTGCTGCGTGCACTTATCTCTGCGATGCTGTCGAGGGTCCAGCCAAGACTCATCTTCCTCATTACTGTCCACCTGTGGCTGCGTGGACATGCTTGGCCCTGGGCCTATCTCTTGGCCTTCGGTGTCCTCCGGAGGCATTGCCAGAGAGGAGGGTCTTGGAGAGGGAGGCCTTGCCAATTCCTCTCCTTCACTTTCTGAGTCCTCTCCTGCTGATAATCCAGGCTCAGGGAATGGAGTCACAACACTCTGCTTCTGTCTCTTGTAACAGGAAAGGCTGCCTTTCGGTTTGATGACTTGACATCGAAGAATATTAACTTTTACCATGTCTTATTCACACTGTTCAACATACTGCAGAGGTGATGAGTAAGCATCCGTAGTGTGGCATTATTGAGTAGTCTCTTTTTAAAATATTTTTTTCTTCCCTTCCAGGGCTCACATTTATGATTTTCTTTTCCTTGGCATATTCAGACATATTACACAAACTCCCCAGTGGAGATTGAAAGGAGGGTGGTGAAGAATATAGAGGAAATAAAAACTGATTTAAAAAGACGTGACCATTCAGTTTAGGAGAAAGCATGTGGCTTTTTTAAAAATATCCAGAACAATTTGAAATATTTTTCTTATCCTATTGCACCTCCAGCACCCTTAATAGTTTTGGCAGCCAAGTGACTTCTAATCTTGTTAATGGTTGCTATCTTTGCCCAATGTAGCACTAGGTTTATTAATAGGTCCTTGAGTCTGGAGGGAGGGAAATGGAATCTCTGGAACATAAGTAATTCCATTCTTTCTTGTCTTTTTAAGCCTGATTGTGTTGGAGAAAAATCTGACCTGTGCAAAACATGGCATTGAGACACCATTAGTAAAAGGTGAATAAGGTAGGCTGATGGCAAAAGATATTCCTTTGACTTATTCTTTTTTCATCCCTTTCTCTGCAAACACAACGTGGGGGACAGCAACGGCTAGCAGGGGAGAAGCATCGCCTGAACCTACTGCAGTTATGCAAAGGCAGAGTTAAAAACAACAACAACAACAAGGCCATCAACAACATGGGAATGAACTTCCCCCTGGGATATGTACGATTCCTGACCTCCGTACCTTCCGCCGGGCCCTAAAGTCCCTGCTATTTCAACAGGCTGGCCTGGTTGAATAAGAACCGGGATAGGATATTTATAAATCATGGGTTTTTAATGCATAAGGCCAAATTGTTTAATTCTTTTTAACTGGTTTTAATTTTTATATGATTCTGTGTTTTATCATGGCTGGGCACCACCCCGAGTCCTTCGGGAGAAGGGCGGTATACAAATCTAATAAACTGAAACTGAAACTGTGAAAGAGGCAAGATTCTTTCCGACATCCATTCTCAGATCCTGCAGACCAATTTATTTCAAGGCATGCTTGGAGACTCTTCAAGTCAGACTCCCTGAATTAACGGTGCTGGGTCTGTAGTTTCAAACTACTTCATCTCTGGGCCTATTTTGATTTTTGGGATTTCTGTTTTAGAACACTTAGGATCCTTAGGATCCCTGGACTCTGAGGCCATTATTTTCTTATTCTTACGTTGTACAGGTAATCCTCAACTTTTCAAATCCTCATTTTACTGACCCCAAAAGGATGGAAGACTGAGTCAACTTTGAGCTGGTCAGGATCGAACTTCTGATTGTGGGCAAAATTAGCCTACAATACTGCATTCTAAACATTGTGCTGCCAGGACTCCTTTTTCATCAACTTCTTCCTTTTGCTTAGTGCTATCTACACCAGGGGTTCTATAGATTGGGAAGTTGCTGGGTACTTTTGAATATTTTATTGGTATAAAGTTGAACATTTTCACAAAATAGATGTTCTGTACAAGGGGATTATTGCCTGTTCATTATAAGAGCATCATGGCTCGGCACAATCATTAAATGATTGTGGAGGAGACGAGAGGAGGAGAGCCCTCTCTGTGGGGGCACCCACCCTATGGAATGAGCTGCCTCCTAGTATATGTTTGATCCCAGACCTTCGCACCTTCCGTAAGGCCCTAAAGACCTACCTATTCCAACAAGCCGGCCTAGCCCAAAGGGTTTTTTTTAACAGGGTTTTTAAATTATATGGATTCGGGTTTTTAAATTGGAATTTTATGGATTTTGGGGGTTCGAAATTTTAAATTTTAATTTTTTTTTTAAATTAAGAAGCCAAGGATTTAATTTATTTATTTTAGTTCCTTATAACTTTTGTATTCTATGTATTTGAATTTTTTGGCTGTTCACCGCCCTGAGTCCCTCTTGGGAGATAGGGCGGTATATAAATCTGAAATAAACTAAACTAAACTAAACTAAATGATCCAAAGATAAGGCATTGATCATATATGTTCATGGCACCAAGTGAAGAAGGCATCACAAAGTTTTTTTCCCTAGCTATTATGTCTTTAACTCTTTCACTGCCATTCTTGACTTTAATTTAATCTGTTTCTTATTGTTGTGAGCCGCCCTGAGTCCTTCGGGAGATAATAAATCCAATCTATCTATCTATCTATCTATCTATCTATCTATCTATCTATCTATCTATCTATCTATCTATCATCTATCTATCTATCTATCTATCTATCTATCTATCTATCTATCTATCTATCTATCTATCTATCTATCATCTATCTTATGGCCATAACTGAGCCCAAAATTTATTTTTATTTTGCCCCATTTTACGACTTTTCTTGCCACATTTGTTAAGTGAATCACTGCAGGGGTTAAGTTAGTAACATGATGGCTTAAGTGAATCTGGGTTTCCCCATTGACGTCGTTCTTCAGAAGGTCGTAAAAGTGGGTTACGTACTTCAGGGACACTGCAGCCATCATAAATGTGAGTCAGTTTGTCAAGCATCTGAATTTTGATCCCATGACCGTGGGGATGCTACAAGTGGTGCAGTGGCCTAGAGATGGAGCTCTCGCCTCACGATCAGGAGGCTGTAAATTCGATCCTAGGTAGCGGCAGATATTTCTCTCTCTGGGCACACTGAGAATATATCTGCTGTGAACTCTGCATTGGTGACAGGAAGGGCATCTGGCCAGTAAACACTCAGCTCCATTCAGTTGTTGTTGTTGTTGTTGTTGTTGTTGTTGTTGTTGTTATTATTATTATTATTATTATTATTATTATTATTATTATTATTATTTAAATTTAAATTTATATACTGCCCTTCTCCTGATGGACTCAGGGTGGTGAACAGCCAAGAATTAAAATACATGCAATATAAAAGCGAAAATGATTTAAAACATAATTAAATCAATTTTGGCTTCCCCAAAATTTAAAACCCCTCACTAAAATTAACCCATTAAAATCTTTTTAAGCCAGCCCGGCTTGCTGAAATAGAAAAGTCTTCAGGGCCTTGCGGAAAGTACGGAGGTCTGGGATTAATTGTATTCCTGGGGGTAGCTCGTTCCAGAGGGCGAGTGCCCCCACAGAGAAGGCTCTCCCCCTGGGGGTCGCCAGTTGACATTGCCTGACCGATGGCATGCTGAGAAGACCCAGGGAGTTGCTCCAACTCCACCCCAATTCAAGGGATTAAAAAGGTAAAGGTTCCCCTCGCATATATGTGCCAGTCGTTCCCAACTCTAGGGGGCGGTGCTCATCTCCATTTCTAAGCCAAAGAGCCAGCACTGTCCGAAGACGACTCCATGGTCATGTGGCCAGCATGACTAAACACCAGAGGTGCATGGAATGCTGTTACCTTCCCATTAAAGTCCCTGTTTTTCTATTTATATTTTTTACATGCTTTCAAACTGCTACCATGTTTCCCCCAAAATAATAAATATTATCAACATCCCCTGATAATAAGCCCAATTGGGCTTTTGAGTGCATGGCAATAAGGCCAAGAGCTTATTTCAGGTTTCAAAAAAATATAAGACATGGTCTTATTTTGGGGGAAACATGGTAGGTTGGCAGAAGCTGGGACAAGTAACGGGAGTTCACTCCGTTATGCAGCACTAGGAATTACGGGATCATAAGAAAAAAAAAACATGGAGATGCTACATGTCACTTTTTTCAGCCTCGTCATTAACTTAAAACGGTCTCTAAATGAATTGTTGAAAGTCATAGCGATGCAATAGGAAACATGCAAAAAAAAAATGTTTTTCCCCCTATCTACAGCTATCTGTAGATAGCTGAACTCTATCTACAGATCTGTAGGAGAGAGAAACAAGGCAGAAATGGAAAATGGCTTCTTTGCTATTTCTACTCCCTCTCTGACACGCACCATATGCTAGCTGTTTTTTTCGGGAGGTGAAAAGGAACAAGCTCGCTGAGCAAGTGACAAGATGTTTCATTGTTTTCTTTTATTTCCCTTCCATTTCCAGCTCAGATCTCACAGCTGCTTCAGAGGTGACAAACAATTAATTTAGTGCCCAGCTGTTAAATATTTACTCCTTTTTGATACACTGCTCAAGATTCACTTTGGCAGCTATAATTATGGCTGAAAGAAGAAAAAGCAGCCGCGGTAAATTCATACAGTTATCGTCTTTTCTTCCTCATCTTCCACCTAAAGCGGCTAGTTTAGTCAAGAAAGATTAGGAACCCTTGCACACAAGGCACAACCCACAACCCATAACAACACACACATACAAATCTCCCTGACATAATTCAGATGGATTCACCTGTATTTAATGGCACTTGGGAACCGGCCTATTCAACTGCATTTGATGAACTACCACATTTTGGATGATATTTAGAGAGTAATAAATGCTAACATGTGTTTGTTTGAGTGAACAGGGCTTATATACCCTATAAGCTTATATAGAGTGTATATAATATACTCTAGACCAGTGATGACTAACCTTTTTGCCATCGCGTGCCAGGAGCGGAGGGGAGGAGGGGTTGCATGCACGCATGCCCACACCCATAATTCTATGCGCCCCACCCCCACGCATGCGTATGCTACCCTCCCCCCCTGTTCAGGATGGCACAGTGGGCCTGGTAGGCCCGTTTTTCTCTATCCCCAGGCTCCAGAGCTTTTCTAGGAGCTTTCTGGGGAGGGCAAAAATGGCTTTCCCCACCAACCCAGAGGCCCTCTGGAGGCAGGAAACAGCCTGTTTCCCTACTTCCGGTGGGCCCAGAAGGCCCGAAAACCAACTGGCCGGTGAGCACATGAGCACCGGAGCTGAGCTTGCGTGCCCACTGATATGGCTATATGGTTTGCCATCATGGCTCTAGCCTTCCCTGTGGGTGTGCGCGCCATCACCAAGAGCTTCTGGTTTCTGCCGCAAGACTAGACCAGTGATGGTGAACCTTTTTGGCACTGAATGCTCAAACTGGAACATTCACGCATGCGTGATGGCCTCCCCGGAAACCCTAAGACCAGCTGGTCTTCATGCATGATGGACTCCCCAGAAACCCGAAGACCAGCTGACACAGAGCCCTCATCCAGGCCTTCCCCAGCCTCCAGGACTGGCCCATGTTCTTCCTCAGCCTCATCGCTGTCTGACTCCACTGCCAGCTCCGCAGGCTGCTGGCGGACCACAACAATGAATGAGTTGACCATGGCAAGTTGGCCATGGTGAAATTGGCCAAACCGAGTTGTCCTACACCCCTTTGGGATGCTACCTCACACAATATTAGAATAACCCAATCAGCCACGATCCATAATAAAGATAATCTTAAACACAAAGTGAGATATCAATAAACATTGGTGGAATAAGCCCGACTGTAAAGCATGTTCTCCTTTTTCCAGCTACGGTTGATCAAAACCCTCCACCAAAACATATTAGCATTAACAAACGAATAAAAGCCCACTGTGAAAGTCATGAGTGTCATGGGGTGCTGAAAATTTGTTTTTTCCTGTAATTTAATGGTTTTATTTACTAAATACTTGCATATTTGGCTGGTCTCTGCATGCTTCAAAACGCAACCGTTTGTAAATTAGAATATTATGAAGTAATTCACTTTCATTTTTCCCCCTCTCTGTGTCTGTCTCCCTTTTTAACATATTTCCTTGCTTAAAATAAATTGTTACCTTAATGACTCATCCAACTTATCCCAGGGGACAAACACAACAAAAGAAATGTCTCGGGTTAAAGGCTGTTTCGTGAGAAAGCCCTTAATTACTCTTCAAGTAACAAATGATGCATATTTTATATTTTTCCACTTCATAGGTTTAAGTGACTATATGACTATAACCCTATTGCAGTCAAACCCAACATTAAAAGGATGGAAATGTGAAATCTGAAGAACACTGAAGTAGAAAATCAACAGTTTAGGCATCATTAGAATCTAAACAAGAAAATCCACTGTAACTGCCATTTGGCTTTTCAAATAACCTGGACATTCCAAATAATGCTCATGTGTGTGTGTGTGTGTGTGTGTGTGTGTGTGTGTGTGTGTGTACAGATAATATCTCAGGTTTTTTCCCGTGTAATTGTAAACATATCTTTAGAAGGGTTGTAGGTCTTTGGTTATTCGGGTGTTCTCCCACGTAAAATTGGAAGTGTCTGGGCGACGTTTCAACGAAGTCTCATTCGTCATCTTCAGGCTAATTGCTCCTGGAAGCATGAAGCCAAGAACACCAGCCTGAAGATGATGAATGAGACTTCAAGAAACAATGGATAGAAACTAACCAAGGAGAGAAGCAACCTAGAACTAAGGAGAAATTTCATAACAATGGAAACAATGAACCAATGGAATAGCTTGCCTTCAGAAGCCATTGGTGCTCCGTCACTGGAGGCTTTCAAAAAGAGACCGGACAACCATTTATGGTATAGGGTTTACTGCTCAAGCACGGGTTGGACTAGAAGATCTCTGAGGTCCCTTCCAACTCTATTATTCTTATGTTCTATTTTTTACATGTGGCTATTACACTTGGTCATTAGTATTCTCCTCCTCCTCCTCTTCCTCTTCCTCCTCTTCCTTGGAACAAAATAATACTGACACAAATTCATATTTAAAATAATATAGAAAAGCTAACAATAAGATATAGGTAGATAGCAGATCTATCTACACTGGATAATTCACAGATCTAAAGTATTAGGTGGTAAATATATTCTAAGACACCATTAAGAACTTAGAAGCATTTCATACCCAGTGTCTAATGAATCCAATCACATTCTAACTAAGTCTCCAAATCGAAAGGGGGCATAGCTCTAATTCAACCAACCTTTGTTGAAACTGTAGTATGCACATTCCAAAATGTACTCAAATGAGATCGAAGAACTTCACAAGCCCTGCTTAATAGGATCCCTGGATCCTTTTTCATCATCAAATAGTGACGGGGAATATCTGCAGTTCCTGGGTAAAGTTGTATGTATCCCAATGCATATGAAGAAACAAGAAGACAATCAAGCTGTAGACTGAAACTTCCTTTGGGCCACTGCTGAATTAAAAATGTTGTGGTGGCGCGGTGGTAGAATGCAGTACTGCAGGCTACTTCTGCTGACTGCCAGCTGCCTGCAATTTGGCAGTTCAAATCTCACCAGGCTCAAAGTTGACTCAGTCTTCCATCCTTCCAAGGTGGGTAAAATGAGGACCCAGATTGTTGGGGGCAATTCACTGACTTTATAAACTGCTTCGAGAGGGCTGTAAAGCACCATGAAGCAGTATATAAGTCTAAGCGCTATTGCTATGTGATGCAAGCTACATCTTCATTGATCTTTAGGACAGAAGGCGTCAGCAGCGAAGCGGTTATCTACTGGAAATAGATTGATAGATAGATTGACAGATTGATGGGCAGCTCTCTGCAGAAGGGACATTGTTGTTAGTTGAGAAGTCGTGTCCGACCCATCACGATCCCATGGCTTTCCTGTCCTTTACTATACTCTGGAGTCCATTTAAGCTCACGCCGACTGCTTCAGTGACTCTATCCAGCCACCTCGTTCTCTGTCATCCCCTTCTTCTTTTGCCCTCAGTCGTTCCCAGCATTAGGCTCTTCTCCAGTGAATCCTTCCTTCTCATTAGGTGGCCAAAGGATTTGAGTTTCATCTTCAGGATCTGGCCTTCTAAAGAGCAGTCAGGGTTGATCTCCTCTAGGACTGACCGGTTGGATCACCTTGCAGTCCAAGGGACTCGCAGGAGTCTTCTCCAGCACCATAGTTCAAAGGCCTCAATTCTTTGGCGCTCAGCCTTCCTTATGGTCCAACTTTCACAGCCACGCATTGCAGCTGGGAAAACCATAGCCTTGACTACATGCACTTTTGTTGGCAGAGTATCTCTGCTTTTTAGTTTGCTATCTAGATTTACCATAGCTTTCCTCCCCAGGAGCAAGCGTCTTTTAATTTCTTGGCTGCAGTCCCCATCTGCGGTGATCTTGGAGCTCAGGAAAATAACATCTGTCACTACCTCCATTTCTTCTCCATCTATTTGCCAGGAATTGAGAGGTCTGGGAGCCATGATCTCAGTTTTCTTAATGTTGAGTTTCAAGCCAACTTTTGCACTCTCTTTCTTCATCCGCATCAAGGGGCTCTTTAGTTCCTCTCACTTTCTGCCATTAAAAGGGACATGTGTATATAAGTCTAAATGCTATTGTTAAAATTCTCTCCATCCTTACTTGTATTGGAAGAAAGTTATGTGATGTTTGTATCCCTGCTCTGTTGCCTATGTTTCTAGTCCCTCAACGTGTCTCCAAGATAATGAATGACAAAGACCCATTTCACACAATGTCAGGATGCCCTGGGACATGGAAGGAAATGTAACTTTAATTATTTAAGATTAAGATCTCACTCAGGGACATCAAGCTAGTGTTTGAGGGCATAGTAAGGAAGGAGAAAAAAATAAAGATGTTGGCCATGAGACTTATGAATCCTAGATGTTATTTCAAAATATCCTGTCTTCCACACAAAGATTTTGCTTGGAAACTATTTGCAAGTCTTATAAAATGCGAACCCCATCCAAAATTTGATGTGTTTCTCTCTTGTTGAGAAGACAAGTCTTCACACGAAGACTGAAACTCAGGGAAATGCAATTCGGCTCGGCATATCATACATTCCAAAATAAAGATATTTCTAGTCACCATAGCAGGAGTTAGGCAGACATTTATGTGGGACAACATACAGATCTCAGTTAGAATTTTCTCGTTTTATGTTTTCATAGCAAGCTGTTAAATATAGCTGCATCTATCCTAAACCAGTAGCAATATTGTAAAGTGAAATGTAACAGCTTTGAAATGAATCAATGGCTACTTCCTCTGGGCTTTTTTTTGTCTGCAACCAAGTAAAAGGGTTGTCTCTCCTTATCTAAACAAGGTTTCTACTGATTATCAAAATTTACTTCTCCCTTGTTACTTCCTGAGACTTACTGTATTTTTCGGACTGTAAGACGCTTCGAAGTACAAGATGTGCCTAGCTTTGGGGGATGAAAACAAGGGGAAAAAATCTGCCTCTGCCTCCCAGCAATTTACCTCCTTGCAGCAAACAGCCTGGTCAACTTCAGCAGAGACTGATTTAGCACAAGCAGCTGATTGGTGGTTGGATTGGCCTCCTGAAATACTGCTTATCAGCTGTTTCAGGCTGCGGCAATCGCCACTGCCCATTGCTGCCATCGCCGCCCATCACTGCTGCCACCTATTGCTGGCCCATTTTTGGCCTCCACATGACCTATTTTCGGCCTTCGTGAATCCCATTTTTGGCCCATTCCAAGTGTCGGGATAGGCGGCGGCAGCAGTAATCCCTGCCACCTGGAATAGCCATAAATGGGCTGCATGGAGGCTGAAAATTGGGTGCACAGAGGCTGAAAATGGGGTGGTGATAGGTGGCAGCAGCGATGGGCGGTGACAGCAGCGACAGGCGTTGGCAATCCCTGCAGCCTGGAACAGCTGATAGACAGTATTCCGGGAGGCCAATCCAACCGCCAATCAGCTGCTTGTGCTAAATCAGACTGTTCTGAAGCTGATAAGGCTGTTTGCTGTTTGCTGCAAGGAGGTAAATTGCTGGGAGGAAGAAGCTGAAGGGTGCAGATTGGCAGGTGGGAGGGGCTTCGGCAAGATTCGCTGTATAAGAAGCACAGACATTTCCATCCACTTTTTTTTGGGGGGGGGGTGAGGGGAAGTGTATCTTATACACCAAAAAATATGGTAATCCCAATTTAAATAACAGCTAAAAAAAAAGGCAAATAAAATTCCCAGATGGAAAATATATATATATATTTCTCGCCAGCTTTGGTAATTCTGCATAATTAACTTTCACCCCGACCACTGCTGAGTCAGGAATTTCAAAGCTGAAAGAGTGAAATTAAGAGATCCCTATCCTTTCTCTGCTAATTTTCCCCCCTTCTCCAATTTCCCTATTTTAGAAAGGGAAGAAAAATGAATGAATAATAATCTTTCTTTCAACACAACGATGACCTTTCCTTTATTGAAATAGAATCTTTCTTTCAATATCCGAAATGAGAAAGTGATTATGAGTTGGCTTGATAGGCAAGCTGTATTTTAGAAATAGATAAGCTTAAAGGTCAGATGCATCATGCACAAAGGAGGACAGTGGCTTTTGGCAATATTGAAACTTTCTTTTCTGCAAAAATTGGGGATTATGCAAGGTGGGCCTATTCCAGAATAATAATAATAATAAAAATCCAAAATAAACCCTAATCTTTTCAGACCTTTATTGTTAAGTGTAATGAACCAAAAATGCAGATATAGGTAATCCTTGATTTACAACCGGCGGTGGGATTCAAATAATGTAACAACAGGTTCACCCGGGGTCAGATTGGCTGCTGTGGGAGGCATGGCCTATCCCAGTGGTGAAACCTATTTTTTTTTACTACCGGTTCTGTGGGTGTGGCTTGGTGGGCGTGGTGTGGCTTGGTGGGTGTGGCAGGGGAAGGATACTGCAAAATATCTATTCCCATCCCACTCCTGTGGGAAGGATACTGCAAAATCCCCATTTCCTCCCTACTCCTGGGGGAAGGGTATTGCAAAATCAGCATTTCCCACCCCATTCTGGGGCCAGCCAGAGGTGGTATTTGCCGGTTCTTCAAACTACTCAAAATTTCTGCTACCGGTTCTCCAGAACCTGTCAGAACCTGCTGAATTTCACCCCTGGCCTATTCCCATCGTCCAGCTCTGCCTCAAATGCAGCACGAGTCTCCTGTGATAGCCAACTTGACCCTGGGAGAACCGGTTGTTAAATTTCCATCCTTTGTCAAAAGGCTGTTTCTGAAGGTGCTTGTCTGCACATTAGTCTCGTGGCTGTTTTAGCCTTCTGGATGCAGCTCCTTTAAGACAGTGGTGAAATCCTCTGCAGATTGCCACCAGTTTGCTGCCCGGGCATGCACGGTGCATGCCAAATGCATCCGGTGCATGCCAAATGTCCACTGTGTACATGCCCATTCGCAGTGTGTGCCAAATCCATGCGGTGCATGCATGCGCTGTGCATGCCAAATGCATGCTTCACAGAGGAAAAGAAGGCTTAACAAGGTAAGTAGAATAGCGAGGGGGGGAAGGCTGTGCCACGCGATTTAGATTCACTAGAAAGCACGATTTCCTGCTTTCTAGCAAATATAAATCTTGCGGCACAGCTGATCGTCGGAAATACCGATTCGGACGAACTGGTAGCTTTTTTTTATATATTACTGGTTCAGCTGGTAGCTTTTATCCCTACCGGTTTGTCTGCAAACCGGTAGCTTTTTACCGCTGCTTTAAGAGGTGATGTTTCTGAGGAATGAGGAGAGGGGGTTACCATAGAGACAAGGAGTTGATGCTCCTGAGAGCTTGTGTGAGAAGGTGAAGAATTGAGGGGAAGTGGAGGGAGGAATCCTCGCCCTCCTTGTGGAGCTGCGTGCAGAAGGTGTTGGTCAGTCTGCGGACAAAAGTGAGAGGGGCAAGGAATTAACTTGGCAGCATGATCGAAGCTGGGCCCAATGTAGAGGAGTTTGTGGCTTTAGTTTGGCCAAGAAAATTATCCCACCCCCCTCCATTATCAAAATGGATGCTGGGCGCTACAATGGAGAAACACACAATGAAGAGGCCAGCACGAGGGAAGGAGGAGGAGCAGGGAGAAGAAAGAGGGAAAGTGGCCTTCTGCTTCCCTCACACCAGCCGTTCCATTGCCCGTTTCTCCATTGCAGTGCAGCATCCACTTTGATAGTAGGTATGTGTGGTAATTGGACAACCGGTTGACCTGAACCGATGCGAACCGGCTGAATCCCACCACTGCTTATAACCATTTGTTTAGTGACTATTTGACGTTACAATAGCACTAAAACATGTGAGTTCCCATTGCAAACCGGTAGTAAAGCGGTTTTCCATTCATGCGGTTTTCTTGGAAACAATGCTAATTTTCTGTTGCTATTGATTTAGCAAAAATCTTTGTGGTTTATTTATTTATTTATTTTTGACATCAGTCAAGGTCAGATGGATCGGTCCGTTCAGTTATGACGCTGCTGCAAAATCCATTGTGCAGTTAAAACAGTTGCAGGTAATAATACGTTATGTAGGCATTTACTTTGTGAAATCCATATCCTATCCTACTTTTCCTGCAGGATTTCTGGAGTTTTCCCCACAGCCATCGGTGGGATGGAAACAGTGGTGGAATTCATTTTTTTTTTTAACAACCGGTTCACCCAGGGTCAGATTGGCTGTTGTGGGAGCCTATCCCAGTGGTGAAATTTATTTTTTTTTACTACCAGTTCTGTGGGTGTGGCTTGGTGGGCATGGCAAGGGAAGGATACTGCAAAATCTCCATTCTACCCCACTCCTGGGGGAAGGATATTGCAAAATCCCCATTCCCTCCCCACTCCAGGGGAAGGATATTGCAAAATTCCCATTCTCTCACCACTCCTGGGGGAAGGATATTGCAAAATCTCCATTCCCACCCCACTCTGGGGCCAGCCAGAGGTGGTATTTGCCAGTTCTCTGAACTACTCAAAATTTCCACTACCAGTTCGCCAGAATCTGTCAGAACCTGCTGAATAGAACCCCTGGATGGGATGACCTGAGAGCAAATGAACACAAATGTGGCACAACAATTGTTTTTATTATCATAGAAAGAACAAAACCAAGGCTTAGTCAACAGAGACAACTAAGTATTTACAATCAAAGGTCATCAATCAAAAGGAAGTGAAGGGAAACTGAAATCTCCAAACCATTAAACCCAGTGTTCTAAATTGGCAAATAATAAGAGAAGAGGATAATCTTATTTTCCGGGCCTGTTAAGGCTATTGGGTAAAGGAGCAAAATGCAAGACTGTAATACATGCATAATTCTCTCGATTCCCTCTTCCTCCTGCTCCTCCTCATCCCCAACAGGCATGAATATCAAACATTTGGGCCATGATATGACATATTCTATCTAATAACATGGGTGGTGGAGCATTAAATCTTGGGGAGGAAAAAGAATTAACTAAATGATTGCCTGGAGTGAAAGGTCATCCAGAGCAAAGCCCATCTGGTTATTCTCAGACCTTCCTCTTTCTCAAAGCAAATCAAAATATTGGTCTAGAATGCGGTTGGAGGGGACAGAGAGCTATTTGAAAGGAAGCAAGGAATCACTGGAGCTGAAAAACACAAAGCCAGAATGTGGGACAATATGAAAAGATCCGCGGAAGGAAGGGGAAAAAAAATGTGAGGTGGCAACGCATTTAATTTTGAGCGTGACCAGAGGCAGTCCCTGGTTTTTGTTCGTACATGTCTTAATCACGCTGGCATTAAGAAGAGGGACGGTAATGCTAATTTAGGAAAACACCGTGGGAGAATTTTATAGAGTGTCTTGAGATGGCGATGTCTCGAAACTGAATCAATTTTTCGTTGCCGTCACTCCCTCAAAGTATTCCGGAAGCTACATTTAATAAAGTACCGAGAATTCCCCAAGGCAAAAGGGATACTTTTGCAGAATTCTTTGGAGAGGCCAAGCCAAGTAACAATGAAATCAATTTATTTTGGGGGGTTCTTCTGTGCCGGTAAACAAAGCCATTTGCCTTCAAAGAATTTTCTTTCTTTATTTCTCTCTCTCTCTCTCTCTCTCCCTCTCTCTCTCTCTCTCTCTCTCTCTCTCTCTCTCTCTCTCTCTCTCTCTCTCACTCATTCTCTCCCCCTCCCTCCTTCCTTTCCTTCCCTCCATCTGTCTTTCTCTCTCTCTTTCTCTCTCTTTCCCTGTTCCTTCCTTCCTTCCTTCCTTCCTTCCTTCCTTCCTTCCCTCCCTCCCTCCCTCCCTCCCTCCCTCCCTCCCTCCCTCGCTCCCTCCCTCCATCAGTCTGCTTTTCTCCCTTTCTCTCTCTCTTTCCCTATTCCTTCTTCCCTTCCCTTCATCTGTCTGTTTTTCTCTCTCTCTTTCTTTCTCTATTCTTTCCTTCCTTCTGTCTGTCCTTCTCTCTTTCTCTCTTTCTCTCTTTCCCTATTCCTTCCTTCCTTCCTTCCTTCCTTCCTTCCTTCCTTCCTTCCTTCCTTCCTTCCTTCCTTTCTTTCCAAGGAGTGAAATGATAGCAGTATTCATTAAGTGTTGTACTTTATGATTCTTGACCAATGTATCTTGTCTTTTT
>JAUDYJ010000007.1:6587938-6662064 GCA_030761175.1 Masticophis lateralis | reverse complement strand
GATAAGAGTGCGAAGGTGTGCTAACCATATGGGGCATTTTATCAAGGTCTTAATAAAATAAATTGTTTCCACCGGCTAGTAAAACTATTACCATTCTAGGGGAAGTCTGCTCTCTGTGTTCCTTTCTTGGTAAAGATCAGAGGTCAAGATAGCAAATTGTTCCTATTTTCTGTGCCGCTTTCTGTAACAACTAAGAATGTTATGAATCTTGACAACTGCAGATTGGCTTCAATGGGTTGCAGAAATACATACAGTAAACGCGGCGAAAGAGAGAGTTTAGAAGCTCCCAAAGCACAAAGATCAATGTTTAGTGTGAATGGATATGTGGATTGCTTGCAAATAATTTTGGTTGGGAGTAGAAGGAGTAGTTTACGTCTTTCATTTTGGGGCAAACTAACCCCTGGGGGAAGCAAATGTAACCGACGCAATTATGAGAACACTGGAGTTTAAGTAGAAGCAGTCCTCTTGAGTAAACTGCCATGTCTGTTTTTATCTTCTATTGTGGGAGAAATTTCTGTGATGTCCCCAATTGAAAAGCATACTGGTCTTCTCCCTCCTAGCTATTACAGAAATATTATATAGGCTTGAGGCTGTTAGAAGAATGTACTTGGCCCCAATTTTCTGAACTGGGCCATGAATAAGCCTATAATAAACAATAAGTACAAATAGGCAGCTGCTGGAAGCAGAGTAGTTTTCTTCATTCAACCACATACAATGGTTGAAGGTGGTTTCCGCTGTGTGTATAAGTGGTGGAATTCAATTTTTTTTTACTCCCGGCTCTGTGGGTGTGGCTTGGTGGGCATGGCGTGGCTTGGGGTGTGTGGCTTGGTGGGGGTGGCAGGGGAAGGTTATTGCAAAATCTCTATTCCTGCGCCACTCCAGGGGAAGGATACTGCAAAATCCCCATTCTCTCTCCACTCCAGGGGAAGGATATGTGTGTGTGTGTGTGTGTGTGTGTGTGTGTGTGTATAATTATAATATTTTATATATATATATATATAAAATTAGATTTATATGCCGCCCTTCTCCTAAGACTCAGGGCGGCTTATAATGCATTAAGCAATAGCCTTCATACTTTTGTATATTTTTTATACAAAGTCAGCTTATTGCCCCCACAAACTGGGTCCTCAATTTACCTACCTTAGAAAGGATGGAAGGCTGAGTCAACCTTGAGCCTCGAACTTGCAATAGTTGCAGACAGCTGAATGTTAATAGCAGGCTACTTAGCCTGCTGAGCTATCTGAGGCTCTTTCTACTGCAAAATCCCCATTCTCTCTCCACTCCAGGGGAAGGATACTGCAAAATCCCCATTCCCTCCCCACTCCTGGAGCAAGGATACTGCAAAATCTCCATTCCCGCCCCATTCCTGGAGGGATGATGTTGCAAAATCTCCATTCCCACCCCATTCCTGGGGGAAGGATATTGCAAAATCTCCATTCCCATGCCATTCTGGGGCCAGCCAGAGGTGGGATTTGCCGGTTCTGTGAACTACTCAAAATGTCTGCTACCGGTTCTTCACAACCTGTCAGAACCTGCTGAATAGCACCCCTAGTGTGTGTGTGTGTGTGTGTGTGTGTAGACCCTATACATTTCACGCAAGTGGCTGTCTAGTCTCTTCTTAAAAGCCTCCAATGTTGGAGCACCCAGAACTTCTGTAGTCAAGCTGCTCTACTGCTTAATTGTTCTTACTGTTAGAGTTAGGCTTAATTCCAGGTTGCTTCTCTCCTTGATTGGTTTCCATCCATTGCTTCTTGTCCTGCCTTCCGTTGTTTTGGAGACTAGGTTGACCCTCCTCTTCTCTGTGGCAGCTCCTCAAATAATTAAACATTGATATTAAAGGTAAAGGTTCCCCTCACACATATGTGCTAGTCGTTCCCGACTCTAGGGGGCGGTGCTCATTTCCGTTTCAAAGCCGAAGAGCCAGCGCTGTCCGAAGACGTCTCCATGGTCATGTAGCCGGCATGACTCGACGCCAAAAGCACACAGAACACTGTTCTCTTCCCACCAAAGGTGGTCCCTATTTTTCTACTTGCATTTTTTACATGCTTTCGAACTGCTAGGTTGGCAGAAGCTGGGATAAGTCACAAGCGCTCCCCCCGTTACGTGGCACTAGGGATTCAAACCACTGAACTGCCAACCTTTCGATTGACAAGCTCAGCGTCTTAGCCACTGAGCCACTGCGTTCCTGAAAGACTTTGATATTATGTCATCCCTAGTCCTCCTTTTCACTAGATCAGGCATTGCCAATTCCTGCAACTAAAGATCGTATGCTTTTAGTCCCCTAATCATCCTTTTTGCTCTTCTCTGCACTCTTTCCAAAGTATCATTATCTTTTTTATAATATTCAGGGGACAGAGTTTGCTAAAGGGGGATGTGTGTATGTGTGTGTGGGGGGGGGGGGGAAATCACAAGCTTTTAACTTCCCAAGTTCTTTTCTATATTCCAATGTTCTTTTCTATGTTCTTTTTCTATTTAAATTCTTAACAAGCCAAATGGCAAACACTTTTAACATGTGGACTGCGTACCACTAACATGAATCAGAAATTAAATCTCATGTCTGAGATAAGTAGGGAAAATGTCAGAACTATGCATGGATCTGTGATGAAATATCAGGTCATACTCTCTGCTTTAATAAACTTAAGCCTAACACTCCTGAATGCTGAGCTTGAAATACAGGGTGCAGTTATAGCATCCTTGATAGATGGCTTATGGTAACTCAGCCAATTAAGCTGGGCTTAGACAGAGCTGGTCCAGAATTAGCCGATGAAAAATAATGGGAGAAACAGCAAATGTGAATCCATATCTTTCTTATTGCACTTTTACCGGTTCGATATTGTGTGGCTGTCAATTGATCTGATACCTGCTTTAGATGATTGGTGGTGTTTACAAAACCTACTTAAGCAGAAAGGTGATCAGAAGAAATGTATTTGGGCATCTGATTCTACAACATATAGCACTAGATCAGGGATGGCTAACCTTTTTGCCATCGTGTGCCAAAAGCTGGGGGAGCGCGAGGGGTTTGTGCATGCCCAGACCCATAATTCAATATGCCCCATCTCCGTGCATGCGTGCATGACCCCCCCCCCATGCTCCCCCTTGCTTTTGCCACATGATGGCACAATGGGCATAGAAGGCCCATTTTTCGTCCTCCCCAGGCTCCAGAGGCTGTAGGGATTCGAACCGCTGAACTGCCGACCTTTAGATCGACAAGCTCAGCGTCTTGAGCCACCGTGTCCCTGAGCCACTGTGTCCCTGCTAATACAGATTGGCATACACCTAATTTTGCTCCTGGAAGAACGAAGCCGAGAACACCAGCCTGAAGATGACGAATGAGACTTTGTCGAAACGTCGCCAAGATACTTCCAATTCTACGCGGGAGAAGACCCGAATAACCAAAGACCTACATACAAACACTCACGAAAACCTCAGAAAACATACACACACACACACACACACACACACACACACACACACACATATATATATATAGTTTTAATATAAACAAACAATTGATTTGTTTCCTAACTACAGCATGAAATTGAACACAAACAGGAAATGTGGGCTTTCTAGCATAATTAACACTGTTGGCATGTTTTGTGTGTGCTTTCAGATCTTATCTGAATAAATAAAAGTTAAATTAACCTTGGAATGAAGACTGGGCAGACAAAAAGAGTAAAAAAGAAACTAACCCCCCCCCCCAAAAAAAAAAAAAAAGAAAAGATCAACATTTATCTCGTTGGACAAAGGCTATCCTCTATTTCTGTTTTGTTTTTAGTTACAAAGTTGAACATATAAAGATGATTAAATACATTGTTCTTAGTAAAAGCAAGCAATGTGTTTCATACGTCAATTCTCCGAAAGAAGTAGGCAAAAAAGAAAAATAGCTTGTATCTACTAATAAATAGGGTTATAAGTCAGTCAAACATCATAAATATACGCTTGATTATCCTCAAATAGCGAATTGGGTCAAAGCATGATTATAGCGGGATGTTGAAATTAATGTTAGAGGTCCTTCTATGAATTAAGGCTGGTGTGCATACTTCAAAAATAATTTGGGGGAAAAAAGGCTACAATTTCATATGAGCAAGGCTCAACGCTTTTCTACTATTCAGTCAAGCAGGATATTTTTCTTGCTTTTAAGAATCCACTCAGGAAATGTGATTCTGAAAAGCATTATTTCTTTCCCCCAAATTATTTCTAAAATATCTCCAGGTCTGTAATAAAATGGGGAAATTGTTTGGTTCTTCCTTGTTCTTTTGAAGTTAGTAGATAGTTGTTCAGATATCCACAAAAGTCATATTGAGTATTCTGAAGTCATCTGTAGAGAAAGTCATATAAATCAAAGTTCAGCATTCTATGAAATATATTAGTAGTTTTGGAGTGCTGGGGTAGGACATTCTTTTTCTTTCCTCCTTCCTTCCTTCCTTCCTTCCTTCCTTCCTTCCTTCCTTCCTTCCTTCCTTCCTTCCTTCCTTCCTTCTTCTTTCTTTCTTTCTTTCTTTTCCTTCCTCCCTCTCTCCCTTCTCTTCTTTCTTTCTTTCTTTCTTTCTTTCTTTCTTTCTTTCTTTCTTTCTTTCTTTCTCTTTCTTTCTTTTTTCCTTCCTTCCTTCCTTCCGCTATTCCTCCCTCCCTCTCTCCCTCCCTCCCTCCATTCTCTTTCTCTCTCTCTCTCTCTCTCTCTCCTATGAACCATTAGTAGCTATGCTTTGAAGTACCAGAGTAGGAAATTCATTCTTTCTTTCTTTCTTTTCTTTCTTTCTTTCTTTCTTTCTTTCTTTCTTTCTTTCTTTCTTTCTTTCTTTCTTTCTTTCTTTGTTTTTCCTTCCTTACTTCCTCTATTCCTCCCTCCTTCTCTTTCTCTTTCTCTTTCTCTTTCTCTTTCTCTCTCTCTCTCTCTCTCTTTCTCTCTCTCCTATGAACCATTAGTAGCTATGCTTTGAAGTACCAGATTAGGAAATTCTTTCTTTCTTTCTTTCTTTCTTTCTTTCTTTCTTTCTTTCTTTCTTTCTTTCTTTCTTTCTTTCTTTCTTTCTCCCTCTCTCTTTTCCTTCCTTCCTTCCTTCCTTCCTTCCTTCCTTCCTTCCTTCCTTCCTTCCTTCCTTCCTTCCTTCCTTCCTTCCTTCCTTTCCTCACATTGACATGGCTTCTTGTTTCACAACAAGTGGCTCTAGGTGGCACACAACAAGCAGACAAAACAACACAATATAAACCTATAAGAATGAGCGTTAAAAGATAAATATTATTGAAATCAAAAGCTGTGAGCCCCAAGCAAAGAGAACAGACCTGGTGTCCTTGAGGGACTTCTGCAATGTCAAAAGGGATGGCGCTAATGTCATATCCTATTATAATGAGATAGGAACACTCAAATCACAAACTGGCTTCTGTATTACACAGAGAGCTTTTGAGTGATGGAGTTGAGGTGCCCTCAATGCCCTTAAGCGAACACTGTTGACAGGTTGACTCTGTTTCTTCCTCCATGACAAGGTAGCTGAGATGCAACATGACCTTGTCATGTTTTCTGAATATTAGGGAGTGGGTTGAAAATGTGAAACTAAGAGCACAGCTAACCACTAGGCTCATTTAGTCACCAAGTACAGAAACGTCAAAAGGGACTAGAAATTTTATTTTATTATTTTATTTTGTTTGTTTGTTTGTTTTTCCAGCTATCAGTAATAAAATGGTGTGTGTTTGCAAATTGCCTTACTGCAAAACCCTACAAAATACTACTGCAAAAAGTGACATCAAATTGCTGATTAAAGTGTAATAGATTTAAGCTTCAAAGATTTATCCAAGAAGAAAGAGAAGGAAGAGGAAAAATAGCAGCTAGTAATGCAGTAAAAACGTAGGTGCTCCATAAGGGAAGAGAATCAGAGATCATCTTTCAGGTCACCAAGTGTTCATCTTCAAAGCCTGAACGGTCATAGATACAGTAAGAGAAAGGTATCTTCAACAATATCTTTATTGAGTTGTAGGAGAAGAGCAGGCAGAGTGAGGGTAGAGTTAAGCGTGTCATCAGTTTAGAACTCTAGCATTGCCACAAGAGATTCAAGTTTAGCCCTCTGTGAATTCCATTGACCCTTATATCTAGTGCCAATTGAGTGTTGATGTTTTATTCACAGTATAGGCTTCAATAAATAACATTTAGGCAAGAGAAACAAAATGATCAGGTCCTGTATATGTGGTACCTTGTTCAATAGTACTAACCACGAAAGGGAACTTGGAGTCCTAGTGGACAACCATTTAGATATGAGCCAGCCGCGTGCAGCAGCTGCCAAAAAAGCCAACACAGTTCTAGGCTGCATCAACAGAGGGATAGAATCAAGATCACGTGAAGTGTTAATATCACTTTATAAGGCCTTGGTAAGGCCACGCTTGGAATCCTGCATCCAGTTTTGGATGCCACGATGTAAAAAAGATGTGGGCACTCTAGGAAGAGTGCAGAGAAGAGCAACCAAGATGATTAGGGTATGGAGGCTAAAACATATGAAGAACAGTTGCAGGAACTGGGTCTGTCTAGTTTAATGAAAAGAAAGACTAGGGGAGACTTAATAGCAGTGTTCCAATATCTCAAGGGATGCCACAAAGAAGAGGGAGTCAAGCTATTCTCCAAAGCACCAAAGGGCAGGACAAGAAGCAATGGATGGAAACTAATCAAGGAGAGAAGCAATCTAGAACTAAGGAGAAATTTCCTGACAGTGAGAACAATTAATCAGTGGAACAATTCGCCTCCAGAAGTTGTGAATGCTCCAACACTGGAAGTTTTTAAGAAGATGTTGGATAACCATTTGTCAGAAGTGGTGTTGGGTTTCCTGCCTAAGCAGGGGGTTGGACTAGAAGACCTCCAAGGTCCCTTCCAACTCTGTTGTTCTATTTTATTCAAATCTTCAATGCTGCAACCTTAGGAATGGTCCTGATCCCTTGCGCTTAGAATCTCATCTTCTAGTTTGGTGGAATTAAAGTCACCGTGAAACAGATTTCGCTCTGATTTTTTTAAAAAAATAAATAAATAAATGGAAGAATTTATAACTCATTAGGGATGTATTTGACCCAACGATCAGATGATTCGGAAGGAGTTTTACACATCTAGAAATACAAAGTATGGCAACTTTGATTTCAGGAAGAATTGTCTTGGACTTAGTATGTCCCAGCATGCAGTTTTCTGATCATGTCATTTTCTTGCTTGCCGTAATTTCTACCCCTTCTGTTTTGTTCTATTCCATAGGACCGGAGCACAAGAAAAGCAATTATCATTATGAGCTAATGCCCTCCCTTTTCTGAGTCATTATTTGAACTCCTGTTGCTATCTTGGCTTCCTTAAAGCAAGTTTTCTACCGAAGAAAACATAAGATCAACATAAGCATTAAGTTCATTTGTTCTTTTAATAGTCAGTTGGCAAATGGAATATCTGTATGTAGGCTTCCCACCCACTCTCCCTTCTTAACTACCCCCCACCACCACAACCCCTGCAATTAGAGTTAAGGTCACCATTGCTTTGTTAAAAGCAACAGTTGATGTTAATTGCTGATGACATTTCATCAATGTTTAAAAAATGCTCTTCTTCTTGGAGCCATATTTCTAATTTTGAATCTGCTTTCTTTATTGATTTTAATCTGTATGCCTGGAAATACTTTCCAAGTGATAATCACTAAAATGCCATTTAGAAATATTTAAAGCCCCAGAGAGGGGTTTCCTTCAGAGTCTATCAATAGAAAATTTCTTTCTTTCTTTCTTTCTTTCTTTCTTTCTTTCTTTCTTTCTTTCTTTCTTTCTTTCTTTCTTTCTTTCTTTCCTTCTTTCTTTTTTTCTTTCTTTCTTTCCTTCCTTCCTTCCTTCTTTCTCTCTCTCGCTTTCCTTCTTTCTCTCTTTCTTTCTTCCTTCCTTCCCTCCCTCCCTCCTTCCTTCCTTCCTTTCTCTTTCTTTCTTTCTTTCTTTCTTTCTTTCTTTCTTTCTTTCTTTCTTTCTTTCTTTCTCTCTCTCTCTTTCTTTCTTTCTCTCTCTTTCCTCCCTCCCTCCCTCCTCCCTCCCTCCTCCCTCCCTCCCTCCCTCCCTCCCTCCCTTCTTTCTTTCTTTCTTTCTTTCTTTCTTTCTTTCTTTCTTTCTTTCTTTCTTTCTTTCTTTCTTTCTTTCTTTCTTTCTTTTTCCCAGCCACACAGGGGCTTCCTTATTCTGTCATCGCTTCTCACGCAAAATTTCCTTGAACAGGGAAATAACATTCCTTGTCCTTAAATTTCTATAAGGTAATGCAGGAAACGGTGGCTCAGGGGCTAAGACGCTGAGCTCGTCGATGAGAAAGATCGGTGGTTCGGCAGTTCGAATCCCTAGTGCCGCGTAACAGGGTGAGCTCCCGTTACGGGTCCCAGCTTCTGCCAACCTAGCAGTTCGAAAGCAATAGAAAATTTCTTCCTTCCTTCCTTCCTTCCTTCCTTCCTTCCTTCCTTCCTTCCTTCCTTCCTTCCTTCCTTCCTTCCAGCTGAGGTTTGGCAATCCACTCTGCCGCGCCTATCAGCTGGGTTAGAAAATGAGAAATAAAGGTAAGTTTAATTCAGGGGCAGGTGGGAGGGCCCAGTTCCCAGTTAAAGAGAACCCACCCACCCCGATTGGAGTGGTGAAATCCAATATTTTTTATTACCGGTTCTGTGGGCGTGGCTTGGTGGGCGTGGCTTGGCGGGCATGGCAGGGGAAGGATATTGAAAAATCTCCATTCCCTCCCCACTAATTGGGGAAGGATATTGCAAAATCTCCATTCCCACCCCACTCTGGGGCTAGCCAGAGGTGTTATTTGCTGGTTCTCCGAACTGCTCAAAATTTCCGCTACCAGTTCTCCAGAACCTGCTGGATTTCACTCCTGATCCCCCCCCCCCAAAAAAAAACTTATTCTGGGATAAAATGAAGGATAGTATCTCTCTTAAGAAAACTGACTTTGCAAATAAACAGATCAGCATGTAACATGTTCTCTGGCTTCCTTTTGGTGTTCCCGGATGGGCAATGAAAGAATTTGTCGGTGAGTGTTCCCAAAATAGCACATGAATAGGAGGAGTTGAGTTAAGACCCCGGAATTACAGACTGGATCATATGCAAATGTAGCAAATTAGCTATTTGAGCAGATTACGGCAGAAAGTCCTGGTCACTGCATAGGTCATCCAGTTTCTTGTTAATGAGGCCTTATTTCAGAGAACGGATTCATATTTTTTTTAAAAAAAATTAATTCTCTCTTCCCTTCCCATGAATGTCCTCAATTTCTACAACTACATGCTGGTTTCTTTCTAGGGGTGTTAAATGCAGCTTTACAACATCATTACTTTCCCCATCTCTTGGTAAGGCATATAATTTGGGCCACAGGAAGGTCAGGATTCATGCAATCGTGTGTCATTCAAGCTTTTTTTCCCCCTCCCTGAATGCTAATGTGTAGTATCTTATGAATACTGCATTGTTTTAATGATAGCTGATAGGCCGAAATAGGCTCCTTCTATTTATTTTGGTGCTGAATTCTGAGTTCATATTTACCATTTGAAGCCCAGACAGAAGGCTCCTACTGACAGATTGCCAAAAGTAGGCAGTGAATAGAGATAGTAGATGCACTGCGACTAAGTCACAGTCACAGTCTGTGGTTGCATCCAGTACGAGAGGCAGAATTCCGTGGCTTGATATCATCATAGTTATTTTGTCGCCTGGCCCTCATGGTTCCTATCCATAAAAGGAAGGTTGAGCTGAATTCATAGCAATAGCACTTAGATTTATATACCGACCCATAGTGTGCTTGACAGCACTCTCTAGGTCCATGACGGTGAATCTACGGCACGTGTGCGACACGTGGCAAACAGAGCCGTATCATTGGACATGCAAGCATTGCCCTAGTTCAGCTCCCACACACATGTGCGCGCCAGCCAGCTGATTTTCGGGCCTTCTGGGCCCACTGGAAGTTGGGAAACAAGGTGTTTCCGGCCTCCAGAGGGCCTCTGGGGGTATGTGGAGAAGGCTGTTTTTGCCCTCCTCAGGTTTCTAGAAAGTCTCTGGGGCCTGGAGAGAGCAAAAAATGGGCCTACCAGGCCCACTGTGCTATCACATGCCAAAAGAAGGGGGAGCACGGGGGGAATACTGATATTCTTTGGGCCATCCAGCAGGCCACGCCCACCAGGAACCACCATCCGGCTGTACATGTCCAGCCGCCGTGGTAGCTGCCCTGACTGATGCCCATCCAGTGGCAATGATCACCTTCACCACCTGGAATGCCCTGTTGGGTAGTATATGGCTGCTGCAAACAGTTGGTGGGCCTGATCAGCTGGGCCTCAGGGAGCCAGCGGGGAACATCTCAGCTGTTCGGCACCATCGGGAATTGGAATGCTGCCAGTGAGCTGCTGACTCAGGAATCGCTCCCGTTGCTCCCGCTGCATTCTGCCCCTGCCCCCCCACCCAGGTATGGCGAGCCCCAAACGGAGGCTCAACAGCAGATGTCCTCTTGAAGTCAATACTGTTTTAAGTATGAGGAGATTAAAAGTAGAAGACATCTGGCTCTCAGAGAGACTGGACTCCATAATCTCAGTTACTAAGTGACGGTGATGGCATTATTAATGGACGCTATGATTTCTGTACTGACCAGGAGATAAGGAAACAGATGTTTCATAATTGTGCTAATTAAAAAAGAACTTTCCATACATGATTTACTAATTAAAAAGAAGTTTGAACAGACTGAATGTTCCAAACGGATGGATGGCTGAGGAGACAAAATATGTGTTTTGAAGATCAGAAGCGCAAATTTAAAACCCGTAGCGTTAAAGGAATGAAATTATGAGACGGTTGGGCTGGATCTAATTGAAAAAGATTAGGCCTCTTTTGGGGTGAGGGAGTGGGGGAAAAACCTAGCGGAGAGATTGCTCAGTTCTTGTATTAGTCAAGGTAGAAAATTGGGTTGGGCCTTCCTGCTCATTTTTCTCAGTTTTTCTGCCATCTTCTGTTGTTTCATTCTGAAATCTTCCTTTTAGATATGTTGAATGTAACTAAATTCAATTTTCAGGGAAAATACTAAAGGAAAGAAGGAGGTTCTGTATGCAGAATGTCAAAACTCCTTGGTTTTTCCTTTTATTGAATGCTGCTAAAGCAACAACATCAGAGGAGTATTCCATTCCTGATGCAAAGAGCTTACATTTCTAATTGTAACATGAAATATTTCCTTAGCTGAACTTCCAGGGAATTGAACTGTTCTGTTCAATTAACTATTCTATTTGTTCTGTTTGGTTCTGTTCAGCTCTGTTTGGTTCTGTTTGGTTCTACTCTACTCTACTCTACTCTACTCTACTCTACTCTACTCTACTCTACTCTACTCTACTCTACTCTACTCTACTCCATACCACTCCACTCCACTCCACTCCACTCTACTCTACTCCTTTCCTGATGCAAAGAGTTTCCATTTATTCTGTTTGGGTCTGTTCAGCTCTGTTTTGTTCTACTCTACTCTACTCCTCTACTCTACTCTACTTTACTCTACTCTACTCTACCCTACCCTACCCTACCTTACCCTACCCTACCCTACCCTATGCTGTGCTACGCTATGCTATGCTACTCTATGCTACTCTACTCCTAGTCTACTCCATTCCTGATGCAAACAGCTTCTATTTCTAACCATAACATGGAAGATTTCCTCAGTTTGAACTCTTGTGGAACTGTTCTGTTCTATTTGTTCTGTGCTGTTCTGTTTGGGCTGTGCTGCGCTGCTCTATTTTTGGCAAATCCTCATCCACTGAAAAGTTATTCCTTTTTAAGATTATGTTGGTGGCTAATACCTCATCTTCCTTTCCTGTCTTCCTAGAAAAGGAACTAAGATGATTAAGCAACTAAGATATTAAGGGCCTGGTTGCAGGAATTGGGTATGGTTAGTCTAGAAAGAGAGGACTTGAGGTGACATGAAAGCAGTGTTCCAATATTTGAGAGAAGAGGGAGGGGTCAACCTATTCTCTGAAGCACCAGAAGCAAGACAAGAAAAAATGGATGGAAACTAATCAAGGAAAGAATAAAGGAACCTAGAACCAAGGAGAAATTTCCTAATGATTGTGAGAACAATCAACCATTGGATCAGCTTTCCTTCAGAAGTTGTGAGTGCTACGACACTGGAAGCTTTTAAGAAGAGACTTGTATAAAATGGTATAGGATCTCCTGCTTGAGTATGGGCTTGGACTAGAACAATTTCCTGAAGGGAAGATGTTCCATTGGTTGATTGTTTTCACTATTAGGAAATTTCTCAGTTCTAGGTTGCTTCTTTCCTTGATTAGTTTCCATCCAAGGTCCCTTCCAATTGTTATTATTCTGTCTTCTGTTCTCTCTGTGTAGCATTTAACTTGGTCAGTCATCATTTTATTGATCACATTGGTTTACTTTCTATCTTCCCAAGCATGATATGTTAATAATTGTTTTCCTCGTTCACTTCCATCCCATTTTATAGATATATATATATTATAGCAATAGCACTTAGACTTACATACCATTTCACAGGGCCTTACAGCCCTTTCTAAGTGGTTTTCAGAATCCGCATATTGCTCTCAACAATCTGGGGTCTTGTTTTACCAACCTTGGGAGGATGGAAGGCTGAGTTGAACCGATCAGAAGCGAAGGAATCAAACTCCTGACAATATGAGCTTGCTAAGATGTTCAGCTTGTCGATCGAAAGGTTGGCAGTTCATCGGTTTGAATCCCTAGTGCCGTGTAACGGGGTGAGCTCCCGTTACTCGTCCCAGCTTCTGCCAACCTAGCAGTTCGAAAGCACGTAAAAAATGCAAGTAGGAAAATAGGGACCACTTTGGTGGGAAGGTAACAGATTCCGTGAGCCTTTGGCGTTTAGTCATGCTGACTACAGAACCACGGAGACAACTTCAGACAGCGCTGGCTCTTTGGCTTTGAGACGGAGATGAGCACCGCCCCCTAGAGTCAGGAACGACTGGCACATATATGTGAGGGGAACCTTTACCTTTACCTTTTACTGCATACTAACCACTGTGCCACCACGGGTCTTATAACCCCCTCATCTAATTGTTTTCAGGCTTCATCCTTTTTATCTTATTTTGGACACGGGTAGAAAATCCACCATTTCCTCAGATTCTGACTTTATGTCAATTGGGACCTGTCATTTTATCACTAGAGGAGAAACCTCTAAAACAGGGAGAACTTCGGTCCGAACGGTGTGGATATTAATCAAGATCTTGAATGGCGAGAAACAAGGTTTATGGCGTGGGAAACTGATCAGTAATTTATGGAGGGCTGCAATGAAGAATTTGGCCCGTCTACGTTTCTCTCTTTCATTTCACAGCTGGTTCACTTTGCTTTGCCGGGTCCCATCATGCTTGGAAGGGCATGTCTAACACTGCCTAACACCGGTTGGGAATGGAGGAAGAAGCTTTGTCTGGTTGCCTTAGCAACCATGTTTTCTGCGGCCCTTCTGTCTGCCAGGAAGTCTGGAAAGAAGCAGGAATGTTGCAGGCCAAAATAGCAGCAGAATATTCAGAATCAGATGGTGTAAAGGAAAAGTGCCAAGGCTTCTATACAGAAGGTTAATTTAATCACCAGCCAGGGCCTGTCCAGATAATGTTCCACTCACCCTTCTTAATGCTAAGACCCCAAAGCAGTAAAACTCTAGCTGTCACTATATACTCTTTATACACTCATATTATGCCTGCATGTCTTCCTTACATCACCTATGTAACAAAGGAATATGGCATGATCTAACCATTCAGATCATTGTATGTGACTGTCTCTTCTTCTTCTTCCTCTTCTTTTCCTCCTCCTCCTCTTTTTTCCTCCTCCTCCTCCTCCTCCTCTTCTCCTTCTCCTTCTCCTTCTCCTTCTCCTTTTCTTCTCCTCCTCTTCTCCTCATTCTCCTTCTCCTCTCCTCCTCCTCTTCTTCCTCCACCTCTTCTTCTTCTCCTCCCCTTCTCTTCCTTCCTCTTTCTCATCCTACTTTCTTCTTTCTTCCTCTCCTTCTCTTTCCTACTTCCCCATCCCTTCCCCCACTCCTCTATTTTTTCCCCCTTCTAACCTTCTCTTCTCTTTCCCCTCTGTTTTCTTCCTCTCCTTTTCTCTTTCTTCTTTCTCCTCTCCTCTCCTCTCTTCTCCCTTTCCCTCTCTCGTTGTTTCCCTTTTCAGTTCAATCTAAAGCGGTATTCAAGCAGCCCCAATTATCTAATTATCTTTATTCTCATTTCAATTTCTTATTCAGTTAATATTTATTTTTATTTCATCATTTGTGTACATTTTATAATATCTCACTTTTCCCCCCTTCCCCCCCTCCCCTTTCTCCTTTTACTTTGCATCATCTGGGTCTCTATTTTTTAAATTGTTTTCTCCCATCTGTTCTCTATTTTATATCTATACCCTTATTCATATTTCCTTTCTAACCAACCATAAAAATTTTCCCATGTCTTGAAATACATCGACTCCTCTTTATCTTTTATTCTCAGTGTTAATCTATTCATTTCTGCACATTCTAAAATTTTCTTTATAATTTCTACTTCCAATGGGATTTTATCTGCTTTCCAATTTTTTGCAAATATAATTCTAGCCACTGTTATTATATGAATAATCAAATATGTATCTTCTTTATTGTAATTCTCTGGTAAAATTCCCAGTAAGAATATCTCTGGCTTTAACTCTATATGTTGTTGCAACATTTTAAAAACAACAAAAAACAATAATAGTAATTTCCTTAGTTCTTTCTGGAAAAGTGGTATTTTAGCTGCCATCTTGAATACCAATATAAACACAAAGATCTTGTTATTCAGAGGATGAAGGGCAGGATAGCAAAAAGGTAGAAGATAATGTTTCCCTTCTCCAAGAAGCATTGCTAAATTAAAACAAATCTGTTCATACTGTATTTTCAGATCTACCTTAGGTTCCTCAAATTATAAGTTTGCTGGAATGGTTTGGAATAAAACTATTTTGTCCTCTCTCCTTCCAAGTAGAATAAAGTTGGCAGACACGATTGTTAAACTAGGAAAGGAAATGTTTTTATTAGTAGTGAAAAAAAGCTTGATTTGAGACATATGCTTAGATAGCTTTTAAAAAGCAATTCAGATGTGAATGGAGTGATCTCTTTTCTTTTTATTTATTTTTTCCTCACCTGCATATTTTGTTCTCCAAAAGTTAATAAGAATAACGGTGGTATTGCATTGGCTTTTAAGGGGGGAAAAATGCAAGTGACCATATTCCCCTTTGAGAATGAAAATACTTCGTATTTAGGCTGGCGTACAATTTCCACCCTCCAAAAATATGTTCCTTCAAACTGGCTGCCCAGACATTGCAATTTGTTCTTTGTGTTTTGTTTAATTCCCACAAATACGCATTGCTTCACATTGATATTCCCACCCTTCTGTCTGGCTTGTGTATAGCAAATGAATTTATTGTAATGGGCTGTTTCAAATGGCAAGGAATTCTATTCTTTCTTATGCAACTATTGAAAACGTGCGGCTGTCTCTGCTTTGCTTAGAGATCATTGCTGCTTTTTTTTAAATATTCCGTGTTGCAAATCTATGATCATTTTGAGGTCCAAAGTTTTGCCCTGTGAACATTTTTTAAAATTTATTATTTATTTATTTTATTTGTCAGTGCAAGAAAACAAGTAATAGACATAGACATAGACACGGACACTCGAAAAAAAATGGCACACACAAAAAAAAGGATATAAATTGGCAAAATGTAGCCATAAACACATAGAATGATTACATATTTATTTATTTAATTAATTAAATTTGTATACCACTCTTCTCCTGAAGGACTCAGGGCGGTGGACAGCCAAGATTAAAATACATACAATATAAAAGTTAAGATAGTTTAAAATCTAATTAAATCATTTGGCTTCCCAATTTAAAACCCCTCATCTATAAAATTTAAAACTAACCCAGATGTTTTTGCAGTATATGAGTTGCAGATTACATGACAAATTTTTCCTGAAACCAAATTGTTTATCAGAGGGTATTTATTCTTTTCTTTTCTTTTCTTTTCTTTTCTTTTCTTTTCTTTTCTTTTCTTTTCTTTTCTTTTCTTTTCTTTCTTTTCTTTTCTTTTCTTTTCTTTTCATCATTTCATTTCATTTCATTTCATCATTTCATTTCATTTTATTTTATTTTATTTTATTTTATTTTATTTCATTTCATTTCATTATTTCATTTCATTATTTCATTTCATTTCATTTCATTTCATTTCATTTCATTTCATTTCATTTCATTTCATTTTATTTTATTTTATTTTATTATTTCCAATGGACTCAGGGCAGCTCAGGGCGACTCACAATAATAAAATTCACAAAGAATAGGTTATTTGTCACTAAATAGAGGGTGATGGATTTGTTTATAGTGGATCCCACGATTTTGCACGTGACATTATCATTTTCCAATGGTTTCCCAGCCGTTAAAAAGAACAATAACAACCACCAAAAGCAGCGATATCTTCAGAAATCACAAATTTGTATCCATCTTATTTACTATAGTTCAAGATAAATGGGGCAACGGTAAACTTACTGTCTTACAATGTTGTGCTATTTTTGTTTTAAAGTAAGAGGTTGAAAATCGGATTGCGGAATTCGTGAAAAGTTTTCCATCGCCGTCAAAGCCTGCAGGTACGAATTAACAGCAGAATCTTGCGTGATAGGAAAACGGATGATTGCAGAGTTTTAGCATTGCACAATTATTGGGAAGTTTGAACACAAACAGGGAGAGGGCGGGAGAGAGGGAAAGAATCACAGGCGGTATTCAGGCGGTTCAGACCAGTTCGGGCAAACCGGTAGCCATCCTATTTAGCCAAATGTTTGAGGCCGGGCGTATGCGTGGAAGGTGCACACATGTGTGAAACGAGCATGCATGTGGGGCGAACCGGTGGTAAAAATACGTGAAATCCACCGCTGGAGAGAATAACTATTGGAAGGGATCTTGGAAATCTTCTAGTCCAACCTTCAGTTTAAGCAGTAAACCCTATACTCTTTAAGAGATTGTCCAACCTCTTCTTAAATACCTCCAGGGATGGAGTATCCACAACTTCTGGAGTTCCACTGGCTGATTGTTCTCACCGTCAGGAAATTACTCCTTGGTTCTAGGGTGCTTCTCTCACACTTCCTCCTTTTCCTAACTTTCCCCAAATTTTAAGTAAACAAATGAAGGAGCCTGGTGGAGCAATGGACTAAAGCGCTGTTAAATAGCACTTAGCTGCCACCTGCCTGCAATTACTCAGAGCCTGAGTAGCGTAGGGGAGTAATGCCTCCTACAAAGGCAGCATTTAAGATCCAGCTGCCTGCAATTACTTGCGAGTTCAGTCCCAGCCAGGCTATCTATCTATCTATAGATAGATAGATAGCCTGGCTATATATATGCAAATTCAAATCTCACCAGGCTCAAGGTTGACTCAGCCTTCCATCCTTCCGAGGTAGGTAAAATGAGGACCTGGATTGTGGGGGCAATAAGCTGACTTTGTATAAAAAAGAAAGCCCTACTACGCAGGTATATACAAAACTATGAAGGCTATTGCTTAATGCATTGTAAGCCGCCGTGAGTCTTCGGAGAAGGGCGGCATATAAATCGAATCAATAAAATAAAATAAACTTTGGATTCTACCACCAGGAGGCTACCACCTGCAAAATTTTACTAATTTCCACAAAGAGACAGAGACAGAACTAATTAGCTGTCAGAATCCTAGGGAGGGGGAGACTCCTAAATGAAATGGCTCCATTTGGTCCCAATTCAAATCCACGGGGAAGCAACATTCAATCTGGGTGGTTAATTAGAATATATTGGCCCACTAAAGCTAAATTGGTTATTTTCTTCAAACTTTTCTGGATCCCGCATAACAATTTAACAACATTTTCAGGCGAATGACTCTGTGATGGGTGGGGAGAAGGGGCTGTGAAAGGATTCTTTGGAAAAACGTATTCAACTTATGACTATCACTGGGACCAGAATTTCTGTTGCTAAGCAAGGTGGTTGATTTTATGACCTCTTTCTGCCATGGTTGTTAAGTGAACGATGGCAAGTGTTAAGGGAATCATACTGCATAACCATTGAACAAATTCAGTTTCCCCCATTGGCTTTGCTTGCTAAAAGCCAGTTGTGAATGTCTATGTCCTTTTAATTGCGAAGTTTAATTTGTTTTAAATTATTGGGGTTTTAAATTGTCAGCCAAATTATTTAATTCATTTTATTCTATTTTAAATTTTTGTATTTATATGTTTTATTTATGGCTGTACACTGCCCTGAGGCCCTCGGGAGTAGGGCGGTTTATAAATCCAATAAAATAAATAAATAAAAAATAAATAAAAATATGGAGATTCTCAGTCATCCAGGTCATGGTTGTCCCATGTGCTTTTTTTCCCCAAGAGGCAACTGAGCTTTCTTGTTTTTCTTTGAAGACGTTTCGCTTCTCACCCAAGGAGCTTCTTCAGCTCTGCCTGGATAGTGGGGAATGGAAAGATTTATACTCCTTGCAGATAGCTGGTCAGTTCCATTCTTTTAGAGAGTCGTTAAGGCCACTTGGGAGTTTGTCTGTGTCCCAAAAGTGCATTTTCAGGAGGTGACTGGACTTCCTTATTTTTCCTTGAAGATGTCAAGAATGTTCCACATTATTCATTACCAGCTTGTCTAATCAAACTGCTATCAGGTTGAAGAACTAACCAGCATTATCAGCCTTACTAAATGTCTATGGAGATTCTCAGTCCTCCAGATCATGAATGATCTGATTGAACTTTCTGGTTTTTCTTTGAAGACATTTCCCTTCTCCTCCAAGAAGCTTCTTCAGCACGGATTTATACTCCTTGCTGACAGCTGGTCATTTGCATTCTTTTAGAGAGTCGTTGAGGCCACTTGGAAGTTTGTCTGGGTCCCAAAGATGCTTTTTCAGGAGGCAACTGGACTTTCTTGTTTTTCTTTGAAGGCATTTTGCTTCTCATTCCAAGAAACTTCCTCAGTTCTGACTGGATGGTGGGGAATGGAAGGATTTATACTCCTTGCAGACAGCTAGTCATTTGCATTCTTTTAGAGAGTTGTTGAGGCCACTTGAGGGTTTATCTGTGTCCTCGGGGTCACCTGAGGGGTGCAAATGGGTGTGGAGCCTTCTTAGAACTACCGAAAGGACTGTATTGTAGACTGGAGATAGATGATGTCATATCCCTCTCTCTCTCTTGAGAGACGGATGTTCAATTGTGAAGATCACAAATGCTGATCACAAGCCTCTGGAGCGTCACAACCATTGCCCAGCACCCAAATTTTGATAACGTGACCATGGGGATACTGTAATGGTTGTAAACCCCAGTCACAAGTCCCATTTTTGTGTGTGCTCTTGCAACTATAAATGATCGCTAAATGAAGTAGATGACTGCCTGCAGTGGATTTAAATGTTTTCTAATAAAGCGAATTGGCCGTCCATGCATATCCGTTCAGACTATGACTTGGCAGGCCCAAGCAGATACAAAGAGCCTTTTGGAGGTACCAAATGCTGTACTGAGCATTTCATTTACACCAAATTCCACCTCTTAATGCTTTCTGCAGTCCCAGTAGATTTCTGTTCCTGAAAACCTAGGATAAGGGGTGAAATCCAGCAGGTTCCGACAGGTTCTGGAGACACGGTAGTGGAAATTTTGAGCAGTTCAGAGAACCAGCAAATACTACCTCTGGCTGGCCCCAGAGTGGGGTGGAAACAGAGATTTTGCAATATCCTTCCCCCAGGAGCAGGGTGGGAATGGAGATTTTGCAGTATCCTTCCGCTGCCACGCCCACCAAAGCACACCCACAGAACTGGTAGTAAAAAAAAAATAGATTTAACTACTGCCAGTAGATTTCTCTTTCCCAAAACCTAGAATCATAACAATATTCCTTTAAATTTTATGTTCACCAGGCTTCCTTTCTCTGTTCCCTTTAGTGTATGAAAGATACTTGTTGAATTGTGAAGAATATTACGGGTAAGACTTATGGGATTCCGCATATTAATAGTCCTAGGAAATGGGCCAAGTGTGTCAACACAAGATTGTTGTTATGAGAAGATATTGGCTCTAATGATCATTAGTTCTGAAACATTAGAATCATAAGGGAACAATCCTGGAAAGCAAACAAAGATTTTGAGGGTTGGAAACCTAACATCAAATGATTGAAAATGCCCTTGGGATTTTAATTAGGATTACGGATGGGGGAAAAAAATATATTCCAATAGTGGTTCTGTATACATACATTTACAACATCTTCAACCTGGAATGCTTAGGTTCCTTGCATAATTTGCTTTCAAATTCTCATTCTTTGCACTCAGGTACACAGGTGGATCAGTGGCTAAGATGCTGAGCTTGCCGATCGAAAAGTCGGCAATTCAGCAGTTCGAATCCCTAGTGCCGCGTAACGGGGTGAGCTCCTGTGACTTGTCCCAGCTTCTGCCAACCTAGCAGTTCGAAAGCACGTAAAAAATGCAAGTAGAAAAAATAGGGACCACCTTTGGTGGGAAGGGAACAGCGTTCCGCTGCGCCTTTGGTGTTTAGTCATGCCAGCCACATGACCACAGAGACGTCTTTGGACAGTGCTGGCTCTTCGGCTTTGAAACGGAGTTGAGCACTGCCCCCTAGAGTCAGGAATGACTAGCACGTATGTGCGAGGGGAACCTTTACCTTTACCTTTTTACATAATAGTAAAACCATGCTATCTACAAAGGACAGTTTCCAATTAACATTTTGTCTTAGTTCAACATATATTGCAACTTTCCCCTTGCTTGATGTTGATTGGGTGATAGAGCTGAATATGAGGGGGTCCTTAGTGCTCTCTGAGCTTTCTTGCAGAAGTTTCATTAGCCTAACCTCATCAGTGCTAGTAAGGAGTGCTGTTTACTGTCAGTTTATATTCTGGTGACTTGCCTGTCTGTGTGGTTGGATGTGGTGGTCTTAAGAGATTCTTTGGTTGGGCTGTTTATTGATGGCTCTTTGACAGTATTGCTTATTTGATTGTTGGTCTGAAGTTAACCTTGGAGTTAATCTATGATGATCTGAGTGCTAATTACTGGTGGAGAAGTGCTTGGGTCTTTTTGGGGTGGGGAATTGTCTCTTTTGCATAATCTACAGAGATGGTATTCAGCCGGTTCGTACCAATTCAGGCAAACCGGTAGCGGCGATCGTCCCAGCTCCAAATCGTGCACATTTTCAAGGCCAGGCACATGCGTGAAAGGCACACGAGTGAGCAAAGCGTATGTGCCGAAGGCTGGGCGTATGCATGGACAGCACATGCACACATGAAGTGAGCATGCAAGTGCAGGGTAAACCAGTGGTAAAGATAAATGAAACCCATCCCTGATAGTCTATATATGTTGTTAATGTCTATGTGTCTGTTGATGACTGATTTGTCAGAGTGCCAGACTTCTAGAAATTCCCTGGCATTTTTGGATTTGGCGTGGTCAAGGATGGTCGCATTTTCCCTATTGAAACTATGGTTAAATGTGTCTATATGTTATGAAATTCAAGAATGTTCGTCATGTCTTCCGACTGCCAGTTGGTGTTCATGGATGCGTTCTGCCAGTCTTCTGCCTGTACGTCCTACGTAGCTGATTATCTCTTCTCCTACCCACACAAATCCACTGGGTCTTATTTGTAGCAAGAGCCAAGGTAGCATTTTCCATAGTTACCATAGTGCTTCCAGCAGATGTTTCAGGAAAAGGAACTTTCTAATTCCAATCGCTCAGCTTGTGTGAATATTCAGCCACTGAAGTTGTGGTAACCATTGCAACGAATAGGTCTGCAGAGGGAAGTCAGGAGAACCCCTGTTAAAGGTTATCCGGTGGTGGTATTCAGCCGGTTTGTACCGGATCAGGAGAACTGGTAGCAGAGATTACAGGCGGTCTCGCCCCAACTCTGCCCCCACCCACCTGCAGCATAAAGGCATCCTATTTAGCCACATTTTCAAGGCCAGGTACATGCACAGAAGGCATGCACATGAGCAAAGCACACGCATGGAAGGCCAGGTGCATGTGTGCAAAGCATGCGTATAGTGAAGCAAGCATGTGCATGTGCATCGAACCAGCGGTAAGAATATGTGAATCCCACTGCTGAGGTTATCTCTCCCCTATGCCTTCAGTAAGTTCACAAAGCATTTATTTATTTTTTTAAATGTGCACATTTGCAGTAACATAAGATCAGTGTTGTGGCTCTGTTGCCTGAGCCTGTGTCATCAGGAGATGCAGACTCTGAGAGTGAGCGAGAGGAGTTGGCAAGGTCTCCCTCTCCAGGACCCTCCTCTCTGGCAATGCCTCTGGAGGACACTGAAGGGTAAGAGATAGGCCCAGAGCCAAGCACGTTCTCGCAGCCACAGGTGGACAGTGATGAGGGTAATGAGTCTTGGCTGGACCCTCGTCAGCATCGCAGAGCAACAGAAGAAAAGGCGTGCCCGTGATTAGCTGACTCACTGGACCACACCCCACAGGCTATAAAAGGTGAATTAGCCATTCAGACTCTGTGACGGACAAAACTAACTCCTTTGAGTCACATTGCATCTCTGTAAAACAGCAATCTGGGCCTTGGAAATATTCGGACAATTCTGACTGTGGGTATTTTTGTATGTTGATAAAGTTCTTGGCAAGCAGGTGCTGCTGGTGTTGCTGCCAAGCATCTTATCGGACTAATTGGTTGCCTGCCAGTTTATTTAACCCCCGGTTGTCTGTTTGTGTGTGTGTGTGGGAGACGGGGACAGAACAATCGCTCACATTCAGACTTTTTGGCCCAGCTATGTCAAGTCTAACAAAGAGAAGGCCTAGAACAGTAGTGAGTTGCCCCCGGTTCGGACCGGGTTGCAAGAACCGGTAGTAAAACCAGCGGGAGGCTCTGCCGACCAACCTGGATGTCATCAGGAAGTTTTTGTGCATGTTCAGAAGCATGCACATGCGCGAGTGTTCCCGTTGCGAACGGGTAGTAAAGGTAAGTAGAACCTTCCCTGGCCTAGAGGTGACATAATAGCAGTCTTCCAATATTTGAAAGGCTATCATAGAGAAGTGTGTATGTGTGTGTGTGTGGGGGGGTGTATCAACCAATTCTCCAAAGCACCTGAGGACAGGAGAAAAAGCTCCTCAGGGGAGATCCAACCTAGAATGAAGGAGGAATTTCTTGACAGTGAGAACAATTAACCAGTCCAATGGCTTGCTACCAACCTTGGAGGTTTTCAAGAAAAGATTGCACGGCCATTTTCCTGGAACGGTGTAGAGTCTCCTATTGAGCAGGTTGTTTTGACTAGAAGATGTCCACGGTCCCTTCCAACACTGTTATTCTGTATTTTGTATTTGCTCAGTATTGTTCAGTATACTGAGACTTTCAAGAGATGCTGCTACACTCCAAGCTTGTAAACAAATTTCTTTCTTTCTTTCTTTCTTTCTTTCTTTCTTTCTTTCTTTCTTTCTTTCTTTCTTTCTTTCTTCCTTCCTTCCTTCCTTCCTTCCTTCCTTCCTTCCTTCCTTCCTTCCTTCCTTCCTTTCTTTCTTTCTGCCTGCCTTCCTGCCTTCCTGCCTTCCTTCCTTTCTTTCTTTCTGTCTTTCTCCCTCCTTCTCTCTGTAAAGCACAGTCAAGAGCCTTCAACCATCCTACACAATTAACGCTAAACTTCTGTCTATCAACAACAACGTAGAATTTGACATACTTTGAAAGCTTTGGATAGAACATCATTCTCAAAACCTGCACAGGAATGAATGGTCCCCGTCAAATATGGGGAGCAATGTTGGAACAACCCTTAAATGCTCTGTTAGCTCCATTCAGTTGCTCAGACTCCACTCCGCAAGGGATTATGGGGTCGTTAAATGATGATGATTTGCATGCTTTTGAACTGCTAGGTGGGTAGGAGCTGGGGCAGCAACGGGGACTCAACCCATTGCAGGCTGCAGGGATCTCGAACCTGGGCTGTCAGCTTTCCAGCTGACAAGCTCCACATCTTGAGCTTGTCTGCACCCTTTTATCTCAAAACACCCAAACACAAACAAACACAAGTTGCCTTAGCTTTTTTCTACAAGGTGACCGTCTACAGGAGATGCTAAACTCGCATTTCATTTCTTCCCAGGCTAATAAACACACACACACATATATATATATATATAGCTCTCGACGGAGATGGAAGCTACTCCAGCTACCGAGAATGGTTGTAATGATGTCCTCTGTTAGTACAGCACACGTATTCTCTTGGGAGAAGAGCGAGAGAGTCCAAAATCATTTCTGCATCAAACATGACCCAACAGCAATTCCTGTAGCGCTGTGTCATATTCTAAATGAAGTACTAAATGGGTGAAAATGTGCCATTTGATTACGGGGCCTTGGTTTTGCTGCGCTGCGTGACACCTTCATCTGCCACTTCTGAAGTACTCCTGGGATAGTCAAGAGAAGCTGGGGAAGAGCTATTAGTGCACAGCCAGCCGAGGTCTGACCAGCGAGGAGCAGCAGGTGGCTGGTAGTTCTGAGTATCCCTGAAACCCCGAAGCCTCTAATTTCCAGGTATCTTAGATGCTTCTGCATTGATTTAGGATGGACTGGTCGTTGCTAGCATTTAGCGGGGCGGCTGTGAGGCGGCGTGCCGCAAAGCATTATCGGTTATTATAACTCGATTGCCACATGCGCCACTTCATATCACAGGATCCACAGTTCAGTTTCAGTGCTCGGCAGGCACCAATTTATTCAGAGAGAGAAAGGGGGCGCGGGGAAAAAAAAACCCCAGTGCTTTCTCACTTAAAGGAGATGTTTTATCCTGGGCATTTCCTCCCCTTTGCCTCCACAGTTCAGGATTGACTCAGATTTCTCAGTCGGATCCCAAGCAGGTGCATTTTAGAAAGGGCCCCCTTCTGATCCGAAGCCATGACTCAGCAAATTCCAAGGTGGATGTAATAGATTGGCAATAATGGAGGAGCTAGTAGCTTCCTTGCTCAGCCTGAACTCCAGCTGATAAGGCTTTGCAAGGAGGAAATTGGTTAAATGAGATTGCAGAAGATTAAGGAGCATGCCTCAATAGTTTCTCTTTGCTACAAGGCAGTTTAAAGATAGTTGGCAAATATGGGACAATACCATAATCTCTTCCTCAAGGCAGTTTATTCCATGAAGCCAGTGATAAGGGAAGTGCTAAAAAAAGGATTCACGGGTTTAACGGTTTGGGTGTATCTGCAATGCTCAGGTTCTTGCGTATTTCTCATGTAGCTATCAAACACATCAGTTATGGCACCATGCATGTTTTTTTATTCATAATTGTTGGGGGTTTTTTTGGTCTCACTTTTATTATTTATATAAATAACTCAAGGTGGAAAATAGGAGGAGGAAGATCCTATGCATCTTCCTCCTCCTATTTTTTCCAAACAACAACCCTGGGAGGTAGATTGGACTGAGAGAGAGAGAAAGAGAGGGAGGGAGAGAAGGAGAGAGGGAGAGAGAAAGAGAAAGAGAGAGAGAAAGAGAGGGAGGGAGGGAGAGAGAGAGAAAGAAAAAGAGAGAAAGTGAGGGAGAGAGAGAAAGAGAGCCAGAGAGAGAAAGAGAGAAAGAGAGGGAGGGAGAGAGGAGAGAATGAGAGAGAAAGAGAGAGAGGGAGAGGGAGAGAGGGAGGGAGGGAGGGAGGGAGAAAGCGAGAGAGAAAGAGAGAGAGAGAGAAAGTGAGGGAGAGAGAGAAAGAGAGGCAGAGAAAGAGAGAAAGAGAGGGAGGGAGAGAGGAGAGAGGAGAGAATGAGAGAGAGAGAGAAAGAGAGAGAGGGAGAGAGGGAGGGAGAAAGAGAGAGAGAGAGAAAGAAAAAGAGAAAGTGAGGGAGAGAGAGAAAGAGAAAGAGAGAGAGGGAGAGACGGAGGGAGGGAGAAAGAGAAAGAGAGAGAGAGAAAGAGAGGGAGAGAGAGAAAGAGAGGCAGAGGGAGAGAGGAGAGAAAGAGAGAGAGGAAAAAAAAGAGAGAGAAAGTGAAGGAGAGAGAGAATGAGAGAGAGAGAGGGAGGGAGGGGGAAAGAGAGAAAGAGAGAGAAAGAAAGAGAGAGAAAGAAAGAGAGAGAAAGAGAGAGAAAGTGAGGGAGAGAGAGAAAGAGAGAGAGAGAGTCACCCAGCCAGCTTTCATGGCTAAAATGGGACTAGAACTCACAGTCTTCCAATTTCTAGCTTAGAACTTAACCACTAGACCACAATTTTGTTCATTTGACATTCCCTTTCCATCACTGATAATAAAGCTTGCTGTTGAAGGTTTAGAAACCAGAATTTGCTAGTTAGCATTATTTTTCTTGGCAAATCTATTTTTCTCCGCTTTGCTGGAATAAGAAGAAGCTGGTGTCAAAATAATAAGCTCTTTTAACACTTTAAAATGGCTCCTGTCATTATCTTGTCGGCTCGATGAGACCTTGACTATTAAGTCTTGGAAAATATTTCAAGTACCCTTTGATTGAGTAGCAGATTGTTTGTGAAATTACAATTCAAGCCACTTATGGAGAAATAAAACATCAAAAGCCATTGTTTGGCCAGAATCAAAACAAAGTTTTACTCTTATAAATTCTGTCCTTTGAGGTTAGAGGTTGATGATATTTCAAAATAGTTATTTGGCAGCAGTATTTTTCGTGGGAGATGAATACTGATATTACATTAATCAATCTTGCTCTGTTATAAATGTCTAACATCTATTCTAAACAATCCGATATCCTTTTAAAGGGAATGCAGTTTCTTTGTTAGAAGCAGAAAATGTACCATTTGTGAGATCAGAATTTTCCTTCTCCTCCCCTTCCCCCTCCCCTCCTTCTCCTTCTCCTTCTTCTCCTTCCTCCATCATCTCCTCCTCCTCCTCTTTTCCTCCTCCTCTTCCTTCTTTCTCAATCTCCTTCTCCTCCTTCTCTTTCTCCATCTCCTCCTCCTTCTCCTTCTCCTTCTTCTCCTTCTCCTCCTCCTCCTCCTCTTCCTTCTTCTTCTCCTTCTCCTTCTTCTCCATCATCTCCTCCTCCTCCTCTTCTCCTCCTCCTCCTCCTCCTCCTCCTCCTCCTCCTCCTCCTCCTCCTCCTCCTTCTCAATCTCCTTCTCCTCCGTCTCTTTCTCCATCTCCTCTTCCTCCTGAAAAAGAACAAAAAGCTGTCAGACTATTCATGAACTGGGATAGACATGGCAATAGGTCAGCCATTGAGGACTGGCTGGAATAGCACATGGTCAAGGTCAGCCAATGAATATGCATAGCAACTGGGTCAGCCAATGAGGGTTGTTTGAGAGCTGAGACAGCAAGGAGCCTGGGCGTGGTTTAGCTCTGTGGCAAGAACTAAACTAGTCTGGTCTTGTCTGTCTGCTGAATTGAAACTGAAACCAATCTCTCCTTACCACCACATTGGAAGAACCACTCTTGGTATTGTACATATGTCTCATGTGTTATTGTGTATATAAAGAGAAGTTAATGAATCCTGCTGCATCAGTTGCCTGTGTGTGCTTTCTCGATTTGATTTTTGCAACAAAAGCTATTTTTGAAGGCAAGTTCCAAACTCAACAATAATTGCTGTCCTCCGGCAAAGTGGAACAATTTTAGATCTCCGAAAAATTCAGGAAATATTTGGCTCAGTTTGACCATAACTCAAAGGTCCAGATTCAACAATAAACAGTATGTGTCAAAATTAGGTAAGGATGAATTTGATTCTAACCTACAGTATGTCAATGTCACTATGTTCACTCACATGTTCTTCCTTTCCTATTTGCACATATGTCGTCTTCGTTAAAAATAAGTCTCTCTCTCTCTCTCTCTCTCTCTCTCTCTCTCTCTCTCTCTCTCTCTCTCTCTGTGTGTGTGTGTGTGTGTGTTCCAATATATTTCATCCCAATAAATACCATATTTTTCACAGTATAAGATGCTCCGGACTATAAGATGTACCTACCTTTTTTGGGGATGAAAACAAGGGGAAAAAATCTGCCTCTGCCTCTACCTCCCAGCAATTTGCCTCTTTGCAGCAAACAGCAAACAGCCTGTTTCAGTTTCATTTTCAACACAGCCTGATTAGCACAAGAAATCTGCCTCCCAGCAATTTGTCTCCTTGCAACAAACAGCGGAAGCCCGCATGGCAATAGGCAATGGCAATTCCTGCAGCCTGAAACAGCTGAGGGTCGGGAGGCTGATCCAACTGACAATCAGCTGCTTGTGCTAATCAGGCTGTGCTGAAGCTGAAATAGGCTGTTTGCTGCTTCGAGGGGGAAGAGCGAATGGAGCTGGCAGAGAGAGAGAGGCAGAGGCAGAACCTGGGCCGTCCGTCAGCCCTCAGATGGAGAGTCAACATCCCCCAGGTCTGGAGGTGGCTGATGAGGAAGAGGAGGAACAGCTGGGTCCAGTGCCTGATACGTGGATATGCAGAAGGCAGAGGAGAGGAGAGCAGTGGAAATCCACGGGCCAGTCCTTGGGAAGGAAGGACAACTGCTGTTAGCGGAGCCCCACCTTATCTCTGGGGATAAAAGGCAGGGGGCGGAGATGAATAGGTGTGGCAGACAACTATTCATCTTCCATCCAGACAGACTTGTTAGCTTGCAAGAGAAACTGCCAAATAAAGGAATCATTTGAGTTCACATCAGAGGGTTTGTTGTATTTGGGGAGCTGGGTCCCGAGAGATGGCTAGATGGTATCATTGACTCAATGAACATGAAGTTGGGCAAACACTGGGAAACAGTGGAGGACAGGGGCTCCTGACATGCTATGGTCCATGGGGTCACAAACAGTGATGGGATGCTGCCGGTTTAACAACTGGTTCGGCGATTGTGTGCTTTGCGTTCAGTCCCAGCTGATTGTTGGAGCCAGCAATTCACCTGAACTGGCCCAAATCGGTAGAATACCACCCCTGGTCATGAACAATCAGACACAATTGAGCGACTGAACAACAAACAACAAATTAGATCGTAAGAAATAGAGGCCTGCTTCTTGAAGCTGTTTCAATGGTTAAACCTAGCCTTAAAAAATCTTTTTTATATATTATTTTAAGAGAAATCCTTGTTTTATAACTCTCTTTCTTTTCATTCTTTCTTTTTTTGCATTGGAGAAGCAAACAAATCCAATGAAAAAGACTTACGTTTTGTAGTAGTCCCTCCCTCCCAGATCCTAAAGAATATATCTACTCTTTTCATTTAAGCTACAAAGAAGCTATGCTAATATCCTCAGTCAATATATATCAGAATATATCTTTTTTTCCCAGCCTGAATTATAAGCGTCCTTCAATGCTGACAAGGCATTAAGAAAATACTGATTGCATTTGCTCTAAAGCTGACCATAGACAGAAGGATTAACATCATTTCAATCTTTTCTATTCCCAGAGAAAAATCTCAAACCTAATCAGATATAACACATTCCACTGATATTTGTATTAAAATGCAAAACAAAGGGAAAAGAAAAAGAAAATCCTCAGATAGCTATTGTTAGATGATCGTACTTTAATCTGTGTTATTTAAAAGAAAAAGGCAATGATGCTAAAGTGGAAAATTTGCAAGCGTTATTTTTCGTCCAACTGCGTTCTCTTTAAATACTTAAGCTCAATAACAGTCAGTTAGGGGAGTATATAATGTGTTGGATTTAAGCTGGACACATGATCATTCTGTTAGAAAGAGAAACAGACTGAAAAAGAAATAGCTGGAAGAATCGGCTAATAAGAGGGTAGCGAAAACTTTTGAAAAATGGCCTTTTCAAATACTTTTACAGCTATAGCGTGTTTTTTTTTTTAAAGGGGGCTTTTAGTGATTCGAGGCACTAAATGTGTTTCTGCTCCAATTATTCCAAGAGTAGAGGATATACTTATTCTTAAATAGTTCTCAGATAAATGTAAATGCCCCCCGCACACACTTAAAAGGATGCATTTTGTATAGTATAGAGCAGTGGTGACGAACTCACTCGGTGCTGAAAAAGTTGTGCGGAAATGTTACACATGTGTGCATGCTCTGGAAAAGCCTAATTTCTGGATTCTAGTGTGCAGGCACGCACAATGATCAGATGGCTGGCGTGCATGCGCAGGCCCATTTTTGGCACTGCCACGAGTTACGGGATCGCGCTCCAGAAAAGCTTAACTTCCGAGTTCTGGTGCGCATGTGCACCCAACAATCAGCTGGTTGGCTTTCGGCACTGCCACTCGCACGAACAGCTGATCATCACGCACACATGCACACCAGAAACCCAGAAAACAAACAGGGAAGGCCACACATGCCGGGTGACAAGACTTTGCATGCTATTTTGGGCACGTGTGTCATAGGTTCGTGATTACAGGTATAGAGGGAATTAAGTCCTGAGTTCCAGATGAATGAATGAGTTCAAGAACCCAATGTCAGTTAAGGAGAGAGAAATAAACAGGAAGTCCTTGCCTTACAACAGTTCATTGAGTGACCATCCAAAGGTACAACGGCACTCAAAAAAAGTCACTTAACGCCTGTTTTTCACACTTAAGACCACTGAAGCATCTCCAAAGTCATGTGCTCAAAATTCAGATGCTTGGAAACTGGCATGTATTTATGACTGTTGCAGGCTCCCGGGGTCATATAATCCTCTTTTGCAACCTTCTGATCAGCAAAATCAAAGGAGAAGCCAGATTTGTATAAAAACTGTGTTGCTAACTTAACAAGTGTGATGATTCACTCAACAAATGTGGCAAGAAAGGTCATGAAAGGGGAAAAACTCACTTAACGGAAGTCTCACTGAGCAATAGAAATTAGGGGCTCAATTGTGGTTGTAAGTGGAGGACTACCTGGTGGCATAGTGATTAGAATGTTGGATTTGATTTAATACTTGGCAACTTAAAATCAGAAATATTTGAATCCAAATGTTTGGATTCTGGTTCCAATTGTGGTTGTAAATTGAAAATGACTGTGGTTGAATTAAAAAAAGAGTTAAGGACATCTTTAAGAAAATAAAAAGGGACGTGGTGGCTCAGTGGCTAAGACACTGAACTTGTCAATCAAAAGGTCGGTAGTTTAGCGGTTCGAATCCCTAGTGCCGCGTAATGGGGTGAGCTCCCGTTACTCGTCCCAGCTTCTGCCAACCTAGCAGTTTGAAAACAGATAAAAAAAATGCAAGTAGGAAAATAGGAACCACCTTTGGTGGGAAGGGAAGAGCGTTCCATGCGCTTTTGACATTGTGTCATGCCGGCCACATGACCACGGAGACGTCTTCAGACAGCGCTGGCTCTTCGGCTTTGAAACGGAGATGAGCACCACCCCCTAGAGTCAGGAATGACTAGCACATATGTGCAAGGGGAACCTTTACCTTTACCTTAAGGAAAGGAACATTAGGTGGTGGGGGAGGGAGATAAGCAGCATTATTAAAATGTTTGTTAAAAGAATGCACAAAAGCACAAATTTCAGCATTTTTCGTGAGCGTATAGATTTCTTTTATAGTCCAGGTCAAGTATGTGACTTCAGTTCTGTTTTTCCAATACCACCCTGCCATTGAAACGAATTGACCTATATAATCTATATCTACTTACGCCATCACAGCCTTCACTAATTACTTGCTAATTATAATGAGGTTATAAAAAAAAAAATCACCTGGTAAAAATAATGAAGAAACTGATGGTATAAAAGACCGCTGCCTTGTTTTGTATTTTTATGAAGGGATTAAGCTTAATCTATGAAGTATTAATGATAGATAGTTTTAACCAGTGGAACACCAAGGGCCCCACACTCTTCCTCCCCCTCCTCCTCCTCCTCCTCCTCCTCCTCCTCCTCCTGGAATGGTGGAAAAGAATTGCAGAGAGAGAGAGAGAGAGATAAAGATGAGAAAGAGAAAGAGAAAGGAAGAGAAAGAAAAAGAAAGAGGAAGAGGAAGGGACAGGGGCAGGGGCAGGAAAAGAGTGAAAAAGTAAGAGAAAGAGATGTTCAGTGGATCTATTCCACTAGTAAATGAGTTTTAGGATGCAGTAGATTAGCTGTAAGGACTGAAGTTGCTGACACAGGACAAATACATGGAATTCTCCTGAGCTTTTTGCTCTGCAGTAGAGTCAAATGTTTGATTAGAAGCTACTTTCTGGTCTTCAATTTCTAATCATACCAAGTCATCTCCGAAGACCTATGATTTCCTGTAAGCCCAGTAGTGAAGCTTGACAGCAGTAGGAATTGTTGAAATCCTCCCTGAAATGACCAAAGCTGAGAAGAAACGGTTTGTGCTCACACTCTATTGCAACCACCAACATGGACAAGCTTAGGTCGCTTAGATATTAGGAAAAAAGTAGACTCTGCAGCTACACAGAAGAAGGGAGATTGACAGTAAAGGTGAAATACTACCCCATTTCATCAAGTCTTCTTACAATTTCATACAACTTTTAAGAACTTATTCGGAGGAATATATTCACTCATGGACAGAGAAATGGCTAATACTATCAATAACAATTGATAGTTTTTTTAAAAAAAGATCTAAGAGCTTAAGATCAGATAGTTAACATAACACCAGAGAGCTAACACATAGAAAGCAGAATAATGTTAAGGCTTCCCTTTGCCACAACAAGGATTTTGATCATGTACAATCATGCTAAATTGTAGAAGTGAAAAAATGATATTTCCTCCTCCTCCTCCTCCTCCTCCTCCTCCTCCTGCTCCTCCTCCTCTGCAGTAGTGAAATCTGAACCGGTTTGCTAATATATTATATATAAAAGCCTTGGTGGTGCAGCAGACTAAGTACTGTTATGTAGCACTTAGCTCCCAGCTGCCTGCAATTAGTGCGAGTTCAAATCTCACCAGGCTCAAGGTTGACCCATCCTTCCATCCTTCCGAGGTAGGTAAATTGAGGACCCGTTTTATTATTATTATTATTATTATTGTTGTTGTTGTTGTTGTTGTTATTATTATTATTATTATTATTATTATTATTATTATTATTATTATTATTATTTATTTATATGCCGCCCTTCTCCAAAGACTCAGGGCAGCTTACAATGTGTTAAGCAATAGCCTTCATACTTTTGTATATTTTATACAAAGTCAGCTTATTGCCCCCACAAACTGGGTCCTCAATTTACCTACCTTAGAAAGGATGGAAGGCTGAGTCAACCTTGAGCCTGGTGAGATTCGAACATGAAGTAATTGCAGACAACTGGATGTTAATTAGGGTGCTTAGTCTGCTGAACTATCCAGGCTCTTTCCTGGATTGTGGGGGCAATAAGCTGACTTTGTAGAAACACTGCTTATGGGGGGGGGGGGGGGGAGCAAAAGCCCTAATAAGCATGTATATACAAAAAGAATGAAGGCTATTGCTATAAGGGCATTTTAAACTGCCCCAAGTCTTTGGAGGAAGGCAGCATATAAATTGAACTAATAAATAAATATAATATGCTTCCTACAAGGACCGAATATGTGGAGGGCAAGAACAGTAAAATCACTGATGTTTTGAGGTGGAAAAATGACTATGAAGGAACACCGCTTGGGGGGGGGGGGGGGGCAAAAGCCCTACTAAGCAGGTATATACAAAAGTATGAAGGCTATTGCTTAACACAAGCTGCTCTGAGCCTCCGGAGAAGGGCAGCATATAAATCTAACTAATAAATAAATAAATAAATATGTGTCATCCAAGGCAAAAACAGAGGGAAGACTCTGAAACTGTACATCTTTTAAGATGTTTATATGGAAGAGATTATACAAATTTCCCAAGCTCCATCTAGTGATGAATATTTTCATTTTCACCCTCATATTTTCATGTGTCATATCTCTAATTTCCACTGGTTGTAATTTATAAGAGATAAGCTTCCATTCCCAGTGATGAATTAAAAGCAAAGCAGCGTTTAACTTACCCAGGGTCGTGTCTGATAGATTTAAATCTTTGTTTTCCTGGTATTCTGTTCCAGTTATCTCGTTCATTACATTCTCAATGGATCTAATGTATGCGTAGACTTCATTCAGTGTGAATTGTGCCACTGTGTCCTTACTAACAGAAAATAAGATGAAAAAAAAAAAAAAACTAGCGACCACTCGTAAGATGAAAAAAAATCAATAAAGGAGAATATCTGTAACTCAGGGTTGAAATGAGGGCTCCTTGGTATTCTCTGAACTTGGTTATTTCCTTGTAGATGTTTCATTACCAAGCTAGGTAACATCCTCAATTCTAGTCCATGCTAGGTGAAAAACACTACCTTGAACAGTCCACATCACAATTAAATGGCAATAATCATCTTTTGTTGTTGTTGTTGTTTTAGCCACCACTATGCTCTTTGGAAGGCAGATCCTGAAGATGAAATTCAAATATTTTGGACACCTAATGAGAAGGAAGGACTCACCGTAGAAGAGCCTAGTGGTGGTGCAGTGGTTAGAGTGCTGTACTGCAGCTACTTCAGCTGACTGCTAGTTCATCAGATCAGCGGATCAAATCTCACCGGCTCAAGGTTGACTCAGCCTTCCATCCTTCCAAGGTGGGTAAAATGAGGACCCAGATTATTGGGGGCCATATGCTATTTAGTATACTGTCGATTGTTGTAAGCCACCCAGAGTCCTCGGAGAGTGGGCGGCATAGAAATATAATAAATAAATAAATAAATAAATAAATAAATAAATAAATAAATAAATAAATAAATAAATAAATAAATAAATAATAATAATAATAATAATAATAATAATAATAATAATAATAATAATAATAATAATATAATGCTGGGAACGATTGAGGGCAAAAGAAGAATGGGATGACAGAGAACGAGGTGGCTGGATGGTGTCACTGAAGTAGTTGGTGTGAGCTTAAATGGACTCTGGGGGATGGTAGAGGACAAGAAGGACTGGAGGAATGTTGTCCATGAGGTCACAGTGGGTTGGACACAACTTCACAACTAACAACAATAACGAATCCAATTATCTGTGCTTCCACTTATTTCCACGGACTAATATGCAGTGGAGTATCTGAATAAGGCTTTACATAACAGGAAGTTATGACAACACATGACAACACATGTGAGTCTGGTCTTCTATGAAACCCAACCAAACTCACTAAAAGACATCTGTGGAGATTCTCAGTCATCTAAGTCATGGTTCCAAGCCATGGAACAGCTATCTGCTCTTTAATTAAAATCTAGCTTCATCCACAGAATGGTGAGCAAAGGGTATCAGATGGAAAGTTTAAATTCAATAGACCACTTCCATGAATTTGCATTTCCTTTGCACTGTGAAGAGATCTTTAAGAAGCCATTTTCTCTCTACTGCATAATGTCTTTCAATGAGATCCCAAAGATGCTTTTTTTCCAAAAGGCAACTGGACTTTGCTTTTTTTTCCTTGAAGATGTTTTGCTTCTCATGCAAGAAGCTTCGTCAGTTCTCCATGAAGAACTGAACATGAAGAACTGAACACGAAGAAGCTTCTTGGATGTGAAGCAAAACGTCTTCAAGGAAAAACAAAGTCCAGTTTGCCTTTTGAAAAAGCATCTTTTCCAATTATCCAAAAATATTTTATATCCAAAATGTTTAGCCCCCACACTATCATCATCTCTTTGATTTGTTCTTCTTCCATTTTATAATTTAATAAATAATTATATAGTATCCTTATCAATTATGTCATCAGTCCCCACTAATATCTTATCCAAGACTTCTATGTAACATTGAGGTACCACATTTCTAATTCAGGAATGAAAGCAGTCACCCACTTCTCTTTGTTTTTCAAAAGTCACTTCCCTCAATAAAGTCAAGCCATTGATTGAGCAAACTAATTCTACCTTGACATTTTGTGGGATTACAAACCAACTATATTTTTCGCTGTGTCCTTAGTTTTACTAAATATAGGAGAGCAGACGTATCTGTCACTGTACATGGGCATAAGGGCTGCAGTCTTCAAATTTTCCCTATTGATCAAGAGTCATTACACCATTATTCTATGGATGGAATGGAGGCAGGAGCGGAAATCTTGAGCACTTCAGAGAACAGGCAAATACCACCTCTGGCTGGCCTCAGAGTGGGGTGGGAATGGAGACTTCGCAATATCCTTCCCCCAGGAGTGAGGTGGGAATGGAGATTTTGCAGCATCCTTCCCTTGGAGTAGGGTGGGAATGGAAATTTTGCAGTATCCTTCCCCTGCCATGCCCAGCAGGCCATGCCCACAGAACCGGTAGAAAAAAAAAAAATTGGATTTCACCATTGAATGAAAGATATTATCCTATTTTATGTCCAGAGTTATCTTTTAAGGCATCCCATGCATTTTCTATCTGCCGTTCCAATTTTATCTCATAGTTACAATTTCACTGCAGGAGATCCTTCAAAATGATCACTCCCACCTACTGACATAAAGATACTATATATTCAGTGTCTCAAAATCTCTTTATTTCACTCTGTTGGTTACCCCTGCTTAGTGAAGGAAAAGGAAGCGAACCAAACCCACTGAGAAATTTCAACTTATTGTGTGCTATAGAAGTTTTGTCCACAACAATAATACTTTCATTTACACAAGGAATTAGCAGTGTTCCCAATAGTTAAGGGGCTGCCACAAAAAGAAGAGGGAGTCAAGCTATTCTCCAAAGCACCTGAAGGCAGGACAAGAAGCAATGGATGGAAACTAACCAAGGAGAGAAGCAACCTAGAAATAAGGAGACATTTCCTGAGAGTGAGAACAATTAATCAGTGGAACAACTTGCCTCCAGAAGTTGTGAATGCTCCAACACTGGAAGTTTTTAAGAAGAGGTTGGGCAGCCATTTTTCTGAACTGATATAGGATCTCCTGCCTGAGAATGGGGTTGGACAAGAAGACGACAAAGGTTCCTTCAAACTCTGCTATTCTATTAGTCTGAATGATTTGCTTTTACAGTCATCTAGTGGTAAATATGTTTATAAGAAGCATCAACATTCTTGGAGGAACAAGTGTCTAAAACCCTCCTGGAAAAAATAAATAAATTATATTTTAAAAAGATATTGACTGTATTAAGAAAAGTCTAATGACGATCAAGGTGTGATGAGCTGTTCCGACTGAAAAAAAATCGATTTGGTGAAAGATATTTCTTTGTTTTACTTTCTTGATCAACTCATTTGATGGATTCAATATGGATTTGTGTGTTTCCCACAGTCGATAATTTCAGTGAGGCTATCACGCACGTTCTCCGTGTGCGTCATTCAGAGGTTCATGACAAAAGGTACACAGAATAATGGAAAAGCAATCTTTAGAATTAAAAAAAAACAAACAAAAAACCTCAGAAAGGCATATGAATGATTCAAAGGCAGAATCTGTTCTACAAGTCATACCGATTAGTAAACTGATTTTTCAAAAGGTAAAACATCCTTTTTAATACGGGGGTATTAAATTTTTAATATGCTGATGAAATATTTACTGAGTGTGACATTAAAAGAAATCCATAAATGTTTTTAGAGGATGGGCGAAGAAGGATTTAAAGGGAAAAAAAAGACAACTGGATGAACCGAATACTGTTTGTTTAACCCCTTCCGGATTGTATTGCTTTCTCTTTTTTGTTTTTTTAATACATGCAACATTTTGCAAGAGTGTGCAAAAGAACACAAATGCCTCAATGCAGCCATAGTGAGATTTGCGAGTCAATCCATTTTAAACTTCAAATTAACTACTTCCTCGAACAGAAAAAGTTGGAGATCTCGACTGATGGCAATTACATTGATTTGCCGACCATCTTAAACCATGTGACTTTTGGGAAAGTCTTTAAGATGGAGAGACCAAAAAAGACATGCCAATTTCTCCAACTTTCTTCTTTAGCGCTCAAGGTTGAATCAATTAGTACTAAGCCAACCTGAAATGGATGTTTTGCTTGCAGCCGATTGGAAATGAAGTGCTGCTTGGAAGCGGATTGATGAAGCAATGTGTCTCCTGGTTCTAACAAGCAACATGTAACTCTGGGTTGTTTCTTCTCATGTTTGTGCACATGACATGGGCATGCTTAGCACATTCACAGCATTATTCACGAGCCATGGTGGCACAGTGGTTAGAGTGCAGTACTGCAGGCTACTTCTGCTGACTGCCAGCTGACTGCAATTTGGCAGTTCAAAACTCACCAGGCTCAAGGTTGACTCAGCCTTCCATCCTTCCGAGGTGAGTAAAATGAGGACCCAAATTGTTGTGGGCAATAGGCTGACTCTGTAAACTGCTTAGAGAGGGCTGTAAAGCACTGTGAAGTGGTATATAAGTCTAGGTGCTATTGCTAGTCCTTCCTTCCTTCCTACCTTCCTCCTTCCCTCCCTCCCTCCCTCCCTCCCTCCCTCAGTTTGATGGCTAATAACACCACTTTTTGGGGGGGATGGGGATTTCAAAATAATCCTATTCCACTGCTGGAATGGCCTGGAAATAGCCCAGACCTTAACCCAATGGAAAATCTATGGAGCCAACTAAAGAAACTGGTTAGTCAGAAGCGACCCAGCAATCAAACCCAGTTAATAGAAGCCATCATTCAATCTTGGCTTCACATTGTAACAGCTGCAGAACTAAAAGACTTGGTTCACTCCATGGGAAGATGTTGTAAGGCCGTCATTCAGGCTAAAGGTTACCCAACGAAGTATTAACTGACATGGGGATAATTTTTGTATATCTTGTTTTTTCTATGGTGATCATTTTTGTATATCTCACTTTTTTCTACGTGTTTCACTTTTCTTCCTTATACTGTAACTGCTATTCTAATCGCAAACCCTTCCTAGAAGTTATTGCATTATATTCTTGATTAAGTGATCTTTCCATCGATATATAATTTTACGGTACTATTCCCAAAAAAGGTGGTGTTATTAGCCAGTTTTAGAAAATACACTTTTCCCCAAAAGGTTTCCACAATTTTGGCCGCTCCTGTAAAAGTGAGTTACAATTACACTGATCCCAGTTCATGATGGCCAAACATAGCTTCACAATAAAGCATTAATGTGATTGAAATGGTTTCCCAGTAAATTCAACAAGGTAAAATCAGACTGGGGTTGATCACAGAAGTACAATCAGCAGTAAGTGAACATTGAGGACAAAGCAATAATTTCAAATTCCTTCCCCACCCCCACAAATTATGGTTAGGGGGAAAAAATGGTGAGCTGATTCCAAAAATAAAAGTTCAACTCACCTTCCCCAAACTTTGTAAAGTAATTAGCTGGTTGGTTACCCTACCGAAAAGATGCATTTTCAGGATATCCGAGAACTACCCAGGAGAGCTAGCATTTCACTTTCTTTTTAAAGCACAAGATGGCATTTGATTAGAAATGGTTGGTTAGTTAATTATTTGTAGGTTGAAAAATCCATGGATTATTCAGTTCATTAGCTTGAGGAGAACATCTGAAAAGCTTCTGTCTCATCTTTTTTATGTCAATTAAGTCTGGTTTGGGCCCCGTTGGCCTATATAATTTTGTACAATTATAGTGTGAAAGAGGATATTTAAGCCATTCAACCTCTTGCCATTGCAGGAATCCAAATTAATGTAACACACACACACACACACACCACTGCCAATGAGTCTATCCAGGGAGCGGAGTCTACAACTTCTCCCTATCATTAGTTCCACTATCAAACTACTCCGATGATTAGGAAGACCCCATTCAACCTGCCAAGCTTCAATTGGAATTGGCTTTCCTGTACTTTAAATCCATTATTACATGTCCTGTACTCTGTAGCGATAAAGAACAGATTTTGAGTGTCGATGAAGAATCCTTTCAGATACTTCAATGTTTTTTTCACCCTTCAGTCTTCTTTTACTGAAGCTAAATTTTGCATCCAGAGCCCTTTCCACATCTCATTTTGGCACACCTATGGATCTGGCAAGTTTTCCTTGCAAATTGTTATGCAAGATATTAATACAAATGTAGAGTTCTACAGAGTCCATTCCTTGTGGTCTCACCTTGATACTTAGCTCAGATCTGATGAGAAATTATCAACAAACACTCTTCGAATATGAGTTTTGAGCAAGCGTATGTATGTATGTATGTATGTATGTATGTATGTATGTATATAGGGATGCGGTGCCTCAGTGGGTAAGATGCTGAGCTTGTCGATCGAAAGGTCGACAGTTCAGTGGTTCGAATCCCTAGTGCTGCATAATGGGGTGAGCTCCTGTTCCTTGTCCCAGATTTTGCCAACCTAGCAGTTTGAAAGCAAGTAAAAAATGCAAGTAGAAAAATAGGAACCACCTTTGGTGGGAAGGTAACAGCATTCCGTGCGCCTTTGGCATTGAGTCATGCCGGCCACATGACCACGGAGACGTCTTCGGACAGCGCTGGCTCTTCGGCTTTGAAATGGAGATGAGCACTGCTCCCTAGAGTTGGGAATGACTAGCACATATGTGCAAGGGGAACCTTTGCCTTTATGTATGCATCAGTGGTGAGTTGCTCCTGGTTCTGTTCAGTTCTTGCGAACCAGTAGTAAAAGCGGCGGGAGGCTCCAGCCACCTGCCCAGATGTCACAAGGTAGGATCTGAGGATGCGCAGAATGCTCCCGTGCACACAAGCATGAAGCCGAAGACAGCAGCCTGAAGATGATGAGTGGGACCTCGTCGAAACGTCACCAAGATACTCTCAATCTTACATGGGAAAAGACCCGAATTTATATATTTATATATTTTTGTTTTCTTTCCTTTTCATAGGCTTTATGTGCATTTCTCTTTAGCCAGGTTCTTCCTTCGTAAACCAAGATTTTTATGCAGCCCTAGGGTTTTTTTTTTAAATTAGATTTATATGCCGCCCTTCTCCAGAGACTCAGGGCGGCTTACAATGCGTTAAGCAATAGCCTTCATACTTTTATATATTTTATACAAAGTCAGCTTATTGCCCCCACAAACTGGGTCCTCAATTTACCTACCTTAGAAAGGATGGAAGGCTGAGTCAACCTTGAGCCTGGTGAGATTCGAACTTACAGTAATTGTAGGCAGCTGGATGTTAATAACAGGTTTTAGTCTGCTTATTAGCCTGTTGAGCTATCCAAGGCTCTGGCTCTAGTTCAGTGAAATGAGGAAGCCTGAAATAGATCTATCTTAGTCTCCTTAGTCTCCCAATGGGCAGCAGAGTGATTGCTGGCTTCCAGAAGGAAAAAAGCCTAGAAACTAGTGGATTGTGATTTCACTGAACTAGGGCTGCATAAAAATCTTGGTTTACATAGGAATAACCTGGCTAAAGAGAAATACATCATACATACATACATACATACATACATACATGTGTATTTTTCTCTCAGCCAGGTTTTTCCTACGTAAATCAAGATGTTTCTACAGCCATAATTCTCTCTATATATATATTTGTAGATTTTCACGGGTAGAGGTATGCATGTTTTGGTGTATTCGGGTCTTTTCCCGTGTAAGATTGAGAGTATCTTGGCAACGTTTCGATAAGGTCTCACTCGTCATCTTCAGGCTGGTGTCTTCGGCTTTGTGCTTGTGCGAGGAAAGTGTGATCAGAGCTCCTGTCTCTCTATAAATTCTGGTGGGGAGGTGTGGGGTGCTGGCTTTGTTGCTGTGAGTGGCTTGGTTGCCTGTGTTGTTACATCTTGATTGGTTGATGGAGTTGATGTTTGCAGATTAGTCAGCTGTTTCATAACATACTGTGTGGGTGAGGTCCTTGATGTGTGCCCATTAGTCTTTTGTGTTTTAACGACCTGGGTAATGGTCTGTGTGTTAACATCCTGAGTTCTAGTGTTGTGATATCCTGAGTTTTTTTATGTAATGTCCTGAGCAGATGGCTATGATGCCATATCCTGGGCTTTGGTTTGGCTCCAGGCGCAACCCACCATTGATATATACATAAAGGTAAAGGTTCCCCTTGCACATATGTGCTAGATATATACAGTATATATCTTTAATTAATATGCCATTTAATTAGCTAGTGAAATATTTTCCTGGCATCAAAGTTGCATCCACAGTCAGGACAGCAAGACTAATTTTGATAATTGATGGAGTTAGCAGAGATGGTTTAATTGACTGTTTTTTTCAAGGAAAAAAATACAAATACTTTTATTTCTACTTGGAAATGGCTTCTGGACTTTGCGCTTGAGGTGGAGAAAAAAATATGAAATTTTGATTTTTGGTTTTACCAATTAAATAGATCAGTTGTTGTAGGATTGACTAGTTTATACTATTATGTAAACGTAAAAAGTTGAGGTTTGAGGTTAGTGCCTTATTCTATTGCATTAAAGGGAGTCAATGCTTTCTCTCTCTCTTTTTTTTCCCTTGCTTTCCCCCACTCTTCTCTTCCCTTTTCCCTTCCCTAATTTCCCTACTATTTACTTTTGTATTTTCTTCGTATGCTGTATTATAAACTAGTAAAATTGTTTAAACCAGGAAAAAAGTTGTATCTAAAGTCGTTCAACAACCTAATTAGGAAGTTCTGAGATCATTATATTTCTACTTATGAAATACAAGTATATATGGAGCATGTAAAAATGTCTTTTTTTTTTAGATCATATTCGTCTTAATAAGTTTGCAGATGGTCCAGCATTTTTTTTTCTTTTTAAGAAATAATTGGTTTGAATTCCGGAGATGGTCTCCTTGCAAAACAAATTTGTTTTGTCTGATCTGGTATATTCTGATCCAGAATATACTATCTTTCCTACTGGACATACTAAGTATATGTTCTAATATGGTTACACCCAGTGGTGAAATCCAAATTTTTTTACTACCAGTTCTGTGGGCGTGGCTTGGTGGGCATGGTGTGGCTTGGTGGGCATGGCAGGGGAAGGATACTGCAAAATCTCCATTTCCACCATTTTTAATTGCATGTTGAAATTTTCCTGAATGAAACAGCAAAGGGTATGCAACGTATAGTAAGCGAACAAATAAGTGAATGGTGACACCAAAGTCAGAATTTCCAACACAGCAAGCTACCATTTTATAATTTTAGGAACTGGACAGGAAGAGTAAAAAGGCTCTACACAGTGTGTATCTTTTGTCTTACTCATTCTTTCTCTCTCTCTTCCTCTTCTCTTATTTCTCCTTTTTATTTCTCTTTTTCTCTTTCTCCTTCTCCTTCTCCCTCCGTGGCTCCCTCCTCTCTCCCTCTCTCCCTCCCTTCCCCTCCCCCTCTCTCTCTCACACACAAACTACACACTCCTTATACCAGTTAAGAACATGTCTGAATTTTTGGGCTCTATTGGCCCAGCCAAGAGAACTTACAAGCACAACAACTAAATGGGATACTTCAAACTGATACAGCTCCATTTTGAATCCTATATGAAGACCTTTTTTGAATTTGTAACCAGAACTAACTACTCTAAATATGCATATTTTGGCTAGAGCACAGACTTTCTGTGGCATCCAGAGAAGAATGTCTTTCACATCCCACTGTTTAAGTGTTTGTGGAGAGTCCTACAGTCTGCAACTCATGACCGACCGAGAGATGCTTCATGGTTTTCTCCCATATTCACATCTCTTTACGGACTTCCCTTCCGCACTGTAGTACTATTCAAACTATTTTTATTTAGACTTCTCAGTAATGCCTTTGGTTCTCAGAGCTTGAGAATATCATTCTGTGACCTTATTCTGTAGTAAGTTCAGTCTATGTGAAAATTGATACTTTCCCCTCTTATTAGGTTTGCGGACTTGGCTGACAATTCCCTATAATGATGATTCTAAATATTTATGAAGGTAAAGATAAAGGTTCCCCTCGCACATATGTACTAGTCATTCCCGACTCTAGCCGGCGGTGCTCATCTCCGTTTCAAACCAAAGAGCCAGCACTGTCTGAAGACATCTCCATGGTCATATGGCCAGCATGACTCAATGCCAAAGGTGCATGGGACACTGTTTCCTTCCCACCAAAGGTGGTCCCTATTTTTCTACTTGCATTTTTTACGTGCTTTCGAACTGCTAGGCTGGCAGAAGCTGGGACAAGAAACAGGAGCTCACCCCATTACATGGCACTAGGGATTCGAACCGCTGAACTGCCAACCTTTTGATCGACAAGCTCAGCGTCTTAGCCACTGAGCCACCATGTCACCAAGTATTTATTAATAGAGTATAAATATTGATTTGCACAGAGAAATAAATATTGATTTTCAATTGGAAAAGTGAGGGTAAGCTCTGCTTCCAGATCATTCTTTTAATTTTTACAACTATTGTGAAAGTAGCTCTTTTATCTGCCTTTAGTGGGATGCTGGCTAGCTGAATGCTATCAAGATATGCATCACTTTACAAAAGGAAAAATTGCCGAATGGAACTTGACATGATGTCTCCAATTATAATATATGCCTTTTTTTTTTTTTTGGTGGTGGATGCTATAAAAAATATTTCTCCCCCTTCTTTCTATCTTTTTATTTAGAGCAGAGGTGTCAAACTCAATTTAATTGAGAGCTGCATCAGGGTTGTGTTTGACCTTGGGGGATGGGGTGGGAGTGGCCAGAGTGGGCGTGGCCAGCTTGACATAACTCATGTCGGGGGTATCTGCGGTGGCCCAAGTACTCTGCAAGCAGAAACAGGCCCCGAGCTATGTTTTTGGCTGCGATGGTCTCCTGCAACTCTCTGCCAGTGAAAACGGAGCTCAGGAGAGCCACACACAGCCCTCCGGATCTCCATTTTCACTGGCAGAGGCACTGCAGAACAGTCCTTTGCTATTTTCAGGCCGGCCCTGTGGGATCAGCCTGTCAAAGGTGGTATTCAGAAGATTCTGACCAATTATGGAGAACCGATAGAGGAAAATTTGAGTAGTTCGGAGAACCAGTAAATATTACCTCTCACTGTCCCTGCCCCCATCTATTCTCTGCCTCTCAAGTCCCAGCTGATTGGGAAGAAATGGGAATTTTGCAATAACCTTCCCCCGGAGTGGGGTAGGAATGGAGATTTTACAGTATCCTTCCCCTGGAGTGGGGTGGGAATGGAGATTTTACAGTATCCTTCTCAGGGGTGAAATCCAGCAGGTTCTGACAGGTTCTTGAGATCCGGTAGCGGAAATTTTGAGCAGTTTGGAGAGCCAGTTGTGGAAATTTTGAGTAGTTCAGAGAACCAGCAAATACCATCTCTGGCTGGCCTCAGGAGTAGGGAGGGAATAGGGATTTTTTAAAAATTTGATTTATATGCCGCCCTTCTCTGGAGACTCAGGACAGCTTACAATGCATTAAGCAATAGCCTTCATACTTTTGTATATTTATACAAAGTCAGCTTATTGCCCCACAAACTGGGTCCTCAATTTACCTACCTTAGAAAGGATGGAAGGCTGAGTCAACCTTGAGCCTGGTGAGATTCGAACTTACAATAATTGCAGACAGCTGGTGTTAATCACAATGATTTTAGTCTGCTGAGCTACCAGGGTCAATATCCTTCCCCTGGAGTGGGGTGGGAATGGAGATTTTGCCGTATCCTTCCCCCACCAAGCACGCCCTCCAAGCCACACCACACCGCACCCACCAAGCCACACCCACAGAACCAGTAGTAAAAAAAAATTGGATTTCACCACTGATCCTTTCCCTGCCATGCCCACCAAGCCATGCCCACAAAACTGGTAGTAAAAAATTTGAATCCAACCACTGCATCCCATGGGTCGATGTGGCCCACGGTTCTTAAGTTTGACACTCCTGATCTAGAGTCTCTTGTAAAACTTTACTAACAACTGTAGGATAAAGTATGGCAGAACCTGGGGTGGAATTAAAAGAGAGATCAGCCTAGAATCCCTGTGCAACCAACAAATGAACTAAGCCCAACCTCTCTTGAGTTCCATTTGAATTCCAAGCAGGTGCTAACCGGTAGTTGAGAAATTTCCTGTGCATCATTTCTTTAGCAATAAATTAGTTTAATTGGATCTTCACAGACAGACCTGATCTTTTGTAACATGTATTCTACCAATGAATGCATGTTACATTATATAAGCTTCAACAGGTGCCCCCATTACAACTTATATGGCTATCCAGAACTATTGACAAGAAACAGAAAATCTGGACAGCAAGCAGGAGCTTTTGGTATCAGTTTGTGGACAGAATAATATCATTGTGTCGCTGCAAAGATATATATATATATATTTTGGAAGGAATCAATACCCAGCATTTATATTTTTCTAATTTTATTTTCACCTTCAAAATGCTGCTTATTAAATAGTTAGGTGATGATTAAAAGCACTCAAATGCGCACTGAGTTTGAGCCATGCTAGCTGTATCTCACAAAAACAGTAGATCAAATTAACCTTAAGTATCACGATCGCACTATGTTAATCCTAAAACTTAATTGCAAAATCTCCACAATGAACAAAGCTGAGAAATGGAAAACGTTTGTATAGCATGGTGTTTTTTTTGTGGGTTTTTTTTGTGGGGGTACTGTTTTGCAATTGTTTTCCCATAAGCAATGAAAAGAGCTGAATTGGTCTTAGATTTCTACAATCCCTTCTATTGTATCCTGTCCAAACTCCATGATTTCAGTTTTCCCATAAGCAATGGAAAGAGGTGAACTGGGCTTAGATTTCTATAATTGTTCCAACCCAGGCTTCCTTAGAAAGTATACAGCATAAACTTAGTCCTGGCAAACCTCTTCAATTCATACAGCTGTGAATTATTATCATTCCCAGTCGGAAAGGCTTCTGAAACAGTCTTTCAGGGAAGTGTTTACAAACACCCACCTTATCTCTGCCAGAGAACTAAGTGCCACACGCAGGGCAAGGCCAAACTTAGCACGGAGTCAAACAGAACTTTTCCAAAGCTTTTACTGACCAGATGAACTAATTGCGTCCTGCAAAAGCTCACATCCCGTTCGCTTCTCTTTTATGTCTTATGTCAATCATCTCCGATCCTTACTCCCAAGTCGACCCTGTTTTCTTAATTGTTCCTGTCTTCTGGCAGCTCTGCGCATGTGCACACTGGGAACAGGCTGGCGCTGTTCTTCTGCCTCGCTGATGTCAGACTCTGGAGACTCCAGAGGCAGCAAAGAACTACCAGATGGCCTTGGCCCCCTCTCTGCCTCTGACTCAGAGCCCTCATCTGGGACTTCCTCAGACTCCAGGACTCGCCCACGTTTCTCCACAACCTCCTCACTGTCCGAATCTGCCAGCTCTGTCTACAACAACAATCCCTTCTATTATATCCTGTCCAAACTCCATGATTTCAGCTTTCTTATCGTTGGAGATTAATGAGAATAACAGGACTAGCCTTTTTCCCCCTTTTCCAGCTCAAAACTTTTTTTTTGGTCTTATATCCAACATTAATGAAATTGATTCCAAAAGGCCCAAACCTACCTTTATATTAAAATGACATTCTTGTAGACTCCCTTAGACTCCAGCCATTTTCTTTATAACCTGAAGCTAAATTACAATGAGCCCAGTAGACTCTGCTTCTGAATAGACATGTATACAATTTTACCTATTATTCGCCTGGAGCAACTCAGAGTGTTGCCTGGAGAAGATCTATGGACGGGAGCTTTCTCTGCTTTTCAAATGAAATAAAACGCAGCCAGTGTGCTTTAAGGATGGAAAGAATGTGGAATGTTTGGTTTCCAACTCTTCCGAGCACATCTTCCTCAGAGTGGCAGCTGTACATGTATGCTCATGCATAAAATGGGTCATTTGCCCCATTTACAGTAGTATAAGATAGGAGAGAGAGACAGAGGGAGAGAAACAGACACAGAGGGAGAGAAGGAGAGGGAGAGAGAAAGAAAAGGGAGGGAGGGAGAGAGGGAGAGAAGAGACAGAGAGAGACAGAGAGACATAGACAGACAGAGAAAGAGAGGGATAGAGAGAGAGAGAAGAGGGAGGGAGAGACAGAGACAGAGAAAGAGAGAGAGAGAGAAAGAAGAGGGAGAGAGAGAGAGACACACACACACACAGAGATGGGCATCTGAGAAGCAGATGATCGAGGGATGAAAGCTGTGTGTTGGGTGTGAAAGAGAGTGAGGTATGTGTGTGAGAGAGACAGAGATAAGGGAGATATGTGTAAGAGAGAAGCGGAAGAGAGAGAGATGTGTGTTAGAGAGATGTGTGTGTTCTGTGTGAAAGAGAGAGGCATGAGAGAGAGAGAAAGAGAGGGAGATGTGTGTGTGAGAGACAGAGAGAATGAGAAGGAGAGAGAGACTGGGAGACAGAGAGGTTGTGTATGTGAAAGAGAGAGGTGAGAGAAAAATAAAGATGAGAGAGATGTGTGTCTTGTGTGAGAGAGGTGTGAGAGGTATAGAGAGATATATAAAGAGAGAGATAAGATAGGGTGTGTGCAAGAGAAAGAGAAAGAGAGAGAAAAAGAGACAGAGATGGAGGAAGGAAGAGAAAGAGGTGAGAAAGAGAGGTGAGAGAGAGAGAGAAGGAGAGAAAGAAAGAGAGGGAGAAGGAGAGAGAGAGGGACACAAAAGTGTGTGCAAGAGGGAGAAAGAGATGTGAGAAAGAAGTACAGATAAGAGAGTTCTGTGTGTTGCGTGATGTATATGTGTGTATGTGTGTGGAGAGAGGGAGAGAGAGGGAGTAAGAGAGAGAGAGAGAGAGAGAGAGAGAGAGAGAGAGAGAGAGAGGGACAGAGAGACAGAGAGAGAGAGATGGAGAGAGAGAGAGAGAGAGAGAGAGATCACTGAAAGCCAACTTTTATTATCACTGCACAGGGGATGAAAGGAACAGCTCCTTTCATCCCCAGAATAGAACAGCTGGTCATCCAAAGAGAGGGGAGAATCTTTTCGGAAATAAGGAAGAATGTGGAGGGGAGAAAGAGAAAGAGAGACAGGCAAGTCTCCATCCCAGGCCTGTTAGAAAAGATCTGGCATCTGGACACAAATAGTAATAGACTAGTGTCCATTGAATAAGAAGAAAGAAAAACATAGGTAAAACTAGAATGAATTGGAAGACAAAGATGGTTAGCTAGAGCTAATTAGCTAGAAAAGGTAATCAACAGAGTTGAATAAATTTATTGCCATGAAAACAGGAGCCAAGAAGGTGAGTTAACATAGAGGTGATTAAGACTTGCTGGGGTTACATGAAATCAGTTGGAAATGTAAGGATGAGGACATAAGGGGTTTGTAGAAATTCAGAATCATAGCAAGAGAGGAGAATAATATTACGGTAGAAGGTTGAATGAAGTCTAGTTCCAATCTAGAAATAATCTCTGGGATGGATGTTGAATTCAAGAGAGATAACCTAGATTAAATTTTAAAAGCCTTTCTGGTTAATAGTGTACTGTACATTGCTAATAATTACTGTTGTGAACAACAACCGTCTGTGTCCTGTTTCCATCTCTGAGACCTGTGACAGATGCATTGAAAACAGATGGGAAACTGATAATAAAAATTAAGGCTACATCTGAAGAATATGGCTTCAGAAAGAGGTGGCATTCAGCCGGTTCAGACCGTTTCGTGCAAACCGGAAGTGGAGATTGCGGGTGGCCGCCCATCTGCCCCAGCGCTATATCGTCCTATTTAGGCATGTTTTTGAGGCTGGGCACATGCGTGGAAGGTGCACATGTGAGCAAAGTGCGTGCACGGAAGGCCAAGCGCATGCATAGAAGATGCACGCCAGCGCTAAGTGAGCGTGCATGCATGGGGCAAACCGGTAGTAACAAAATGTGAAACCCACCGCTGGCCTCAGAGATAGAACTTTTCTCTGATTAATTTATTCATAAAGCATAGAATAACAGTGGTGTGACCTAGGCTTACTAAATCATTACAATACACAATTAGTCCCAAACAAACCTATTTTATTGTAACAGCTGAGAATTACGTTCATTCCCAGCTGAGTCCCAATTAGTTGCAAAACAAGTTCCTTCGGAAGAAGTCCTTCAGGATTATCACCTTTATCTTCTTTGACACCCTGCCAAAGGCCTTACATGGCAAAGCCTCACAAAGTTCAGAACCAAACAAGAGAGGCTGACTGGAAACAGAGTTAGCAACTTTGCTTTCCTGCAAAAAGGCCCCAGTGACATTGTTTCTCTTTTAAGCCTTATGGAAGGGGCCAATCATCTCCTGGCTTTACTCCTGAGTCATCCTTTTCCTTTAGCTACTGTTGCCTTCTGGCAGCTCTGTGCATGCGTGTACTAGGAACAGGCTCCTCCTGTTCCTTTGCCTCTCTGCTGTCTAACTCTGGGGGCTCCAGAGTCCATACATCACTCTCAGATGGCCCTGGCCCCATATCTGCCTCCAAAGCAGAGCCCCCATTGGGGCTTTCCCCAGACTCCAGGACTGGCCCATGTTCCTCCCCAACCTCCTCACTGTCTGACTCCACTGCCAGCTCCACAGGCTGCTGGCAGACCACAACAAACAGAGTTGGAAGTAACCTTGGAGGTCATCTAGCCCAACTCCCTGCAGAAGCAGAAGAATCTATACAATTTTGGGCAAGTGGCTGTCCAGTCTGTTCTTGAAAGCCTCCAGTGACACCACACCCACAACTTCTGAAGGCAAGCTGTTCTGTTGTTTGTTTGTTGTCACTGTTAGGAAATTTCTCCTTAGATCTAGGTTGCTTCTCTCTGTCACTGCGTTTCCGTATTTACCAGCTGAGCTTTTATTTTTGGACTCTCAGACTTACGGTAGCTTTGCCAAAACTCTTATCAGTAGCTACTGCGCATGTCTACATTCTTTTCTTCTTCTCTAAAAACTTTTCTTTGTTCTCTAGCCAAGAGAGTTAGCCGGGAAAGCTTCCAAGATGTAACCTAATTTAGATAGTGAGATGTTCTTATTTCTTTACAAATAAATATGAGTTTTTCTTAGAAAATATATCATATTTTTTTTTAAGTATACACAAGGAAAATGCCACGATTCACCTCTAACTCAGTCAATTACCCCAGGATTGTAACGGGGCTGATTGCCACTCTGACACTCTCCTTGGTTAATTTCCATCCATTGATTATGGTCTTGCTGTTGTGATTCCGACTCCCGAACCTGTCCTCATGGAGGAAGAGGACTCAGAAGGTGAGGGGTAGGAACTGACAAGGCCTCCCTCTCCAGGACCCTCCTCTCTGGCAATGCCTCAGGTTCCATCCGAAGGCCAGGAGGAACAGCCTGGGATGGGCCAGGAGGAAGGCATTTTGGAGCACCCATTGATAGAGAATGATAATGATGAATCCTGGCTTGATCCCAGGCAGCTTCAGAGGGAGAAGCGTGCGCAGCAAAGGAAGAGGCGTGGGAGGGCCAGGTATTGAGCTGAGTCACTGAACCATGCCCCACAAGGGATAAAAGGGGGTGTGATTGCTCGGCAGGCTTTGTGACAGACAAAAGTTTAAACTCTAAAGAGTCACATCGTGAATCCTGCACTTCGGTTCAGATATATTTTGGACTAAACTCTTGTGGATAATTTGTCGCTCTGGAAACGGATTGCAGATAAGACCTCTCCTGCTTTTTGGGAGTACTAATTGGACTTGGCAGGTGTTTTACAGTTAGCTGCCAGAACTCTCTTTTGCCAGAAATTCTGGTCTGTTTATACAATAAATTATTGGCAGGGGTGTTTGATACTGCATTTGTCTGTGTGAGGACGGGGGACAGAACACTTGCCTTCTAGAGGTTTGGAAAATACTTTGACCTTTCTCTTCTTTGTGACAGTGATTCTCGCTCTTTGTTTGAGCTCATTGCTTAGGCAGATTCCTTAGGTAGATATTAAAGGCTTATGAATAATCGTACTTATTATTCATACTTATTATTTATGCCTGTTCTGTGTACGTGAGTGCTAGCTGATCTGAGGCCACTGTATGCAGCAGACAAACTTGACTTCAGTCTAAATTTTTTGCTTTACCTACTTAAGGATGACAAATGGTATTAGGCATTTTTCAAAGGCTGGTTTTTGGAAAAATAATTTGCAGGTTTTAATGTATTCACTCAAGAGGCTGGAAGAAAAGGGAAATTAGAATTGCAGTGGCAAACATCCTAAATTATGGATGGACTGATAAAAAAAGAGAGAAGAAAGTAGCCATGCCCTTTTAATAATCTAGTAACTTTACAATGAGGATAATAGGATGAAATAAGTCATAAAGGATATTGAAATTTATGGCTCCAGGACAAATTAATCAAAAGGAAGATTGCAATGAAGTCTATTTTAAAGGGCTTGAATGTTCAAATGCAGGTACCGATGTAGATGATACAGATACAAATTGGTATAGGTACATATATAGATATGTAGATATATAGATATATAGATTACAAACTATTCTAAAAATACGAGTTCCAGGTATATTAGAAAAGAAAGAAGCAGACATCCTGCGAGCTCCGGAACTTAAAATTTTAAAATTTTAAAAGAATTAAAATTTTATTTTACTAAGCTTTCATCAGCCATCTGCTGACATCGTCAGAGTATTAAACTACCATTACAGGCATCTCTGCCTTTATATGCCATTAATCACTTTGGCCTATTACATGTGCAAGGGCCAAGTTGATTAATGGCATATATATATAGAGAGAGAGAGATAAAGAGAGAGACAGATGAGATAGAGATATAATAGATATACTGTAGATATAGATGAAATATAGATAGACAGACAGACAGACAGACCGACAGACATATAGATATAGATGATATAGATGTAGATATAAATGACCTAGATATAGTTGATATATAGTTATAGTATAGATTAGATAGATATAGACGTACACATAGACGTAGATGTAGACATGGACAGCTCGATGTTATTTGGGCAGGGCAGCCTGTGCCCTGCCCAGGGCAGCCTGTGGTAGCCAGAGGGATCTGCCAGTGCAAATCTTTGGCTGTGATGGCCTCCTGTAACCCACTGCCAGTGAAAATGGAGCTCAGGAGGGCCGCATGTGGTCCTCCTAAGCTCCATTTTCACTCTCAGAGGCACCATGGGCCAGTCCTTCACTGTTTCCAGGGCAGCCTCACAGGCCAGATCTAAGCACCCTGCAGGCTGGATGCAACCCCAGCCCTTGAGTTTAACACCCCTGGTTTAAAATTTGGGAGAAAGAAACTGATCTCCAGCAGAGGTCTTTTTATGAGCACATTGTGTCCTAAGTTGCACTTTTTAAAAATGGACATGCTTCTTATATATTATTTATATCTTATCGATTTCTTTTTTACATCTTCCTATACTTAAGTGCTTCTCGTTTTTGTCCTAGCCTGAAGGAACCAAAAACAAATTAAAGGAGCTAAAGAGGCTATGAGGAACTGGCTGGACTGAATTCCTTCTGCAATGAATAATATATTGAAAGACTCTGGTTGTTTTGTTTCGCTTTATTTATTATTTTCCCAATCCTATTATGAAAAATAAGTCTGATTTAAAATTAAGACTTTTCTGGCACATTGGTGTAGCTATTTTTTAAAAGCTGGACAAACGTGGAAAATTAGAGGACCATTGCATTTTAACCAGGGTTGGTATTCACTTACCTTCCCTAAAAGGTAAAGGTTCCCCTTGCACATATGTGCTATCGTTCCTGACTCTAGGGGGCAGTGCTCATTTCTGTTTCAAAGCCAAAGAGCCAGCGCTGTCTGAAGACATCTCTGTGGTCATGTGACTGGCATGACTCAACGTCAAAGGCGCACGGAACACTGATACCTTTCCACCAAAGGTGGTCCCTATTTTTCTACTTGCATTTTTTACCTGCTTTTGAACTGCTAGGTTGGCAGAAGCTGGGACAAATAACGGGAGCTCACCCCATTACGCGACACTAGGGATTCGAACCGCTGAACTGCCGACCTTTTGATCAACAATCTCAGCATCTTAGCCACTGAGTCACCGCATCCCTTTACCTTCCCTACCGGTTGGTTGGTCTATTTTTGGACATAGGCCAAGTTGCCACATTCAAAAGTAGACCAATGATTCAGTTAAGGGCTATTTTTATTTATTTATTTATTATTTATTTATACAATTTATTTGCCACCCAGCTCATAACCGACAACACTGGCTTACAACATAAATATTTTCCTCACGGGCTAAAAGGGAAAACAGAAAGATAAAACCAGAAATTGGCCCTTGCCAATTGCCCGTGGATATGTATTTGAATAATTGCAAGTGTCACTGAATCATCAATGAACTCTTTCCCCAGACTTTCTATTAGTACAGGATTAACACTGTACAAAATTTGCCTGTTTAATCCACCTATCTAGAAAAGATGCATTAATATCCATATGCCCTCTATTCCCTCTATCTCTCTTGCTCTCTGAAATTGGTGTCTCTTGAACTTTTCTGAATTTGTATTCCATCACGACAGCCACTGGCTCCCTTGCATATTCTTAAAAGTGCTTGATATTTATTTAAAATGGCTGAAAAAAGAGAAGGGGATGAAACAAAGGGGAAGGTCAAAGCAGGAGATATATCCTATAATCATCTTTCAACAACACCATAATCCCTTGTGGGGTGGAGTCTGGGCAATTGAAGGCAGCTAGCAGAGTGTTGACTGGCCGGATGCCCTTTGGGTCACCACTGTGGAGTTTTGTTCAGCACATATATCCTCATTGTGCCCAGAGAGAGAGAGAGAAATATCCGCCTAGGATTGAACTCACAACCTCCTGATTGCCTACTTCTAGGCCACAATATCCAAGAAATATCCTATAATACAACCTCAATATTGGTTTTATCCATATACTATATGCCTATATTATCTAAGAGCCACGGCGGCACAGTGGTCAGAATGCAGTACTGCAGGCTATTTCTGCTGATTGCCGGCTGCTTGCAATTTGCCAGTTCAAATCTCACTAGGCTCATGGTTGACTCAGCCTTCCATCCTTCCGAGGTCGGTAAAATGAGGATCCAGATTGTTGGGGGCAAGAGGCTGACTCAGTAAATCACTTAGAGAGGGATGTAAAGCACTGTGAAGCGATATATAAGTCTAAGTGCTATTGTTATTACCATAATACCTGCCACAAAAGCTTAGAATGCTAATTACAGTATATTCAGATCTGTTCCCATCTCATGGAAACCCCAAAATAACTTATAATTTCATTGATTTTTTTTTTTGCATTCAGTGCAAGTGAAAAGGGGTGTTATTTTCTTTTTTTGCAGAACAAAAAGCAAATTGTTAAGCAAGCAGATTTTCCTTACTATACATAGGCCCCAGTTTTTATAGCCAATTAGTCCAGTAAACCAGTGGTGGGTTCCAATTTTTTTTACTACCGGTTCTGTGGGTGTGGCTCGGTGGGCATGGTATGGCTTGGTGGGCATGGCTTGGTGGGCGTGGCAGGGGAAGGATACTGTAAAATCTCCATTCCTTCCCCAATCCAGGGGAAGGTTACTGCAAAATCCTCATTTCCTCCCAGTCAGCTGAGACTCGGGAAGCAGAGAATAGACGGAGACAAGGCCAGTCAGAATTTTTACTACCAGTTCTCCAAACTACGCAAAATTTCTGCTACTGGTTCTACAGAACTGGTCAGAACCAGCTGAAACCCACCTTTGCAGTACACTGAAAAATAAACTGTATGTTTGCTTCTGTTGCAACTAAAAATTACCACATACTTAGGAGTCTAGACTTACTCCTGTATAGTTCACTAATAAAGGCCTGAAGCATTCTGTTGCAACATGTGTCAAGTTTTCCTTAATTACATTACTCAAACCACAAACATATTTTTAATCTGAAAAAAAAATCAAACGCATATTCAGATTCTTATCATGTTCTCAGAGAGTTGAACTTCCGTAAAGATGATTTGATGAGAGGAGGGGGAGGAGGAGGGACGAGGAAGGATCATTGACTTTCACCTAACAGTTGTGGTGGAAAATTGGAGGAGAAATGAGTATTAGGTATGTCTGTTGCCTTCAATTATTTATAAAAATTAATGAAGGCAGGATAAAAATAAATACATAAATGTATGTCTTTGAGTTAATGCTGACTCCAAGCAACTGCCTGGATAAATCCCTGCAATTTTCTTGGTGAGATTTCAGAATAGGTTTGTCATCTGCTTCTTTCTAAGGCTTTGAGAGACAGGCTGGGGCAAAGTCATCATCTGACTTTGTGCCCAAGACAGACTGAGAACTCATGGTCTTCTTGGTGTCTTAACCATCACAGAAATTCGCCTCAAATTTGATGAATACTGGTATTTTTTTTTAATACCCTTGGTGTTGTTGTCAGTTGTGAAGTCGTGTCTGACCCATTGTGACTCCATGGACAACGTTCCTCCAGGCCTTCCTGTCCTCTGCCATCCTCTGGAGTCCATTTAAGCTCACACTGATTGCTTCAGCTATTCCATCCAGCCACCTCGTTCTCTGCCGTCCCCTTCTTCTTTTATACTCAATCGTTCCGAAGCATTAGGCTCTTCTCCAGTGAGTCCTTCCTTCTCATTAAGTGGCCAAAGTATTTGAGTTTCATTTTCACGATCTGGCCTTCTAAAGAGCAGTCAGGGTTGATCTCCTCTAGGACTGACCGGTTGGATCGCCTTGAAGTCCAAGGGACTTGCAGGAGTCTTCTCCAGCACCATCGTTCAAAGGCCTCCATTTTTTGGCACTCAGCCTTCCTTATGGTCCAACTTTCACAGCCATACATTGCAACTGGGAAAACCATAGCCTTGACTATACACACTTTTGTTGGCAGGGTGATGTCTCTGCTTTTTACCATGCTGTCTAGATTTGCCACAGCTTTCCTCCCCAGGTGCAAGCACCTTTTAATTTCCTGGCTATAGTCCTCATGTGCAGTGATCTTGGATCCCAGAAAAATAAAATCTGCCACTATCCCCATTTTTTCCCCATCTATTTGTCAGGATTTAATACCCTAGATAGGAAATATATACAGTATCAGGAATGCTGGTGGTATTAATTAAGGTAAAGGGACAATTAAGAACAGGGGTGCCCAACTCAAGGCCCGTGGGACAGCCTGTGGGGTGTTTAAATCTGGCCCGCAGGGCCGCCCTGCAAACAGCGAAGGACTAGTCTGCAGTGCTTTTGCCACAAAAGCGGAGCTCAGGACGGCTGCATGCGGCCCTCCCAAGCTCTGTTTTCCCTGGCAGAGGGTTGCAGGAGGCCGTCACAGCCCAATACGGAGCTCGGGAGTCCATTTTTGCTGGTGCCCCTGACATGATTAACATTCAGCTGCCTATACTCCTCCTGCCCCCCGGAGGTCAAACACAACCCTCCATGAAATCAAGTTTGACACCCCTAGTTTAGAGCAAACTAAACCATCTATTGCACGAAACCTCATTAGATATTTCTGCCGTCGGCTACAACACCTATTGACTGACATTTTCAACTAGCTAAATAGAAGTCCGTCCATTGGCAGGCCGCAATTCAACCCTGTTGTTCAAAAGAAGAGAAAATAAGTCATCTTATTCCCCCCATATGATTAGAGAGATTGATTTATCCAGAAAATAATGCTACAAAGTAATACTACTTTGAGAATTTTATTCTCAAAGGACAGGATTCAGATTTGGAAATGTGAACAGCTAAGAAAGTTTCACACATCTTCAGAGAAATCCAAAAGAGAGATTATTTCCAAAATCCAAATCAATCTATCTCCAGTGTCTGTCGGTTGGTCTGTCGGTCTGCCTATCTATTTATCATCTCTCTCTATTTATCATGTCTCTCTCTCTATCAACTATCATCTATCCATCTGTTATCTGTCTATAATTATGTCTGTCTGTCTCTCTGTCTGTCTATCTATCTATCTATCTATCTATCTATCTATCTATCTATCTATCTATCTATCTATCTATTATCTCTCTCTCTCATCTCTCATTTATCCATCTGTTATCTATCCGTAATTATGTCTGTCTGTCTATCAGTCCGTCCATCCGTCGATCCATCCATCTATCTATCTATCTATCTATCTATCTATCTATCTATCTATCTATCTATCTATCTATCATCTATTTTTTAAAATTTAATTTATATGCTGCCCTTCTCTGGAGACTCATGGTGGCTTGTAAATTGTAATTGTAGAATGTAAGCCACCCTGAGTCTCCGGAGAAGGGCGGCATATCAATTATTTTTTTTTAAAAAAAGATAGATCTATCATCTCTCTCTTCTCTCTCTCATCTATCCATCTTTTATCTATCTATAATTATGTCTCTTTGTCTATCTCTTTCTCTACCTATCATCTCTTTCTCTCATCTCTCATCTATCCATCTGTTATCTATCTGTAATTATGTCTGTCTATCTGTCTGTCTATCTATCTCTCTCTACCTACCTATCATCTCTCTACCTATCACCTCTCTCTCTCATCTCTTATCTATCATCTGTAATCTATCTGTAATTATGTCTGTCTGTCTATCTATCTATCTATCTATCTATCTATCTATCTATCTATCTATCTATCTATCTATCTATCTATCATCTCTCTCTCTCATCTATCCATCTGTTATCTATCTATAATTATGTCTGTCTGTCTTTCTATCTCTCTCTACCTATCCTCTCTCTCTCTCTCTCATCTCTCATCTATCCATCTGTTATCTATCTGTAATTATGTCTGTCTATCTGTCTGTCTATCTCTCTCTCTCTACCAACCTATCATCTCTCTACCTATCACCTCTCTCTCTCTCATCTCTTATCTATCCATCTGTAATCTATCTGTAATTATGTCTGTCTATCTATCTATCTATCTATCTATCTATCTATCTATCTATCTATCTATCTATCTATCTATCTCTCTCATCTCTCTCTCTCATCTATTCATCTGTTATCTATCTATAATTATGTCTGTCTTTCTATCTCTCTCTACCTATCATCTCTCTCTCTCTCATCTCTCATCTATCCATCTGTTATCTATCTGTAATTATGTCTGTCTATCTGTCTGTCTATCTCTCTCTACCTACCTACCTATCATCTCTCTACCTATCACCTCTCTCTCTCTCATCTCTTAATCTATCCATCTGTAATCTATCTGTAATTATGTCTGTCTGTCTGTCTGTCTGTCTGTCTGTCTGTCTATCATCTATCTATCTATCTATCTATCTATCTATCTATCTATCTATCTATCTATCTATCTATCATCTCTATCATCTCTCTCTCTCATCTATCCATCTATCTATCTATAATTATGTCTGTCTGTCTTTCTATCTCTGTCTACCTATCATCTCTCTCTCTCTCTCATCTCTCATCTATCCATCTGTTATCTATCTGTAATTATGTCTGTCTGTCTATCTATCTATCTATCTATCTATCTATCTATCTATCTATCTCTCTCTCTCTCTCTCTCTCTCTCTATCTATCTTCTACAGTATCTATCATCTACCTATCACCTTTCTATCTATTATAAAATTAGCTGATAGCAACCTAAAACAGGCTTAGTGCTTTGGCAAAACTACAGATTTCTCTCTACAAGCAAAACCATATGCTGCTTGTGCCGTAAAACCAGGGGTTAAAGTTGAAAAATCAAAGGATCCATGCACTCCTAATTAAGCCGCAAAGTTTACCAGCCACAAATAATTATCAGCCGCAAAGTTCCTTGGGCTGATTCAAGAGGGATAGACAAAGCACTGTGATAATCAAGGACAGTGGAAGCTGGCAAGGATGCCAAAATTTAAGGCTCTTCTTACAGACCTAGCTGGTAATTTCTACACTGACGATGAAATTATACCACAAATCTTTATCTTTGTTTAGCACCTGTGTGTTTGCTCTTTTAGGAAATTGCTTCAAATGTACCCTCTCTGCTGGGAATGTGAAGATTTTTTTTTTAATGCCTAGCGAGGAAGAAGGGTGCTATCTGTTTTAGTGTGGGTTTTATGATGATTGCAGGCCAGCTGTGACAGTTGGTGTGATGCGAGATTGTGTTTGGAGAGCACTTTTACTGCCCAGAGTTGTTTGACGGGAGACTAAGAAAAAAATAAAATAAATTCAATGCCTTCTCCCGGCGCTATCTACACACTACCTCTATTTCTTTTCTCAAATGGGATGTATGAAAACAAAGGGAAAGCCACAACTAATATTCATAATCAAATGAAAATGGATATATTTGTTTATCCGTTTATTTGCAGCCTTTTAGCGCTCGTCCAGAAGACGAAAGGTGAGCTATATCAGCACGCTTGCATTTATTAAAAAATTGCAGATTGTTGACAATGGGACAAGAATGGATATATTTTTTATAGAAAGTAAGGAGAATGACCTCGGTAGATATATGCAGGAAACCATTACCTTAAGAAAAAGAACTGAAGCATTTTTAAAAAACTGAGAGTGATGAGATAACATTCAGAACTCGCTTAGGCAGATTCACTAAATTATACTGTAAGGCGGAAAAGGCACAACACAATCGGATTTGCAAAGTTCCGTTATTATAGCCAATCTTAATAAAAGTCTTACGGAGTTGGTGTTCCTATTCTGGTCTGCTGAGTGAAGCTGACAATTGCCCATCTATCCTTCTTGCAAACCACATTACCTTTCACTTAAATAATGCATGGGTTTCCTCGTGGAAAAAAAAAGTCTGAAGAATAACATTAGAAGCCTGAAGGATAGCATTTCAAAGGAATAAATATTTATAAAATGTTTGTAACCTTGACGATCCCTTTACAGTTTTGGAGATGCGTGAATCAAAACATCTAGCATGTAATATGTAATATTTCTGTTGCAACAATCAAGCTGTGTAGGAACCGGTGGTAAAATTATGTGAAACCTGGATAGCTCAGCAGACTAATGCATTGTAATTTAAATCCAGCTGTCTGCAATTAGTAAATTCGAATCTTACCAGGCTCAAGGTTGACTCAGCCTTCCATCCTTTCAAAGGTAGGTAAATTGAGGACCCAGTTTGTGGAGGCAATAAGCTGACTTTGTAAAATATACAAAAGTATGAAGGCTATTGCTTAACGCATTGTAAGCCGCCCTGAGTCTCCGGAGAAGGGCGGCATATAAATCATTTTTTTTAAAAAAAAACCCACATCTGGTTTTACCCAAATGATGCTAATGTCTGAAGGAAGGATTCAAAAATGGCTCTTTTCTAGATAATCTTCAGACCTGAGCAGGGTAAAAGAAAAAGCTGGCGCAAGATATTTTAACATTTGGCTGAACAATTTATGGGTCACTGACCACACACAATTTTCCAGCACCCCTCTAATCTCATCTGTTAGGCTTGTTCTTTTGAAATTTCTCATTAAGGGCAGGAAGAAGGATCAAGACAAATCTTAAAGGAATGGTTCTGGGAGCTCCATAAGATAATAAAATGATCTGAATAACTCTTCAAAGAGAGAGAGAGAGAGGAGAGAGAATGAGAGAGAGAGAGAGAGAGAGGGAGGGAGAGAGAAAGATGTGGAACTTCAACAGTCAACAACAGCTCCCTCTCCATTTATTTGAGTAAATAAAATATAACTGGAGCAAAAATCACTTGATGGAATGATGTTGTTTTTAAAATCCTAGCTCAGTTAGTTCAGGATATTGTAAGCACAACGGCATGAGGATATTTGAAAACAGCTTCAGATTTCTCAGTTCTACTGGCGTCAACCACATTGAGGCGCTGAGATGATAAATTTCTGGGTTGGTTGCGGTGCAAATCACACATTTCTGAAACACGTCTGTTTCCCCATTAGTAAACCTTTGCCTTACACCTTCTCCTGAGTCTCGTGGTTCATATCCTGTAAGGGAAATTGTTAATAAGTGTTAATAAAATAGGTGATAATGAAACGATTTTGCCACTTTCTTCCTTCTATTCATCATCCTAGAGCAGTGTTTCCCAAACTTGGCTATTTTAAGGTGCATGGACTTCAACTCCCAGAATTCCCCAGACAGTATGGCTGGTTGAGGAATGCTGGGAGTTGAAGTCCATACATCTTCAAAGGGTCAAGTTTGGGAAACACTGTCCTAGAGCCGCGATGGCAAACCTATGGCACCTAAAAAGAACCTATGGCACCTATGCAAATGTGCATGCACACAATGGAACCCGGAATAGCAGCTGGCCACCGGGCACATGCACACCAATCAGCTGCTCTCTTCCAGTTTTGGTGTTCTGACATGCATGTGCATGCTCCAGTTTTGGCATTCGGTGCCGAAAATATTAACCATCACTGTCCTAGAGATAGGTTACAAAAGGCCAGGCTTCAGGGTGTTTCTTGGGAACAAGTGATTTTTATTGATTTATTTTTTGTTTTCAGATTTTTGAAATAAAAAAAAAAATAGTTTACCGATCACCTTCAAACTCTTCAGGATGATTTGGGAAGTAAAATCAAAAGGGCCCTCCACCAGAAATGTTCCCCATGTCACCAATTATTTTTGGAGCATGCTAAACATTCAACTGAGTGTTTTCATTCAATTGTCATCCTTCATATTAGAGACTCTCTATCTTTTGTATAAGCCCTTGGGGTTAATCCATGCCATTCATCTATTTGTTCATTTGTTCATTCATTCATTTGTTCATTCATTCATTCATTTGATCATTTGTTCATTTGTTCATTTGTTTATTTGTTCATTCGTTCATTCATTCATTCGTTCATTCGTTCATTCGTTCATTCGTTCATTCATTCATTCATTCATGCATTCATTCATTCATGCATTCATTCATTCAACTTCATACACCTCAACTTCTGACCTCTGAATCTCATGACCTTTGACCCTGGAATTGAATGGTGTCAACCCTTCTACAAAGTTTTGATCCTTAGACTTCACCTGACTAGTCTTCTGCCAACTGTTTTAGACTGAGACTCTTTTAAGGCAAATTTTCTAGACTTTGGGGGAACTTGTTTCTATACTGCATATGTGTGTGAGTTTGTATTTTTTGTAAAATTTGAAACTGCCTCTCCATACTCTTGTGTATATGTGGCCTGGAACAGAACAAATCCTGTTTGTTGGTGCTTTGGATATGATTTGATGCACCATAAGTTGGTGCATCAGACTCACTGGAGAAGAGCCTAATGCTGGGAAAGATTGAGGGCAAAAGAAGAAGGGGATGACAGAGAATGAGGTGGCTGGATGGAGTCACTGAAGCAGTTGGCCTGAGCTTAAATGGAATCCAGGGGATGGTAGAGGACAAGAAGGCCTGGAGGAACATTGTCCAGGGGTAGGTGATGGGTCAGACATGACTTTGCAACTAATGACAACAACAACAAAGTTGTATAGTTGATGTTGAAGTTGTGTAGGCTTATGTATAAGCATCAAAACTCATGCTTTTTAATCACAGTGAATAATATTAACAAATAATCTTGGTGCATGTCCAGCTTACAAAGGCAATGTTTTCTGTGAAGTCCCTTTGAGTTCAGCCTCCTTTAAAAGATAATTTCAAGTTTGAAAACCACTTCTCGGAGCTTATGTTTTGTTAGAACTTATTTTTCTGTTATGCTCAGAGGCTTAGTTCTGCTTGAACAAATGCTAGCACTGGAATAGTTTTCAAAGTCAGACGCGAATATTTCTGATGGGATCCATTTCTAGAGGAACACAAAAGGACAATTGGAAAAGAGGAAAAGCTAAAGGGAACATCTCAAATCTGAGCATAGTGTCTAACATTTGAAGATATATGGCTCATTTTTACTACAACGAAGAATAGAATAGAATAGAATAGAATAGAATAGAATAGAATAGAATAGAATAGAATAGAATAGAATAGAACAGAACAGAACAATGGAATGAATAGAATAGAATAGAATAGAATAGAATAGAATAGAATAGAATAGAATAGAATAGAATAGAATAGAATAGAATAGAATAGAATAGAATAGAACAGAACAATGGAATGAAGAGAATAGAATAGAATAGAATAGAATAGAATAGAATAGAATAGAATAGAATAGAATAGAATAGAATAGAATAGAATAGAATAACCTCTTTGACCCCTCTTTCAAACCAGTGGTCCTCTCTGTCCAAAATGTGGACTTTGCTCTCTTCTGTTGTGGCCTACCAACAGCTAGTGAGGAGGTTGGGAGGAAACTTGGGCCAGTCCTGTGGGCTGGGGAAAGCTCGGTTGAGGGCTCTGTGTCGGAGGAAGAGAGGGAGTTAGATGGCAGCTGGAGCCTGTTCCCAGTATGCGCATGTGCAGAGCTGTCAAAAGACAAGAACAACTCAGAAAACAAGGTCAACTTGTGAGTAAAGCCACACCTTGGAGGTAATTGGCCCCTCCCACAGAAAATAAAAGAGGACCGAACAGGGAGTAGACTTCTGCAGGAAACATTTATTCCATGACTCTGAGAGACTGTGTGCTATGTTTTGCCTTGTACTGTGGTTGGAAACAAGTTATGTGGCAGCTTGCCAAACGAGATAAGATGTGTTGAGAAATATTCCTTTGAAAAACTGTTTGGACAAGCCTTGCTGACTGTGAATGAACGTAATTCACAGTCGTGTAAATAAAAGAGGTTTTGCCAGGACCAATTCCTGCCTCCTGCTTGTTAAGGTCAGAACATTTTCAAATGAGTGGCCTTTGTCATTTTTCTTAATGCAGATGGATTGTTAAATCTTGTCCTGATGGGTTCGTTTGTTCTCTTTTATGACTTGATGGCAGGGATGAAATGCTCCCAGTTCGGATCGGTTCAGCTAATCCAGTTGCGATCATGGCGGGTGGTTCGGAGAACCGGTAGCGATGGTGTCACGAGGCTCCACCCACCCACCCAGTTGTTGTTACATTGCAGGAAGTAATGTGTTTTTTACCCTCTGCGCATGCGCAGAGAGTCAATGTGTACATGTGATGCATGTGAACGAAGCGAAGCGAGCGAGCGGGGCTGTTACACTTCCAAAACAGTAAGGAAGGTAAGTAGATTTCACCCCTGCCTGATGAGTTTGTTTTTAGCCACAAGAGTGAATTTTCTGAGTACCAAAAGCAGAAGTGGTGTGTCATTGCCTTTTTTCTAGCTTGCTTTTCAACTTCTCGGGTTTTTTGCCACCACTGTAGGTTTAACTAAGAAGTCTCCCATCCAATTACAGCCAGGTCCAGCTCTTCTTAGCGTAGCTCAGGGAGAGAAAGGTGTTGGGCAGTATTAACATTGTGACTCCTTAAGTCACTGATAATCACATATAGATGGCCTCTTCAATTAAAACAAGCCTCCGTCTGGGCAGTAAATGTAATTTGGAGGTGATTAATTGCTTGTTCAAGGTTTTTGAGTGTGACTTTCTTTGATAAATAATTGGAATTTGCTTCTCTCTTCCCATCTGGCTGGAAGTGTCAGTGAACTCTCTGCCAAGAGCTTCATACCATTCATACTATTAATTTGTCCAGCAAAAGGCAAGGAATAAGCTCAGAGCCTTGCAGTTTTTCTGCCCTGGAATCCTGATGGAAAGTTTCAGCCGAAACTTTTTCACCGTCTGCATTTGATCCTATAATCTGCTGACATTTACTTGCAGTGTTCTTTTATGATAAAAATCGCAGAACTTGCTTTCGATTAGTCCATTGAGGTTGCGGTCTGCAAAATTATACACTCCGGAGTATTTCCATCACATCGGCATTACTCTGGAGTAAGCAGCTTAAGAATTATGGGCAGATACTGACACATTATTGGAGAAGCTGTATTTAGCAGCCTAAGCAGTTTAGTTCACAAAGTCCCAAAGCCTACTGATTTGTTCATCTTCCTTTTTTTTCCCCCCTCAGGAAAATAAACTAGTTTATTTTTAGACGTTAATCCTAATGCTCTGGCCTCCTTTCTCTCTCCCAAATCCCAAATTTCTGTGCATATTTTTAAAAAGTAGTTGATTGAAGAACAAAAGGCTATTTTACCCCCATTACTCTTCTTTTCTGACTTCACTGATTAAAAAAAAAAGTTTTCTATTTACATATTTATTAGGATATCAGACCATTGTGGGAAACAGGAATAACAGGAATATTTACAGCTCTTGATAAACAGCCTAATGAAGGAACCCACACTAACACTTCCACCAACATTAACAGGGCAAGCCATTTGGGTACAAAAACAGGGAGCCGACACCTCTTCCTTCTCATGTTGATGATGTTATCTAGTTTGGTAATGAAACACCTGCAAGAACACCCCCCCTCCCCCAATATCAAGGACCCCACAGTTCAATCCTGTTGTAGCCTGCCAGAGGCCTGCACAGATCGTGGCTGATCCTGATGATGATGAGGCTGGTGTGGGATTGCACTAGCAGCCTGCGCAGCCGGCGCTCATGTCGGATAGTGAGGAGGCTGAAGAGGATGTGGTGCCAGAGGCAGAGACTCAGCCTGGGCCTTCAGAACCTCCAGAGGTTCCTTCAAGTGGAGAGAGCAAAGTGGAGGAGTCTCTCCTCAATGCTCGAGCACACAGGGCTGCCAAAAGACAGGAGTGGCTACTCAGGAGGAGGAGGTCTCCTCGAGAGTAAGGCTTGAGGATAATTGGCCATTTCCTTAGCCTATTTAAGTCGCGCACAGTTAGTAATTTCTTGCTGGAAACAACGTGTGATTATTACAGAGTATTTTTGAAGAGTGAGTGTCTTATCGTATCTTGTTTTCTGGGCTGGTTGCCAACCTTTACCGGACTTTGTTTATTCTTGGTATGTTTATAACTTTGATAAGGACCGTTGGTGTGTGTCACAATCCTTGAGAATCTGGAGCTGGGGCAGAACAAATCCTGAGCTACACATATTCTCTTCTGTTGGTAATATGTGGAATTGTTGACCTTTTCTAAGAGTTTCAATTACTGCAGGAAGAGATAATTAAGATTTTAAAAAAGAAGATGGCTACTTAATTGCATGTGTGATTGACAACCCCATTCTTTTGTGAGGCAAAAAACCCTAAAAGAGTAGGTGGAAAAACTGTTATGAATTCCACATTAGGAAATTGTGTGTCTGATTCCAGTGCTTCTCTCCCAAAGCAGCATGTTAAGGGTCTCTCTCTTTCCCTCTCTCCCTCTCCCTCTCCTTCTCTCTCTCCCACTGAAGAAAGTCAAATGGTACCTGTACTATGTTTTTAAAATTTTATGTGTGTTGTGCAAATGTGCATGGCATATAAAAATAGGTGGGATTTCAATTGTATAGTCACCATATTGACACACACATGCACACAACCTGGGATGACTTCGCCAGATGCTTCCACAGTTACCTCTCCAAATGTCATCTCAGAGGAAGATGAACCAGTTCCAGGCATATGTGGTTGGTTAATGGCTGTGAGCAGCCATCTGAGAGGGATTTGGCTGAAGCATAGCTGCCGCAGGAGAGCCCTGAGGCTTTATGTGGAGAAAGTATGCAGCTGGAGCCAGTCAGTGATGAGGAAGAGGAACTGTCTGCTGCACCGGATCCAAGAACACATAGGGTAGAGAAAAGGCAGGAGCAGATAAGGTCAGCCAGATTACTCATGAGGAGGCAGCTTCACTCTTCTTGATGGGCTGCACCACAAACTGGCTATACAGCACGGCAGAGAGAGGAAAGTGATGCTGGGAACCACATGTTCATTTCCTAGCTGTGTGTTTTCTGGTTGTTGTGATTCTTGACTCACTTTGGATTGACATTCATGCCTTGACTTAGATTTGTGTCTTGTGAACTCAGGACTTTTCTTGCCCCGTGAGCCCTCTTGTGTTGTGGATTTAATTTTGCCTGGTGGGCTTAATTGTGATTGGAAAACTTTTAAGTGCCTTGCGGACTCATTGGCCATTGCTCTGTGGACTAGCATCAGCCTGCTTGTAGCTGGACTTAAGTGGCTAAGACACTGAGCTTGTCGATCAGAAAGATCGGCAGTACGGCGGTTCGAATCCCTAGTATAGGTCTCCTGCATGAGCCGGGTGTTGGACTAGATGATCTCCTAGGCCCCTTCCAACTTGTTACTGTTAATTGGGACAGTTCTGGATTTATGGTGAAGGGAGTTGTGGGGGGATATTAGTAAACCTACTAAACCACAGTTGTGTGCGTGCGTGTTTGTGTGTGAGTGGGACAGCATACAACTGGCAACCAATCAACCATCACCCTAACGCCATGTTGGTGAACCTATGGAACGTGTGCCGGAAGCAGGACACAGAACCATTCCACGTGGGACATGTGGCCTTACTGGCTCCTCTTCCGCGTTCCTCTGCAAACACGTGTGCCAGTCAGCTAGCCTTTGAGTGCGCGGGATCATCGAAACCTGGAAGAGCAACATTCTGTCACACATCCGTGCACTGGCACCTGAACTTCCGGATTTCTGGCATGTGCATGAACGATGGCCAGCTGTTCATCAGGCATACCTCCACGCCGGAAACTGGAAGTTTATTTATTCATTTATAGTTTACATTTCTATACCGCCCTTCTCCCGAAGGACTCAGGGCAGTGTACAGCCACGATAAAACAATACCAGCACAAAAATTAAAAACCATTTAAAATAATTTAAAGCATTGGCCGTTATTAAAACCCTTAGCTAAAACTCCTTTAAAACCATTAAAACCCACTTAAATTAATTCATTCGGACAGGCCGGCTTGCTGGAACAATAAAGTCTTCAGCGCACAATGGAAGATGCGGAAGTCGGGGATCCTCACCCTGGGGGTCGCCAGCTGACATTGCTTGGCCGACGGCACCCTGAGGAGGCCCTCTCTGTGAGAGCATATTGGGAGGTGGGAGGCATGCAGTGTCAGAAGGCGGTCCTGTAAATATCCCGGTCCTAAGCCATGGAGCGCTTTGAAGATGGTGACTACCACCTTGAAATGCACCCGGAAGACCACCGGGAGCCAGTGCAGCTCGCGCAAGAGAGGTGTTACAAAGGAGTGATGAGTCATCCCCATAACCACTCACGCGGCTGCATTCTGGACTAGTTGGAGCCTCCGGGTGCTCCTCAAGGAGAGCCCCATGTAGAGAGCATTACAGTAATCCAGATGAGAAGTGACAAGGGCGTGAGTGACTGTGTTTAAGGCGTCCCGATCCAGAAAGGGATGCAACTGGGAAATCAGGCAAATCTGATAGAAAGCCCCCCTGGCCACAGCCGTCATATGATCATCTATGTTCAGGTGCTGGCACGCGCAAGCCTGACGGAATGTTTCTCTTTTGGGTTTTGGCAGTCCGGTGCTCACAAAGGCCAGCAAGGCTGTGCGGTCCAGAATGATTTTGTGTGCCATTTCTGTCACTCAGGTCAGCACTCAGTGAGGTAAAAGGTTAGCCATCACTGCCCTAAGAGGTTAACAGTTGAACATAGAGAATTGTTGATCCATCCAAACTCAGCCGCCAAACAGGAATGACTGTCTCTTCCTTTGTATCCGTATCATATCAAATACCAAAACACATTGAGATGAAAATAAATGTCCAGCACCATCTTTTGGTAGAGCAAAACAGGCCAGATGGCTCATTCGTGACTTCTTTATGCATTTATTTGTCACGTTTTTAAACTGCCCATCCCACCCACAGAGGGACTCCGGAAGGTGTAATATAAATGGTTAAACTATAAAACCGATATAACATAAAAGTTGTGTTAAAAAATTAAAAGGGGCAAGGATACTTAACACACTGTTAAAAAATTAATCGAAAGGCAAAGGGAAAGCTCTTAACCAGCCCCACACTTGTACCATGTTTCCCCAAAAATAAGACTTTCAGCTTTGGAAGCCATATTAGGCCGGAAGCTTCCATGCTGCCATCTTCTCATGTGTGGGAAATAGAATTCAAGAGAAGTTGGATTTAGAACATTTGTGGGAATGTAATGATGCCAGACTGGCTCCTTTCTTGACTCCAACCCCAGGCTTTGCCTCTCCTTCTCCTACACCTTCCCTTCCTGACCAGGTGGGACAGGCTGATGCATCGGGACAAAGACAGTTGTTGATAAGACCACTACCCCTTTTCTGAATGTTTTACACATGTACAAATGGATGGGGCTTCCTTTTTCATTCTGCAATCACCTGTTGTGGCCTGTCAACCACCGGCCCCTCCAGCAGACAAATCAGATGAGGAGGGGGCATAGGAATCAGGGTCAGGATCAAGGCAACCTGAGAGCTCCAAGCGGGAGGAGGGAATGGAGCTGGCAGAGAGAGCAAGAGAGAGGGGGGGGGAGGGGGAGAGAGAGAGGCAGAGTCCGGGCCATCCGTCAGCCCTCAGATGGAGAGTCAACAGCCCCCAGGTCCAGAGGTGGCTGATGAGGAAGAGGAGGAACAGCTGGGTCCAGTGCCTGAAATGTGGATGCACAGAAGGCAGAGGAGAGGAGAGCAGTGGAAATCCATGGGCCGATCCTTGGGAAGAAAGAGCCACCGCTGCTAGCGAAGCTGCACCCTAGCTCTGCAAATAAAAGGCAGGGGGCAGAGATGAATAGATGTGGCAGACAACTAGTCATCTCTCTGCTGGACAGACTTGTTAGCCTGCGGCGAGAGAGAAACTTTTCCCTGGGGCTGCCGGCACTCCTAATAAAGGAATCTTTGACTTACGTTCAGAGGGTTTGTCATGTTTCGGGAGATGGGCCAGAAACACCACATTCTTGCTTGCTTGGGATGCTGCTGAAATATTTTTTTTCTTCTTCCATACAAGATGCAGAACATACGTATAAGTGTGGCATTTGCTTACCATGGTAGCATGCTTTTCCTTACGCCAGCAGTAATTTGGTGTTGAGCCAAACTTTTCTAGTTCTGCCATCACTTTCCCGATGTAATATCTCATAAGGTTAAGTGGTAGGATAATTTTTGTCATTCACAGTAGAGTTTGAGCCAGGACGAAGTACCATCTGATGGGTAGCAAATGAAATCCAGTACAAAAAAATATTGGCAGAAAAAATTACTTTACACGGAACAGATCCATATACTCTAGTAGTAACCTTATACATAGACTCAGCCTTTGGAGAAGGAAGCAGGGGACAGAACTACAAGATGAAAGATCAGGGGTGAACTGAAATTGGTATTTCGATTTTAGAATAGAATAGAATAGAATAGAATAGAATAGAATAGAATAGAATAGAATAGAATAGAATAGAATAGAATAGAATAGAATAGAATAGAATAGAATAGAATAGAATAGAATAGAATAGAATAGAATAGAATTCTTTATTGGCCAAGTGTGATCGGACACACAAGGAATTTGTCTTTGGTGCATATGCTCTCAGTATACATAAAAAGAAAAAAAAATAAATCAAGAATCATAAGGTACAACACTTAATGATAGTCATAGGGTACAAATCAACAATCAAATCATATAGGAAACAATCAATATAAATCGTAAGGATACAAGCAACAAAGTTAGACATGTAGTCATAAGTGGGAGGAGATGAGTGATAGGAGCAGTGAGAAGATTAATAGTAATAGTAGTGCAGACTTAGTGAATATCTTGACAATGTTGAGGGAATTATTTGTTTAGCAGAGTGATGGCGTTCGGGAAAAAACTGTCCTTGTGTCTAGTTGTTCTGGTGTGCAGTGCTCTATAGCCTCGTTTTGAGGATAGGAGTTGAAACAGATTATGTCCAGGATGTGAGGGGGTCTGTAGATATTTTCCCAGCCCTCTTTTTGACTCGTGCAATATACAGGTCCTCAATGGAAGGCAGGTTGGTAGCCACTGTTTTTTCTGCAGTTCTAATTATCCTCTGAAGTCGGTGTCTGTCTTGTTGGGTTGCAGAGCCAAACCAGACAGTTATGGAGGTGCAGATGACAGACTCATTAATTCCTCTGTGGAACTGTAAAGGATTACCTTGGTGTTAGCATGGTGCAGATCTGTTGGACTAGAAGCCAAGTGAATCATCTGAAGTCAAACATATAGATGAATAAGCAGATTAATAATAGGCCAACAATCAAGCAGTAAACAATACCGCAATTGAGAAACTACCAACTTAGAGTAACAATCAAACGGTAAACAACAGCCTAACAAAGGAACCAACACACCCACCAATCCTGATAGGACAAGCCATTTGGATACAAAAACAGAGAGCCAACACTTCTTCCTTCTCACATTGATGATGTTATCTAGTTTGGTAATGACATGTCTACAAGAGAACCCCTAATGTCAAGGACCCCACTGTTCAATCCTGAACTATACATATTGTGAGGACTAGCTTCTCCCCCACACACCCCTTCCAAGAAAGTACAAACTCTTGAGAACTTTGTATTTCAAAAGGAACCTTTTACTGAAAGGGATGAAAGCAAGTCAAAAACTCAAAGCAGGCTCTGGGGTCCCTCAGGGCATGCAGTTCAGGATAAAGGAAATTAGGAACCCCCTCCCTCACCTTCCGATGTGAATTCTGATCAATCTGCCGGTGTGAATATGAATTACACGAGCCTCGCTGAGAAACAGATATGAAGAGCTTCTCAGGGTCATTTTACAATCCACCCGTTCCCTCCCTCCCCTTTCATTTCCCGAGGTGTGAGAATTCTGTGGGCATTCCTGGCACCAGGCAATGGTTATAAATCAGGGTAAAGTTTATACAAAGAGGATCAGGCAAGAAATTGGATACTTAGGACTCATAGGAAAAGAACTAAATGTGACAACTCCAACCCCCCCCCCCTTCTTCCACAAAGATACACGGATCTGACACATAGTCTCTTCTATTGGTAAAATGTGGAATTGTCAACCTTTTCTAAGAGGGTCAATTACGGCGGGAAGAGGTAAGATTTAAAAAAAGTGGGATGGCTATCTATGACTATCTATGTTGGCTTGATAGCTGTTCTTTTGTGGAGCAAAATACTAAAAGAGTAGATGGATTATGAATTATGAATTTCACATTAGGATACTGCATCTCTGATTCCAGTGATTCCTTCCCAAAGCAGTATGTTAAGGGTTTATTGCAGGGGTGAAAAGCTCCTGGTATGGACCAGTTCAGAGAACCGGTAGTGATGGCGGCACAAGGCTCTGCCTGGTTGTCATTACTTCCTGGTTTTAACCAGGAAGTAACCTGTTTTTTACCCTCTGTATATGTGCTGTGAGTGCACTTCCGAACCGGTTGGGAAGTAGATTTCACCTCTGGTTTATTCTCCCTCCCTCCCTCTCTCCCCTCTCACCCTCCATCTCTCTCTCTCTCTCTTTCCCTCTCTCTCTCTCTCCCGCTCTCCCTCTCCCTCTCTCCCCCTCTCTCTTTCCCCCCCTCTCCCTCCATCCCTCTCTCTTTCTTTCCCTCTTTCTCCCCCTCTCTCTCTCTCTTCCCCCTCTCTCTCCATCTCTCTCTCTCCTTCCCCCTCTCCCTCCCTCTCCCTCTCTCTTTCCCCCCTCTCCCTCCCTCTCCCCCTCTCTCCCTCTCTCTCTCCACTCTCTCTCTCCCTCCCTCTCTCTCCCTCTCCCTCTCTCTTCCCCCTCTCCCTCTCCCTCTCTCTTTCCCCCTCTCTCTTTCCCCCCTCTCTCCCTCCATCCCTCTCTCTTTCTTTCCCTCTCTTTCTCCCTCTCTCCCTCTCTCTTCCCCCCCTCTCTCCATCTCTCTCTCTCTCTCCATCCCCTCCTCTCTCTTTCCCTCTCTCTCTCCCTCTCTCTCCCTCTCTCTTTCCCCTCTCTCCCTCTCTCTCCCTCCATCTCTCTCTCCTTCCCCCCTCTCTCCCTCTCCCTCCCTCTCCCTCTCTCTTTCCCCCCTCTCCCTCCCTCTCCCCCTCTCTCTCCATCTCTCTCTCCACTCTCTCTCTCCCTCCCTCTCTCTCCCTCTCCCTCTCTCTCCCTCTCTCTCCACTCTCTCTCTCTCCCTCTCTTTCCCTCTCTCCCTCTCTCTTTCCCCTCCTCTCCCTCTCTCTGTCTCCTTCCTCTCTCCATCTCTCTCTCTCCCTCCATCCCCTCCTCTCTCTCTCATGCTGACATTCCATCCCTCTGCAGCTCTCCACTGAGTCAAATTACAGTGAATTCCAGACAATGAACACATTCCAGCATTGAGCTGGATATCTGTAATCTGCCTAAAATCAATAGGATGAAAAATGTCTCATTGCCATCTGGATCTGGACCCTCACAATCAACTAGGGGCTCCGGCAACGGTTCAGATCGGAGTTTTTCTTTACAGTCTTCGTTTTGTCGATGTGATTTGCCTTCTGCATTTGGCGATGGACACGCTCTTTAAAAGTATTCCAGATCCCTCGATTCCTCTCCCTCTCTCTGCTCATTTATCCCGAACTGAAAACACATTCAGAAACAAAAGCTCTATTCTACCCTGCAGAGGTTGGGCAATTTTTTTTTTAAATGGTCCAGAGGAAACAGCCGAGATACTGAAAACAAGAAAGGAAAAATGATTTTATTCTCCTTAATGAGCAGATGCTACAAGCAAAAGGAGGAAAAAACAAAGAAGGGGACAATGGATTTGGCCCTCAAGCAAAGGGGTGGAGGGAGAATGACTTGAGTCCGAGATGGAACATGGAGAGGGGTTGTTTCCTATTATTAAACGCCACATGCAACTGGGGGGAAAAAAAGAAAAGAAAATACAAGTTCAAAGAGTATTTTTTAATATGTTGGCACAGCAAAAATGGTGACCTGGTTATGCATTCCAGCTGCTGTTTGCACAACTATATCCCTCCAGCTGAAAGGGAAGGGGGTGGAGATGTGTCAGATGTTACTTTCATTGCGATATCAACACTTGAAAGGCAGGATATGAAAATAAAAGCTGCTGACATAATAACAGGAAAAGACAGGTCCTCCCTCCCTCCCTCCCTCCCTTCCTTTCTTTCTTTTTGCCTTTCTGTCTTCCTGCTTTCCTCCTGCCTCCTTCCTTGCTTGCTTCCTTCCTTCCTTCCTTCCTTCCTTCCTTCCTTCTTGCCTTTCTGCCTTTCTGCCTTCCTGCCTGCCTGCCTCCTTCCTTCCTTCCTTCCTTCCTTCCTTCCTTCCTTCCTTCCTTCCTTCCTTCCTGCCTTTCTGCCTTCC
>JAUDYJ010000007.1:6497938-6585438 GCA_030761175.1 Masticophis lateralis | reverse complement strand
CCCTTCCTTCCTTCCTTCCTTCCTTCCTTCCTTCCTTCCTTCTTTCCTACCTACCTACCTTCCTGCCTGCCTTTTTTCATGCCAAACTTTTTTTGTAAAAAGAAGCTGTGACCCCAGCTGTCTCAAGTTCTTTTCTAATGTAACTAAAACATCAAATTACCATTTCTGGAGCTCGGTGGCTTCTGCCTTAGAAGCTATGAAGAAAGAGTCAAACCGTGAGACTCTTTCTTTCATTAAAGAAAAGTGTGTTGTCTCTGCAGCAAATAGTTCTTCACCAAGACAGCTTGTAGAAGACAAGGTAAGTCAAAGCCAAAGCACTACAGCACCTTACAGAAGTCCAATAAAATGCTAGAAAATAAAACGACTAGAGATAGAGGCAGACTGGGTGCACCCTTCTCGATGCTCTTTTTTTATATCTTACATCTAAAAATAGTAATATTACCGGATTAAAATTTGTTCAGTATTATTGACTCAGTTCATCATCTGGTGACTACATGGACGAGTGCTCATCATCTCAGTACTTGTAGGTCTTCTAGGGAAAGGTAAGACCAGTGGTGAAATCCATTTTTTTTTTACTACCGGTTCTGTGGGCATGGTGTGGCTTGGCGGGCGTGGCAGGGGAAGGATACTCTAAAGTCCCCATTCCCTCCCAACTCCGGGGGACGGATATTGCAAAATCGCCATTCCCTCTTCATTCTTGGGGGAAGGATACTGCAAAATCCCCATTCCCTCCTGGGGAAAGGTTATTGCAAAATCTCCATTCCCACCCCACTCCAGGGGAAGGATACTGCAAAATCCCCATTCCCATCCCACTCCCGGGGGAAGGATACTACAAAATCCTCATCCCCACCCCACTCCAGGGGAAGGATACTGCAAAATCCCCATTCCCTCCCCACTCCTGGGGGAAGGATACTGCAAAATCCCCATTCCCTCCCTACTCCTGGGGGAAGGATATTGCAAAATCTCCATTCCCTCCCCACTTCAGGGGAAGAAGACTGCAAAATCCCCATTCCCTCCTGGGGGAGGAGAATTGCAAAATCTGCATTTCCTACCCCGCTCTGGGGCCAGCCAGAGGTGGTATTTGCCAGTTGTTCGAACTACTCAAAATTCCCGCTACCGGTTCTCCAGCACCTGCTGGATTTCACCCCTGGGTCAGGCCCAAACAAGCAAGAACAATATGTAGATTTACTTTTGAATAGTTTCTTCATTGTCGTTCACCTATGAACAGTATCTTGCCAGACTAAGGTAAATATCTGCACAACTATAGATATACTCTGTGAGCAGCTGTGGAGGATCCGTCTTTGCCTTCTTTCTGCCTACCAGAATTTCCAAGCTTTGCTGTCTCTTTGTCCTCTGGGAAACAGCCCCTTCCTCCTGGAACTCGAGGCTACATTCTATACATAGATAGTCCTGTAATTTTCTTTTATCCACCTAAGCCATTGTCTTCCCTTTTTCTACTTCCCTATACCTTTCCAAGCATAGAAATATGAGCCAGCAGTGTGTTGCAGCTGCCAGAAAAGCCAACAGAGTTCTAGGTTGCATAAACAGAGAGATAGAATCAAGATCACATGAAGTGTTAATACCACTTTATAAGGCCTTGGCAAGGCCACACTTGAAATACAGCATCCAGTTTTGGTCGCCATGATGTAAAAAAGATGTGGAGACTCTAGAAAGAGTGCAGAGAAGAGCAAGAAAGAGGATTAGGGGACTGGAGGCTAAAACATATAAAGAACGGTTGCAGGAACTGGGTATGTCTAGTCTAATGAAAAGAAGGACTAGGGGGAGACATGATAGCAGTGTTCCAATATCTCAGGGGCTGCCCCAAAGAAGGAGTCAAGCTATTTTCCAAAGCACCTGAGGGCAGGACAAGCAGCAATGGGTAGAAACTCATCAAGGAGAGAAGCAACCTAGAACTAAGGAGAAATATTCCTGACAGTTAGAACAATTAATCTGTGGAACAGTTTGCCTTCAGAAGTTGTGAATGTCCAACACTGGCCATTTTAAAGAAGAGGTTGGATCACCATTTGTCTGAAGTGGTGTAGGGTGTCCTGCCTAAGCAGGGGGTTGGACTAGAAGACCTCCAAGGTCCCTTCCAACTCTGTTATTCTATTCTATTCATTTTTTCCTAGTCCATTATCACTTACATCTCCTATCCAATGTCAGCTTCTTATTATTTCCATGAAACAATATTTCATTATAGATATTGATTTGTTTCTTTCTTTCCCTTCTCTCCCCTTCCTCCCCCCCTCCAAAAAAATTTGTGGTATTCAAATTCACATTTTTATCCTTCGTGAAGTTTTCTAAATTTCTTCCTTGTTTCCCCCCTCCCCCTTTAGGAATAATCCCTTTACTTCTGCCCATCTGCAAAGAAAAAGAAATATGTGTGAGTCCATTATATTGTTGATGTCTCTTTTTTTCCCCATTCATTCATTCAACTCCAGGGCCACCCAACTTTAATTTAATTCTGGGCAGCTGGATATATTATCAGGTAATAATTATATTATTATATGCTAAAGAAAAATGTAAAATAAGTCAATTTCTGCTGCTGTTTGCATGATTGAAAACTCAAGAGGAAGAAGAATTTCATCACAGTTTTCTTTTCAGTAATTGTAAAAGAGCTTTCACACTCACAGTTCAGATTCTCTCCATCTCCAAAACACTTTCGGATCCAAGGTTGTTGTATAAGTTTTGGTAGGGCTCAAAGAAAGTGCTTCTTTGGATAAGTGCAAGCAAGTTGTACAATTGTTCAATCCCTGCTTTCTACATCTATTGGAAAAGGTCTTCCAGTAAGTTGAATAATGGCAGCTAGACTTCTATTCTTTTTTTGGTTTGAAATGTGTTGCTGCTTATCCAAGTACCATAATTTTCAGAGTATAAGACGCACCAGACTATAAGACGCACCTACCTTTTTTGGTGAGGAAAAGAAGAAAAAGAAATCTCCCTCTGCCTCTGAGCAATTTTGCCTTGTTGCAGCAAACAGCAAACAGCCTGCTTTACTTTCAGTTTCGTTTTCAGCATAGCTTGACTAGCCCAAGGGGAAAAAAAAATCTGCTCCAGTAATTTACCTCTTTAAAGCAAGCAGCAGAGCCCTGTGCAAAACAGCTGAGAGCAAATCAGCTGAGAGTTGGGAGGCCATCCAATCAACTTGGGCTAATTAGGCTGTGCTGAAGCGGAAAGGAGCTGTTTTTTCTTGCTGTTGCTTGCAAGGAGGTAACTGCTGGGAGTCAGAGGCCAAAGGGTAGGGGCCAGTGGGTGAGTGGGGCTACATTCAGTGTATAAGATGCACTTAAATTTTCACCCCTTTTAGGGGGGAAAAAGATGCGTCTTACACTCCGAAAAATAAGGTAGCTTTTTCAGTTTGAGTGAGACTTAGACTCAGAATAACTATATTGTCATTTTGAATGTACACTAATCGGCATACATTAAAATGAAATTTCATTGCATACAGCTCTCAAATGCTCACCAGCAAAGTACCACTCACGCATCATCACAAAATCTCCAGAACGGTAAAGCCTACAAAATTGAAATTTGGCACGTATGTTCCTCTTGGCTTCTAGGTGCTCACTAAGAAAGGACTTTTTGAAAAGATCATCAGATCATTACTATTTCTTATATTATTATTAACATGTTCTGATGCTATGGAGTTAGACATTCTACTCCTCCTCCCCACCTGAAAGGAACTCTGTTCCAACTGCTACTTGGGCGTGGCCAGCGCATGATGCATCTCGCCTGCGGGCTGGGAGTTTAGACCTTCTACTCCCCACCTGAATGGGAGAGGAGGGGATAAGATAGGAGAGGCTTCTGTGGAGCAAGCCTGAAGGAGAGAAAGGGATAGAAGAGACTCAATGGGGCCAGCCTGAGGGAGAGAAGGGGAATAGGAGAAGAGAGTCTGTAAGGTTCAATTTATCAAGCCTAATCACATAGTTTAATAGCGGAGCACGGGTGTCCAGCTAGTAAATAAATAAATACAAAAGTATGCATATACCCACTTACATTATATGACAACACAGTCTATTTTGGATGTATACATGCACATGGTGAGAAAAACAAATCTTGTGAGTTTACCAGATGGATAGCATAGGGAACAAAGCTGTTACAGACTCTGGTAGTCCTGCTAGAAATCCTTCAAAAACTTCTTCCAGAGGGGAGCAACAGAAACAGACTGAAAAGTGGGGGTGTGGGGTCTCTGACCACAGGGCTTTTAAGCAGTATCCTGAATAATGGGAAGCAAGCTTCCATAACTCTATCCATCAATCCATCCATCATGCATCCATCCATTTACTCTATCTATCTATCTATCTATCTATCTATCTATCTATCTATCTATCTATCTATCTATCATCTATCTATCCTACTGTTCTTAACTGTCTGTCCATCTGTCTCTCTATCATCTATCTATCTCTCTCTCTATCTCTCTCTCTCTCTCTCTCTCTCTCTCTATCTATCTATCTATCTATATCTATCATCTGTCTATCTAACTATCATCTATTATCTATCATTATCTATCTATCATCTCTCTGTCTGTCTATCATCTATCTATCTATCTATCTATCTATCTATCTATCTATCTATCTATCTATCTATCATCTATTTATCATTATCTATCATCTCTCTATCATTATCTATCTATCATCTCTCTGTCTGTCTATCTATCTATCACATCTACTGTTCTTGTCTATCTAATCTACCGATTCTATCTATCTATCTATCTATCTATCTATCTATCTATCTATCTATCTATCTATCTATCATCTATCTATCCTACTGTTCTTAACTGTCTGTCCATCTGTCTGTCTGTCTGTCTGTCTGTCTGTCTATCTATCTATCTATCTATCTATCTATCTATCTATCTATCTATCTATCTATCTATCATCTATCATCTATCATCTATCTATCTAACTATCATCTATTATCTATCATTATCTATCTATCATCTCTCTGTCTGTCTATCATCTATCTATCATCTATCTATCTATCTATCTATCTATCTATCTATCTATCTATCTATCTATCATTATCTATCATCTCTCTATCATTATCTATCTATCATCTCTCTGTCTGTCTATCTATCACATCTATTGTTCTTGTCTATCTAATAGACCGATCCTACCTATGTATCTATCTATCTATCTATCTATCTATCTATCTATCTATCTATCTATCTATCTATCATATCCAGTTTCCTCCCTTGTGTTCCACCCAAATTCATCTCCCCTTTTATCCAGAAAAAGTACCACATTTCCTCATCTCAGTTCATAGTAACATCTGGATGAAAGGCAGCATCACCAACATCTGGAGATAACCCAAAGCAGTACCTTGCAGATTAGTCATTTCTTGGTATATATCTATGTCAAAGAAAGATTAGAAGAAGCTATACAAGCAGATTGTCAGGATGCAGCAGCTATTTTCCTTTTCCTCCAGAGTGTTTCGGTGCCTGACTGTTTTTAATTAGCTGAAGGCTTAGTAACTATCTCTTCATCATAGTAGATGAATAGAAAGCAGTGGATGCTTCCACACATTGTTCCAGTGTTCAGAATTGTAGAATTTGCGGTGATTCAGTTGAAATTTTAATGGTGAAAACGTGAAAAAATGATATGGTATTTTAATCAGCTAGATGTTTTCACCAAATTCCAATCGCTGTTTAGTTTCTGAGCCCAGTCATCTAGATGCTGTGAAGCATAATAATATAAATCTTAATTTCACCTTCAGGCATAATAAAGATATATAATATCTATCTTTTTAAAATATAGATAACATTTGGGTTGTTTTTTTTTCTTTTTGGCTTTTACTTACTTAGAATATCCTTCCTTCCTTCCTTCCTTCCTTCCTTCCTTCCTTCCTTCCTTCCTTCCTTCCTTCCTTCCTCCCTCCCTCCCTCCCTCCCTCTCTTCCTTCCTTCTCCTCCTTCCTCTCCCTCCCTCCCCCTCTCTCTCTAGCTCTAGTGAAGAATCAGCCTAAAAACAGCAGAGCAAAACTTCTAGTCCTGTCTTAGAGACAGACTGGAGGCCTTGGAAGTCACATTCTCTCAGTGCTAGAATAGCAATAGCACTTAGACTTATATACCACTTTACAGTGCTTTTACAGCCATCTCTAAGCAGTTTACAGAGGCAACCTATTGGCCCCAACAATCTGGGTACTCATTTTACTGACCTTGGAAGGATGGAAGGCCGAGTCAGCCTTGAGCTGGTGAGATTTGAGCTGCCAAACTGCAGGCAGCCGGCAGTACTGCACTCTAACTACTGCGCCACCGCGGCTCTTAGAAATGGCAAACCGTTTCCAAAGTTTCACCATGAAAACCACAGGGGTTTGCCTAATCAGTCACCAGGAATCAACACAAATGCAAAATCCTATAGGTGCATCCATGAAAGAACAGCACTACAAATGAACCAACAATACCATTAAGAACCATTGTGTGAACACTGCAATATACTCATTGCAGGAGTGGGCTGCTGGGGGTTCGCAGCTAAGATTCTGTGCAGATTGGAGAAACTTCCAAATCCCACTCCTGGCTGGCCCCGCCCATCCTGCCCCACCTCTCCCAGGAGTCTCCATGCAGCCCGTTTTAGATGCAGGTAAGTGCAGGGCACACATGGAGGCTCGGGGAGGGTGAAAAACAGGCCTACCGGACGTTCAGGAAGCGCCTCCAAAGCCTGGGGAGGCCATTTTCGCTCTCCTGGAGGCTTGAGGAAAACCTCCGGAGCCCACAGAGGGCAAAACCCTCCTCCCCGGCCGTGGTGCAGGAGTCTGACTAGGCCACGCCCACCATGGCCACGCCCACCCAGCAACTGGGCAGAGAACCCCTTGCTAATATTTTTGAACCCCGCCCCCGACTCATTGCTACTTATTTTTTTCTGAAATTCAGATGTGTGTTGCTGTTTTAGGGACCCCTCACTGCACTTACTGTTGTGCCAACGTAAGGAGGGGGAAGGATAAAAGGGAAAAAAATAATATGCCTAAAAAAAAGAGAGAGAGAGTATAGTACAGTAAGATATCCTATTTTTTGCTTCAGGAAACGCAACATGCTGCCGCATAATGTAATCTTTAAGAACATAATGACACAGAAGTATCCGTGAACATAGTGCATAAATGCTGACATTGACAAATGGCATCATATTTTTCCCCGAGTATAAATAGCCAGGGTAGCCTTCTCCGTTCGAGGTATAAATCCTTAGCCTACGAAATAAATTAAAAAAAATAAATAAATAAATTTCAAGGGCCTTCAATAATTTAACGATACAATTCCAGAAAGGGTGGTGGTAATTTCCACTCAGTGGAGAGTCTTCGCCCTGAACTGCCATAGCCTAAGATAGAAATGACAAGCTATGATAAATCAGGGTTCTGAAGAGAGGTTGAAAGTCCTTTCCCCCCCCCCCCCACCACCTCTTGCCACCAAAACAACTAAATTCTGGGGGAGATGCAAATATAGTTCAGGTGAAGAAGTAAAATGAATGGATTTTCTTTCAGAGGTGAAGTGAGTGATTCAGGGGTGAGCTTCAAAAATTTTAGAAAGGGGTTCCCTGCCGAGTTGCTGGGTGGGCGTAACCATAGTGGGCGTGGCCTAGTTGGTCTCCTGCACCATGGCTGAGGGCGGGTATTTTTGCCCTCCCCAGGCTCCAGAGCCTTTCCTCAAGCCTCCGAGAGGGCAAAAATGGCCTCCTCAGGCTCCAGAGGCCCTCTGGAGGCTGGAAGCAGGCCTGTTTCCTGAATTTCAGTAGGCCCATTTTTTGCCCTCCCTGAGCCTCCTTATGTGCCTTGCACTTACCTGCATCCAAAACGGGCTGTGTGGGGACTTCTGGGAGGGGAGGGGCAGGAGGGACCAGCCAGAAGTGGGATTTTGGGGTTGTCCAAACTGCACAGAATCTTAGCTAGAGGTTCTCCTGAACCCCTGCGAACCCCCAAGAGGCCACACCTGGAGTTAATCCTAAAATGTTGCAGAATCCAGGATGGGTGAAAGTATTGAGGATATAGAACAACAGAGTTGGAAGGGACCTTGGAGGTCTTCTAGTCCAACCCCCTGTTTAGGCAGGAAACCCTACACCACTTCAGACAAAGGGTTGCCCAATCTCTTCTTAAAAAGTGTTGGAGCATTTACAACTTCTGGAGGCAAGTGGTTCCTCTGATTAATTGTTCTAACTGTTAGGAAATTTCTCTTTAGCTCCAGGTTGCTTCTCTCCTTGATTAGTTTCCACCCATTGCTTCTTGTTCTACCCTCAGGTGCTTTGGAGAATAGCTTGACTCCCTCTTCTTTGGGGCAGCCCCTGAGATATCAGAACACCACTCTCATGTCTCCCCTAGTCCTCCTTTTCATTAAACTAGACATACCCAGTTCCTGCAACCGTTCTTCATATGTTTTAGCCTCCAGTCCCCTCATCATCTGTTATTATATTATATAAAAGTCTACAAATAAAGAAAGTGGCAGAGAAAGGAGAAGATGACAAAGAAGACAAGACAAATACAGAATAAGGAATAACAGACTTGGGAGGGACCTTGGAGCAGTGGTGGGGGCTAATGGTTCTGACCAATTCAGGCGCATCGGTAATTGTATCCTGTGGGTGGGGTGGGCCCGCCTCTGCCCACCTGCCCTGGTGTCATGGCGTCCTATTTAGCCACATTTTTTAAGCCATGCACATGCGTGCAAACACACACGCAAGGGAAGAGCATGCACGGAAGGCGCACGCACTCATATTTTTGGTGCTGCGGTAAACCAGTTGTTAATTCATATGCCGCTCACCTCTGCCCTGGAAATCTTTTAATCCAGCCCCCTTGTTCAAGCAGGATATCCTATACCACTGATGGCGAACCTTTTCAGCACCAAGTGCCCAAACCAGAACACATCCATGCACGTCAGTGCTTCAACCACCCTCTAAAAGGATGCAAATTTACCAGCTGTCTGCAAGGAGTATAAATCTTTCCCTTCCCCGCCATTCAGTCAGAACTAACGAAGCTTCTTGGATGAGAAGTGAAATGTCTGTGACACCCCTGCCCCCTGTGAGTCCTTTCACCCTTTTCTTCATGACAGGTCTTCCCTAATGACAGCCCCTTCCCTCCCATGTGTGGCAATCCCACACTTTCAACATTTCAGGGGTTGACACCAACTCTCGTAGCCATACATTGTTGTTGTTCAGTTGCTAAGTCATATCTGAGTCTATGCAACCTCATGGACCACAGCACACCTATCCTCCACTGTCTCCTGGAGTTTGCCTAGATTCATGTTCATTGGGTCAACAGAGCTGGAAAGTGTTATGGTCCACTAACAGCCTTCAGAGCTGGCAGCAGAGATGAACAGTGAGGAGGCTGGGAAGGACCATGGACCAGTCCTGGAGTCAGGGGAAGGGCCAGACGAGGGCTCTGCATCGGAGGCAGAGATGGGGCCAGGGCCATCTTGGAGCGATGCGCAGACTCCAGAACTTCCAGAGGTGGACAGCAGAGAGGCAGAGGAACAGGAGGAGCCTGTTCCTAGTGCTTGCATGCAAAGAGCTTCCAGAAGACAAGAGTAGCTGAAGAAAAAAGGACAACTCAAGAGTATGGCCAGAAGATGATTGGCCACTCCCATAAGGCTTAAAAGAGCAGCAACGAGCCGTTGGGTTCTTTGTAGAAAAACAACGTTGATTCCCACGCTTCTTGTCAGCGTCTCTTGAACCTTGTGGGGTTTTTTCCAAGAAAAGCCTTTGGCCGATTGCCAAAGGCATCAAAGGTTGGCGATAAGGCCGGCAGACTGATTATGAAGAATTTTGTTTTGGACTAAGCTGAGAATGAATTAATTCTCAGCTGTTTTAATAAAATAAGTTTGTTGAGGACTGAATTGTGTTGGGTAATCACTACTTGGGACTTGGTCACAATATCAGGTTTCTGGGGCGCATGAAGTCCAGGTGGCCAGCATGCATGCTTGCACCAGAAACCAAAAGAGCAGCTGGCAATCCTGGTCCTATACCATTCCAGACAATCTCTTCTTAAAGAGATCTTCCTCCAGTGATGGGGCATCCACAGCTTTCAAATGCAAAGCGTTCCACTGATTCATTGTTTTCACTGTCAGGAAACTTCTCCTTAATTCTTGGATTGGATTAGATCTCTCTTTGATAAGCCTCCGTTCATTGCACAAAAGACTTTTGTAGTAGCAAAAGAAAACCAGGCTAATTTAATTCGTAACCGAGATGTGCTGGACTCAAGCTTTAGGGAGAGTGGCAACACTTAATAAAATAGGATGTTTGATTAGGTCAAGTGGCTTCGTTCAAATAATTAAGTACTTGAGCTATTTGCTGTTGACCATTTAGTCCTAAATTATCTACTTCTACCTGATAGAATTATTTTGTCCCTCCTTCGCTTTCAGAGAGCTGTTAAATTTAGTTTTCTAAACTCTGATAAATATCGGATGCAACATATTCCTTCTAGTCTGTTTAATTTTTTACATGTTACTTTCATGTTTATACATATATATGTGTGTGTGTGTGTGCGCGCGCGTGCAAGAACAGAGGAGAATGTTAAATCTTGTGAGATGGTGTATCTATCTATATCCCTCACTTGAGAAACCTTAGTAACGTTGTAATTAGCATTCATTTCCTGTCATCTGAATTCAGATATTGTCGTATCCAATTAAGCCAATAGTCCATCTAGCTGAGATTCGAGATATTACATACGAAGTGTGAAATCTCATGGTGGGCAATTATTCATTAACCTGCCTCTCTGAGAGTTGTGTACTCCATCTGGTAGGATGGTAGGAGATGGCGTGTGCTCTGGAGCTGAGGAATTTTCACTCCTGAAGGGTAACAGTTGCAATTTTAATAAGATGGTTAATATAATCCACATTCTCCACCAATGACATTCACTGGACTTTGTGCCATGCACAGATTTGATTGCAATTCAACGTGATTAAAATTTGGGTAGTGATTTTTTAAATATATGTTTATCTCCCATCCCTGCTACCTCATCTTTTATATAATAATGATATTGGAAGAATTGTTTTCTCATAGTATTTTGTTCTTAAGTTCAGATCTCGTCCAGGAGTGTTATTGACTTACTTTCCCTAGCAGTTCACAAATGTGAGCACATACATTTGCACATCCTTCCAAGTGCACTTTGCACACTTGTGTTCCTTCCATGCATGCGCCCTGCCTGAAAAACCTGCCTAAATAGGATGGCATAGAACCGGGGTGGGGTGGGGCACCCCAGAGGTGGATTTCAGCAGGTTCTGACGAACCGGTAGCGAAAATTTTGCGTAGTTAAGTAGGGGAAAAAAACCCACACACCAAAAACTATACAGTACACATAAAATAAATGATGTTAAAAAAAAAAATCTATGTTACTATCGAAAATGAACTGTAAATAGTTTTTCCTTCCACTCCCTTTGTTGAAAGGAGAGTGGAGAATTGCAAAAATGTTTTCACCGAATCCTCATATTTTAATTTCCTTTAATTTTCTTGGTAACTCATTTAATGATAGCACAGTCTTAAATCCAGAGATGGCATTCAGCTGGCTCGGACCACAATTGGGCACAATCCTGTCCTATATCACCGTGATTTTGACGCTAGGTTTAGTTAGTTTTAGTTTTATTAGATTTATATACCGCCCTTCTCCTGAAGGACTCAGGGCGGTGTACAGCCATAATAAAACAGTGAACCATACAACATTAAAACCCATTTAAAATTGAATTAAACAATTTGGCTATCTTCATTAAAACCCATAATTTAAAATGCCTCATCCCAAATTTTTATTCTGCCAGGCCATCCTGCTGAAATAACAGGGTCTTAAGGGCCGGCGAAATGTACGGAGGTCGGGAATCGTGCATATCCCAGGGGGTAGTTCATTCCAGAGGGCGGGTGCCCCCACAGAGAAGGCTCTCCCCCTGGGGGTTGCCAGTCTACATTGTTTGGCACCCTGAGAGGAGCCCCTCTCTGTGGGAGCGTGTTGGTCAGTGGGAGGCTATTGGTTCCGTAGATACAGGCACAGCGCGCAAATTGCTGTGTTGTTTGATGTTGCACGCATGCACGGACTGTGAGAGATCTCACAAAGGTTGATGATTCATTGAGGGCGCTTCCAAGGAAAGGGCAGCAGGCAAGGACGCAATCAAGGTGAATCTTTATCTAGGAATAAAGTACAGAAAATGAGTTTCCTGGCATGGAGACCACCATGCCTGGATTGAGCCCATGGATCAGTCCCGTAGGAAACTAAAACAAGAGCCTGGGGTTCTTATGGGGGCCCTTGGCCTCTCCCTTACCAATGGATGTGAGGGGGCTGGAGGGCCATTAACTCTCCCCAATGGGGCTGCAGGGGCCGGAGCCCCTTGATCCACCAATGGGATAAAAGGTGCCTCTTTGCTCCCATCTGGTGGCCGTTTAAGAAACTGCCATGGCTGGCACAAAACACCTAACACAGACAGTGTGTGTGTGTGATTGAAGCAAGTGTGTGTGTGGTGCTGGGCAAATTGGTAGTGACAGAATGTGGATCCCACCTCTGCTGAAGTCCATAGAAAATTGAATTTTTGTATTTCTTGGATTAAACTAGACCAGGAATTTAATTCAATCTCAGTTGCAAACTTAATTCTGAGTACTTATGGATGTTTTACAAACTGTCTTTCCACTGAAAAAAGGTGGAAGCTTAACCAAGAAATAAGTTTGGTTTGCAAATTTGCATTTTGAAAAAAAATGAAGGAATGCATTAGTTGCATTTTTTTTTCTTTTTTGTATCCTACTTTATTGCATTGAAAACTTTACTTTTATTCTTGCACTTCAAAGATACATTTTAGTTACGAGAACTGGATAACCATCCAGTCCTAGGAAAAGTCATGTCTGCTTTAAAATACTATTTTTAACACGCAATTCACAATACTTCATATTTCTGCCTTTTATTGCTTAGCTGTTCAAATAATTACTATTAATCTTCTCATCGTTCCTATCACCCATCTCCTCCCACATATGACTGTATGACTGTAACCTTGTTGCTGGTATTCTTATGATTTATATTGATTGTTTCCTAGTATGATTTGATTGCTTATTTGTTCCCTATGACTATCATTAAGTGTTGTACCTTATGATTCTTGTCGAATGTATCTTGTCTTTTATGTACACTGAGAGCATATGCACCTGGGGACAAATTCCTTGTGTGTCCGATCACACTTGGCTAATAAAGAATTCTATTCTATTCTATTCTATTCTATTCTATTCTATTCTATTCTATTCTATTCTATTCTATTCTATTCTATTCTATTCTATTCTATTCTATTCTATTCTATTCTATTCTATTCTATTCCACTCCACTCCACTCCACTCCACTCCACTCTTTTCCTGTTCCTGTTCCTGTTCCTGTTCCTGTTCCTGTTCCTGTTCCTATTCCTTTTTCTATTCTATTCTATTCTATTCTATTCTATTCTATTCTATTCTATTCTATTCTATTCTATTCTATTCTATTCTAGTCTAGTCTAGTCTAGTCTAGTCTAGTCTAGTCTAGTCTAGTCTAGTCTAGTCTATTCTATTCTATTCTATTATATTCACCAGAATTTTGCAGTCAGGAAAAAAAAATGAAGACTAGAGTTATCCTTAGCCTTATCCTTAGCTTAAAAACGTGCCCTTTTTACTATAAAGTAAAAAGGGCACGTTTTTAAATGAAAAGTAGAGTTTCCTGACAGTTAGGAAAAAACATCTAGATTTTTTTTTTGGAGGAAATGGCACATTGATGTTTTAAAATATCAATGTGCAATATTTTCATTGTTGCAAAGGATTTTCAATGTAGGCAGCTTATGCCACAGTTTTTCACATATTAAAACTGCTACAGAAGGCAAAAGAATGGCCAACCATCAAGATCAGCCATATGGTCACGCTCATACATGCGTACGCTAACACTTGACTTATTCATTCAGTCATTTTCGAACATCCTTCTAGCTGTGCATGAATGATGAGATGACAACTTTGCCCTTAATTACCATTAATTTGCATAAAAGAAACTCCAAAATGGTTAGTAGAGCTATCCATCTGCCAAATCATGAAATTCATTGGGAATGGGTTTATATTATTTACTGTATGATTTAGCTAATAGATAGATAGATAGATAGATAGAGAGAGAGAGAGAGAGAGAGAGAGAGAGAGAGAGAGAGAGAGAGAGAGAGAGAGATGGGGTGAAATCCAGCAGGTTCTGACAGGTTCTGGAGAACTGGTAGTGGAAATTTTGAGTATTTCGGAGAACTGGCAAATACCATCTTTGGCTGGCCCCAGAGTGGGGTGGGAATGGAGATTTTGCAATATCCTTCCCCCAGGAGTGTGGTGGGAATGGGGATTTTATTTATTGATTTATTTATTCAAATTTTGCCGTATCCTTCCCCTGGAGCAGGGTGGGAATGGAGATTTTGCAGTGTCCTTCCTCAGCCACACCCACCAAGCCATACCACGCCCACCAAACCATGCCCACAGAACCAGTAGTAAAAAAAAATGGATTTCACTATAGATAGATAAATAGATATCATTGTTGCAGCTTGCTATTTTTCAAATAGAGGGATATGTGACAATTCATATAGATGATTCGTTTAATTAAGCTAATTCGTTTCTCAGGTTTTCTTGGGTTTTTTTTTCTTTCTTTCTTGCAATTAATTTGCCAGGTTTTGGGGGGAAATGTCTTGGAATTTCACCTATGTAGACTGGCTCTCAAAAGTCCAAGCTCCTAACCTGTGCAGAAGCACAACCACTCTGGAGCTATGAATTGAGCACACATTGAGTTCTGATGAAGTTCATAACTCTATTGTAAAGTCAGCCCTGGGAGCTACTGCTTCCCAGAGTCTTTTGTAGGCAGGGTCCATGCCCTCTCTTCTCCTGAACATGCCCCGACCACTCAATTATCTGGTAGCTGACTGGCCAGCTTCAGCAAGCAGTCCTTTGAGCAGCGAACAATCAGTCAGGACTCTGCTTTCATTTCCCAGCAATCAGTCTTCCGGTGTTTCCCAAGAGCCATTTTCCAGGGCTCCATGCTGGCACCACCACCGCCGATCTGCTGATTTTCGGCATCCCCGTGCCCCACCAATCAGCTGGGCCAGGTGGCCGGAAATGCCACTGTCATGTGACGCTGCCTACGGGTGGGGGCTGGGGCCGTTGCCGCCACACAGCTGATCAGTGGCAATCCTGGCACACTGCCGATCAGCTGTTCCAGGTGGTCAGGGTTGCCGCTGGCGTTCACTGCTGGTTCTTGTTATGATTCCACCCCCAGAGCCCCCTCCCCACCCAGCTATGACAAACCTCTGCCAGGGTTTGACACTGGCCAGTAACAAGAACATGGCCAGTAACATGTTGGATTTCTGGTTCAATCTCCCAAAGATTTCAACGCGGCACTGTATTTTTAGCAACAAAGTGCCATGTCTCTAAGATAATAGAACTGAGAACACAAATGCAGCAAGAAAATCAATAACTTCTATTAGACCCAACAGAAATATTCAATTTTTGTTTGACAAAAGTGTAATCAGCCAATGCAAGTATCCTTGAGGTTCACGAGGGTGCTGAATTGTTTGGATATTCATCTGCAAATGAATCTATCTCAAAACAACAGGATGAAAGCTATCACCGAATTATGAAGTGCTGTTTGAAAAAATGTAAGATTCAATGTAATGCAAATACAATACGATACAAATCTGCAAGCACATTCCAGGGATTCGGGCCTTATTTTTACATCTCCGTGGATTTCCACCACTCAATCTATCTTAGCCAAATTGATAATTTCCCTTAAACATGGTAGTGTTTTAAGCTAAACAGAACAGTGCAGAGAAATTACATATTCTTATTTATCCGTAGTTGGACACGTGACATTTGGAGTGGCCTGAGAGAAGTTGCACAAAAGCTTTCCCATTTTTTTAACAAAAAAATTAATTTATATGCTGCCCTTCTCTGGAGATTCAGGGCGGCTTACAGTGCATTAAGCAATAGCCTTCATACTTTTGTATATACCTGCTTAGTAGGGCTTTCGCCCCCCCCCCTCCCACCAAGCAGTGTTGTTTTTTATACAAAGTCAGCTTATTGCCCCAACAATCTGGGTCCTCATTTTACCTACCTCGAAAGGATGGAAGGCTGAGTCAACCTTGAGCCTGGTGAGATTCGAACTTGCAGTAATTGCAGGCAGCTGGTGTCACTTTAACATCACTTTAATCTGCTGCGCCACCAAGGCTCTTTAGAGATCCTGCTGTATTTGAAGTATACACTTCGAGCGATAATAACTTGTGTCCAAATGTTTACTCAGATTTACATTTATTTCTCTCTGTCACCACAGAATAACAGAAGGTACCTTTGAGGATTTTGGGGGTCTCCTACTAAAACCCCCTTCTCAGGCAGGAAACTCTATACCACTGATGGATGACCTTTTTGCCGCCGTGTGCCAAAAGCGGGGGGCCCACGCATGTGCCTACACCCAAAATTCAATAAGCTCCACCCCCGCGCATCTGCCTGCGCCCCCCGCCCCCCTGCTTTTAGTACACAATTGCACGGTGGGCCCAGTAGGCCCATTTTTCACCCTCCCCAGGCTCCAGAGGCTTTCGTGGAGCCTGGGGAGGGAAACAATGAAAACCACGAAAACAATGGTACTGGTGAGCCCAGTAGGCCCATTTTTCACCCTCCCCAGGCTCCAGGGGCTTTCGTGAAGCATGGGGAGGGAAACACGAAAACCACGAAAACAATGGTACTGGTGGGCCAATAGGCCCATTTTTCACCCTCCCCAGGCTCCAGGGGCTTTCGTGAAGCATGGGGAGGGTGAAAATGGCCTGTTTCCTGACTTCTGGTGGGACAAGAATGCCGATTTTTCACCCTACCAAGGCTCCAGAGGCTTTCTAGGAGCCTGGGGAGGGCTAAAACAGCTTTCCCCACCCCCCTGGAGGCCCTCCGGAGGCTGGAAATAGCCCATTTTTCAACTTCTAGTGGGACCAGAAGACCCATAAATCAGCTGGCCGGCACGCACATGTGCACTGGAGCTGAGCTAGGAAACACTCGCATGCCCACAGATATGTATCCACGTGCCACCTGTGGCACATGTGCCATAGGTTCACCATCACGGCCCTATACCATTTCAGACAAATGGTCATCCAATCTCTTCTTAAAAACTTTCAGTGTTGGAACATTTACAACTTCTGGAGGCAGGTCGTTCCACTGATTAATTGTTCTAACTGTTAGGAAGTTTCTCCTTTGTTCTAGGTTGCTTTTCTCCTTGATGAGTTTCCACCCGTTGTTTCTCATCCTGCCTTCAGGTGCTTTGGAAAATAGCTTGAATTTTTTATGGCAACCCTTTAAAGATTGGGACACTGCTATTGTGTCACCCCTACTCCTTCTTTCGTTAAACTAGACATACCCAATTCCAGAAACCCTAAATTATTAACTCTGTTAACAGCAATAATGTGAAAAGGAATGACTATTCCTTTGGCCATAACCTCAGATCGACATCATCAAAAAGAACCAAATGCGCATCAAGTCATGGATAGCTACAAGAGCAGCCAATAATAATAATAAAAAGATATTCCATTACTTATTCAGTTAGGCTGGTTAGAGCCGAGATGGCAAACCTATGGCACGCGTGCCAGAGGTGGCATGCAGAGCCCTCTCTGCTGGCATGCGCACCATCGCCCCAGGCGCTGTTGTGACCTAGGCTTCCTGAGTCATTAAAACACATGAGTAGTCCCAAAATCCACTTTTATTGCAACAGCTGTGAATTACGTTCATTCACAGCTGAGTCCCAATTAGTTGCAAAAAGTCCTTCGGGAGAAGTCCTTCGGGATAGTCACCAACCTTTATCTCCCTTGACACTCTGCCAAAGACCTACTTGGCAAAGCCACACGGAGTCCAGAATCTAATAGAGATGCCGACTGGGAACAGAATTAACAGTGTTGCTTTCCTGCAAAGGGCCCACGTGCCTTTGCTCCTCTTTTAAGCCTTATGGGTGGGGCCAATCATCTCCTGGCCTTTTGTTGTCCCTTTTGTTTTAACTGTCCGTGCCTTCTGGCAGCTTTGCACATGCACATACTAGGAACAGGCTCCCCTTGTTCCTCTGCCTCTCTGCTGTCCATCTCTGGAGGCTCCGGAGTCTGCACATAACTCCCAGATGGCCCTGGTCCCATCTCTGCCTCCAACGCAGAGCCCTCATCTGAGCCTTCCTCAGACTCCAGGACTGGCCCACGTTCCTCCCCAGACTCCTCACTGTCTGACTCTGCTGCCAGCCAGTAGCCAAGCCACAGAGATCCTTGTTGACGATAAGAAGTCAGGAGATGATAACATTACATTAACACATTCTTATTCAGAAACAGGATGCTGAAAAAAATTATTTCGCCGTTGTTGGAATAGGATTCATGAAGATGAGCAGGCGAGCAGGAAGTGTCATGCTTCCTTGGGTCATACCAACAGAGATCCTGGAATGGTGTGTGGCCAAACGCATTAGTTACAAATCTCAGCTGCAATCAAACATAGCATGGCATTTTGAGCCAAGCCACGGCATAACAAATTAGCTTTACAAGAACCCATTTGAACAAAACTCTGGCTAGGTCTCTGTTAGGTTTCTCCAATTGTCAAAATGTAATATCCTTCCCCCAGCCGCGCACAGCTCAGCTATGGCCACCCATATTTAAAAGCCAATTCAGGATGAATACTTATTTCTTTAAATATAAAAAAAAACCCTTTTGAAAGTTGTTTGCATCATAATAACAGTAATTTCACCGTCTCTCGTTGCCTTCTAATTGCTACTTAGCAAGCAGATTAAGTCCCATTGTCTTCTAAAGTAGCTTTAACTGGAGGATTGCTTATCAATACAACCAGCTGTTCACCGATAGATCCAGTGATGACGGCATTTTTAATTGCTTCTCCCTTCCCTCCCGCTCCCCTCCACTTTTGAGTTTGGCTAAGTTAAGTTCAGATGGTCACTAATTCATTCTGTCATGCAGAGGTAATTTTGTTATGAACAATGCAATCAGCAGTTCATTGAAAAGACAATGTCCTAAGATCAACGCTGCTTAATTATCTTTAGGAATCCGTTTCCCTCCTTCTTTGTTATTGCTGTCATGCAAAAGGTGACAGAAATTCAACTCAACCAGGGCTTCAGAGAACACTTCAACCAGTTTGCCTAATGAGTTCTTATTTCCTTCTTTCCAAGACTGAAACCAGCCATAACGAGTTATTCTTTATTAACGTTTACGCATTGCTTTAGGGGCCATGGGATGTTATTTCAAAAATGATGAGGTATTGAAGCTGCATGCGTGCGCACAGGCAGATACTCGCAAGAGGGAATTCGTTATGAAATGCTTAATTTCTGGTAAACTTTTTTTTTTTTAAACTTAATTCTGCACGAATAAAGAACGGCTTTTCCAGAAATGCCAATGACGCAGCAAGCAATTTTGGCCTGACCAGAGAGATTATAATAAATAATAGTGAAGCAATTGCATGCAATAAATCATAACTATTAGTTAATTTTTCATTGTCTCCCCTTATAAACTCTCATTTGGTCTTTCGGCTCCGATACTGCAGAAACGACTTTTCAGAAACCTCTAAAAGAAACTGGCTATTATTAGGAAACAAATGACTTTCTTACATGTATTCCAGAATGGAATGGAATGGAATGGAATGGAATGGAATGGAATGGAATGGAATGGAATGGAATGGAATGGAATGGAATGGAGTAGAGTAGAGTAGAGTAGAGTAGAGTAGAGTAGAGTAGAGTAGAGTAGAGTAGAGTAGAGTAGAGTAGAGTAGAGGAGTGGGATGGGATGGGATGGGATGGGATGGGATGGGACGGGACGGGACGGGACGGGACGGGACGGGACGGGACGGGACGGGACGGGACGGGACGGGACGGGACGGAACAGAACAGAGGAGTGGAGTGGAGTGGAGTGGAGTGGAGTGGAGTGGAATGGAATGGAGTGGAATTAGAATTAGAATTAGAATTAGAATTAGAATTAGAATTAGAATTAGAATTAGAATTAGAATTAGAATTAGAATTAGAATTAGAATTAGAATTAGAATTAGAGAGGAGAGGAGAGGAGAGGAGAGGAGAGAAATAGAAATAGAAATAGAAATAGAAATAATAGAAATAGAAATAGAAATAGAAATAGAAATAGATATAGAAATAGAAATAGAAATAGAAATAGAAATAGAAATAGAAATAGAAATAGAAATAGAAATAGAATTCTTTATTGGCCAAGTGTGTTATAAAAAATAAAAAAAAACTTATATTTTTATAAGGTGTTATATATATGTAAAAAAATTAAAACACATCATGCCAGCAGTAAATAAATCTTGTTTTCCTAACGTCATTCTGCAATTTGTGATCTGGGGAACAAAAATTAAACATATTTTAGAAATATATATTTTATGGATTGACTTGTGCTTGTGCACGAACCTCAATTATCGTACAGAATTTCGTGAAGGTAAGTGAAATGTGTCCAGCATTTGCAGATTTAGACAGTGCCATGCCAATGTCACCCTTGGATGTTGGTTAATGTAAACTGAGCACACTCTATCCAGACATTTCCAAATAAGGAGTCAAACATGAGTGAAAATGACAAATCTGAAACATGCTGAGTGCCATTTTTTTCCCCCTTTGCCACCAATTAGCACATTTCCAGCACCACATCACTTCAAGATCATGTATTGGAAGAACTTAATAAAAGATAAAATAAAAGACATTATCTCATTGAGATACAACAGACAGATGGAACTTGGTTTATGATGCTTCTTGGCTTCTGAAAATGTTCAATCCCCAATCTTAGGGTAGTCCTTGACTTACAACAATTAATTTAGTGACTGTTCAGAGCTACCACACTGAAAAAAGTGACTTATGATGATTTTTCACACTTACAACCATTGCAAGATCTCCTTGGTCATGTGATTAAAATTCAGGTGCTTGGCAGCTGGCTCATATTTATGACGGTTCCATCATAACCGTCAATGGGGTCAAGCAATCACTTTTTGTGACCGTCTGACAAGCAAAGTCAATTGGGCAACTAGATTTGCTTAATAACCAGGTTAGTGCTTTAATAACTGCAATGATTCACTCAGCAACTGTGACAAGCAAATGGGGCAAAACTCGCTTAACAAATATCTCGCTTAGCAATAGAAATGTTGGGCTCTGGTGGTCATAAATTGAGGACTATCTGTATTTCTTTTAATGTTGGACAGGGGGATTTATAAGAAACAGAAAAAGATGAAGTTCAGTTCTGGTCCCAAATCACAAATTGGATCCATAGAAACGTACAAGTATCATTAACCCAATATTTTGTTTTGACACAATAAAAGTTTACAGTCTATCATCCTGAGAACCAGGATGGGAATGGTGCGGCGGCCCAGAGGTGGAACTCTCACAATTGAACTCACAATCAGGAAGCTGTGAGTTCGATCCTTTGATCGGGAGGAGGAGGAGGAGGAGGAGGAGGAGGAGGAGGAGGAGGAGGAGGAGGAGGAGGAGGAGGAGGAGAAGAAGAAGAAGAAGAAGAAGAAGAAGAAGAAGAAGAAGAAGAAGAAGAAGAAGAAGAAGAAGAAGAAGAAGAAGAAGAAGAAGAAGAAGAAGAAGAAGAAGAAGAAGAAGAAGATGATCATCTTAGGTAGAGGCAGATATTTCTCTCTCTAGGCACAATGAGAATATATCTGCTGAACAAATCTCCACATTGGTGTCAGGAAGGGCATCTGGCCAGTAAATGCTCTGCTAGCTCCATTCCGTTGCCCAGACTCCCCTCCACAAGGGATTGTGGGGTTGTTAAACGAAGATGATGATCCTGAGAACCAGGATAATCTTATTTTAGTGGGCTTCCGTTTGAGGGATGTCCCAGGTCACCTATGACTTGTTAGTTTATTTTACAGAAAGGCCATTGAATTATATTTCTCTCTGAGATTGCATACTGTTTGAGAACTGAGTGTTTGAAATTTTAAAATAAGCCAGAAATTATCCTTTGGCTATTTTGTCTATTTAAATAAGTAATGAAAATCTGTTCGCAAGAAATAAATATCTATTGCAGAAAGTGAATTTATGGATAGTGACCTTTCATAAGTAAAAGAAATGTAAAGTTACAGAAAAATAATAGGATTTAATATCCAATCCAGAGTTGGGTCTCATCAGGTTATGACCAGTTCTGGAGAATCAATAGCGGAAATTGTGAGTAGTTTGGAGAACCAGTAGTAAAAATTCTGACTGGCCCCACCCCCATCTATTCTCTGCCTCCCAAGTCCCAGCTGATTGGGAGGAAATGGGGATTTTGCAGTAACCTGCCCCTGGAGTGGGGAGGGAATGGAGATTTTACAGTATTCTTCTGTTGCTATGCCCACCGAGCCATGCCACATCTACAGAACCGGTAGTAAAAAATTTTGATCCAATCCCAAAGCCAGTGGTGGGCTCTTGCCGGTTTGGGTCGGTTTGGGTGAACCAATAGTTCCAACAATCAGATGGCCCTGCCCTATTGCACCCACCCTATCCTGTACTATATTTCCTTTTTTTCTGGCTCTGCTGATTCATGCAGCACAGCTGATTTCAGTGCCTCCACTGTTCTACTTACCGGGGCTGCCTTAGAAGGTAAACAGCTGAGCTTCAAATTGCTGTGTTTCGAACTCTGTGCACAAGCGCGTCACAGAACTGGTTGTTAAACCGGTTGCAGCCCACACTGGCCTCAAGGTTTGCTTTATGGTAGTTAGTTAGCTGTTCAAAGCAAATACTGGGTCTGCTCTTTAGAAGAGAGATTCTAAAGGTCCCTTTAGAATGTCTCTTCTAAAGGGTGGGTTTTTGTTTTGTTTTTTTGGTTTTGTATTCTTCCACCAACACATTAATGTGTCAATGAAAATTCAGCGTCATCTGCAGCTCCAACTTCCCTCCAATCATAAATGCTAATTATAAAAGTCCAAATCATTTTATTACAGTAATTCACTGTGTGTGTGTGTTTGTATGAGTGAGAGAGAGAGAGATGATGCAACTTCCCAGAAATAAAATTATTGCCTTATTTATTTCCTTTATTTTTATACTCCCTATGGACTCATGATGGAGTACAATAAAAGTGATTAAGAGGAAATGGAGATGGAGGAGGAGGAGGAGAAGGAGACAGAGAAAGAGAAGGAGAAGGAGGAGGAGGAAGAGGAGATGGAGAAGAAGTAGCAGAAGAGGAGGAGGAGGAGGAGGAGGAATAAGTGGAACAGGAAGAGGAAGAGGAAGAGGAGGAGTTTATATTGTTGCACATAAAATGTGTAACTGTGTTTACTACTAGGAGTTAAGCTTGACATGGATATATTTTCATCTATCTGTTCTTCTCTTCTCTTCTCTTCTCTTCTCTTCTCTTCTCTTCTCTTCTCTTCTCTTCTCTTCTCTTCTCTTCTCTTCTCTTCTCTTCTCTTCCCTACTCTTCCCTACTCTTCCCTACTCTTCCCTTCTCCTCTTCCCTTCCCTTCCCTTCCCCTCCCCTCCTCTCCTCTCTTCTTTCTGTGCCTTCTAGAATAAACACATTCACCTATTTGTTGCTCTTGATCCTGGATTATGACAAAAACCTCTAATATGTTTATATATGTCTTTTGATGTTGTTTTAATCATATTTTGCTTCTTTATTAAATCGGACTTAACAGGCTCTGTTTTAGTTTTATTAGCCACAGTGAATGCCATCTGTTGGTGGAAAAAGAGATAGAAATGCTCAAAGTAAAAACATTAAGTTTGTATGCCTAATATGCCTTTAAGATTCTTTTCATGCCTTTGGGCAGTCCCATCACATGGCCAAAGGTGCAAAAATTTTGGAATCTACTAAAGAACTGGCTGGAAGAAATGTTGTCAACAAATATAGAAGTCAAACCGGATTTTTTCTTATTGGGGAATTATACAAAGAAAATATAAGAAAGATACAAATTATTTAGTATTGTATATACTCACAGCGACATGAATAGCCTTCGCTGAAAAATAGAAAGAGAAAGATATTCCAACTGAAGAGGAAATATTACTGAAAATCTTTAACTGCGCAGAAATGGGCAGATTCACTTTGGAACTCGAGGATAAAAGCGAAACTAAGTACTACAAAATGTGGGAACAATTTTATGATTGGATAGATAACAAGAGGGTAGCCAAGACAAATGTATAGTGTTAGAACAAAAATATAGATGTTATTATAGATAAATGTATGTTTAAGAGATAAATACATATACAGAAATAAAGGAAAAAGTATTAATATTATATCATATTATGTTTAAATAATGATCAAAGCTTAAGAACTGTATGTTTATATGAGTACTAATATTACTGTAAAGTGACGGAAGATGTTTGGAACCAGTGATGTCAAATCTATGTCCAATGATTTTTTAATTTTGTATTATTAATAAAAAACTTTTAAAAAAAAAGATTATTTTCATGGCTGGCAAATTCAGTTTTTGCATGTTTCGCATTCTGTTTTATTCAGCATACCAACCCATTATGTTTATAGGTTCCTTTTTCTCTGTGTTGCATAAACAGACAATTCTGGAGGTAGCTGGACAAGGAATTCAGCTTCCATAAATTATCTTGTGCCTTCTTAATCTCCGAAAACATATAGGAAATTGAGTAAGTAAATATAGTAATTAATTATATGATAACCGCTGTAATATAATTTTATTTGCACTGTTAAAGGGATTATATTATAATGTTTTGATGGAAGGATAGGAGTGACTGGATTAAATTTGATTAAGGGGATCTATATCAGATTAATGCAGCAGAAAGAAAGTAGGTTATATTGGAAGAAGGGAACAGAGCAGTGGTGAAATCTAAAATTTGTTACTACCGATTCCGTGGGCGTGGCTTGGTGGGGGTGGGTTAATGTGACTGGGCGGGTCTGGCCAATTTTTTTTTTTTTTTACTTTTAAAACCATTTTTTTTTCATTTCATTTTTTGAAACATGCTTTCAAAAGGCTCTGACGATCCCAGCTGAGTTGCCTGATCAGCAGAGACTTTTTTTTCTTTTAAATGCCTCTGACGATCAAGCAACTCAGCTTGGATCATCAGAGGCATTTAAAAGAAAAAAAGGGGTTTTTTTCTTTTAAAAGCCTTTGATGATCCCAGCTGAGCCACGCGATCATCAAAGGCTTTTTTTTAATTTACTTTTAAAAGCATTTTTCTCGGCCGAAGAGGTTATAGAAAAAAATGCTTTTAAAAGTAAAAAAAAAAAAAGCCTCTGATGATTGTGTGACTCAGCTGGGCATGGGGGAGGGGGAGGGAATTTTGCTATCAATTGTCCAAACCACCCACCTCCATCACTACCGGATCGGGAGATCTGGTCCAAACCGGGAGCATTTCACCCCTGGAACAGAGGTTGTATTCAGCTGGTTCATATCAGTTTGGATGAACAGGTAGCGGCGATTGTGGATGGGATGAGCCCACCCCAGTGGTGGGTTTCAGCCAGTGTTACCATCGGTTTGTTTCACGCACACGCTTTGCATGTGCTTTGCTCATCCAAACCAGGGAAAACCGGTAGAAACCCACCTCTGGTCCACCCACCCACCCACCCTGGCATAATTCTGCCCTATTTAGCCACATTTTCAAGGCCAGGTCCATGCATGGGAGGCTCATACAGAGCGAACCGGTGTTAAGAATTTGTGAAACTCACCACTGAAAGAGAGATCTTGATTTTGAGATCTTGAGGTGAACACAAAGAGGTGGGTCAATTTATTTTCCAAAGCACCAAAGGCAGGGGTGACATGCTCCAGGTTCTGACTGGATTGGATGAACCAGTAGCGATTGTGGCAGGTGATTTGGAGAACCGGTAGTGATGGTCGTGCGAGGCTCCACCCACCTGCCCGGGTATCATTACTTCCTGGTTTTAACCAGGAAGTAATGTATTTTTTAACCCTCTGTGCATGCACGGCACGTCCACGTCCGAACCGGTAAGGAAAGTAAGTAGATTTCACCCCTGACCAAAGGGCAGGACAAGAAATAATGGAAGGAAACTAATCAAGGAAAGAAACAGCCTGGAATTGACGAGAAACTTCCTAACAATGAGGACAATTAATGAGTGGAACAGCTTTGCCTTCAGAAGTTGTGGGTTTTACATTACAAAAAAAAATGTCGAGACATTGGAAACTTTGGAGATTTTGGAAAAAGTGCAAAGAAGAACAAGTAAGATGATTATTTGTACCCTATGACTATCATTAAGCGTTGTACCTTATGATTCTTGATGAATGTATCTTTTCTTTTATGTACACTGAGAGCGTATGCACCAAAGACAAATTCCTTGGGTGTCCAATCGCACTTGGCCAATAAAGAATTCTATTCTATTCTATTCTATTCTATTCTATTCTATTCTATTCTATTCTATTCTATTCTATTCTATTCTATTCTATTCCATTCCACTCCACTCCACTCCACTCCACTCCACTCCATTCCCCTCCCCTCCCCTCCCTTCCCCTCTCCTCTCCTCTCCTCTCCTCTCCACTCCACTCCATTCCACTCTAATATTCTATTCTATTCTATTCTATTCTATTCTATTCTATTCTATTCTATTCTATTCTATTCTATTCTATTCTATTCTATTCTATTCTATTCTATTCCATTCCATTCCATTCCATTCCACTCCACTCCACTCCACTCCACTCCATTCCACTCCACTCCATTCCACTCTAATTCCACTCTTATTCTATTCTATTCTATTCTATTCTATTCTATTCTATTCCCCTCCCCTCCCCTCCCCTCCCCTCCACTCCACTCCACTCCACTCCACTCCACTCCACTCCACTCCACTCCACTCCATTCCATTCCATTCCATTCTATTCTATTCTATTCTATTCTATTATTCTATTCTATTCTATTCCATTCCACTCCACTCCACTCCACTCCACTCCACTCCATTCCACTCTCCTCTCCTCTCCTCTCCACTCCACTCCACTCCATTCCACTCTAATTCTATTCTATTCTATTCTATTCTATTCTATTCTATTCTATTCTATTCTATTCTATTCTATTCTATTCCATTCCACTCCACTCCACTCCACTCCACTCCACTCCACTCCATTCCCCTCCCCTCCCCTCCCTTCCCCTCTCCTCTCCTCTCCTCTCCTCTCCTCTCCACTCCACTCCATTCCACTCTAATATTCTATTCTATTCTATTCTATTCTATTCTATTCTATTCTATTCTATTCTATTCTATTCTATTCTATTCTATTCCATTCCATTCCATTCCATTCCATTCCATTCCATTCCACTCCACTCCACTCCACTCCATTCCACTCCATTCCACTCTAATTCCACTCTTATTCTATTCTATTCTATTCTATTCTATTCTATTCTATTCTATTCTATTCTATTCTATTCTATTCTATTCCATTCCCCTCCCCTCCCCTCCCCTCCCCTCCCCTCCCCTCCACTCCACTCCACTCCACTCCACTCCACTCCACTCCACTCCATTCCATTCCATTCCATTCCATTCCATTCCATTCCATTCCATTCCATTCTATTATTCTATTCTATTCTATTCCATTCCACTCCACTCCACTCCACTCCACTCCACTCCACTCCACTCTCCTCTCCTCTCCTCTCCACTCCACTCCACTCCACTCCATTCCACTCTAATTCTATTCTATTCTATTCTATTCTATTCTATTCTATTCTATTCTATTCTATTCTATTCTATTCTATTCTATTCTATTCTATTCTATTCCATTCCATTCCACTCCACTTCCCTCCCCTCCCCTCCCCTCTACTCTAATTCTCTATTCTATTCTATTCTATTCTATTCTATTCTATTCTATTCTATTCTATTCTATTCTATTCTATTCTATTCTATTCTATTCCATTCCACTCCACTCCACTCCACTCCACTCCACTCCACTCCACTCCACTCCCCTCTATTCTATTCTATTCTATTCTATTCTATTCTATTCTATTCTATTCTATTCTATTCTATTCTATTCTATTCTATTCTATTCTATTCTATTCCATTCCATTCCATTCCATTCCATTCTATTCTAGGCCTGGAGGCTAAAACATATGAAGAGTGGCTGCAGAGTTTGGATTTGACTAGTCTAGAGAAAAGAAGGAGTAGGGTGGGGGAGACATGATAGCAGTCTTCCAGTATTTCAACTAATGGAAAACAGGGAAAATTTTAAAATCTAAATTCAACAAGGTGTGCTGATTTATAATATTGATATAATAAAAAGGTTTTTTTATTATGCTTTTCAGCATCTAACAAACCATGCTTTGCTAAAGGCGCCAATAAAGACTCTCCCTATGCATTAAAATACTGATTGAGTGGTATTAAATGTAATCACACTTATAGCAGACTTATATTGTTAATTAAAAATTCATTGATTTCTGTCGATCTACTTTAAGCAGACCTCCCACTACATTAAAAAAACAGCCTTAAGCAAATGTGCTTGGGGATGCGTGAATTCTAATTCATTCCAAGGGCTTGGCGCCAGCTTTTCCCCCTTGCAGTCCAAGATCTGGGAGAGATCTGGAGATTTAAATAAATAAATCACTTTGAATTTCCTGAAATCATCCATGCCATTTTTCACTTCTGCGAAAAAACACTTTTCTGAATCACAAGCTGCTTGAAGGATCAATAGATAGATAGATAGGTAGATAGATAGATAGATAGATAGATAGATAGATAGATAGATAGATAGATAGATAGATAGATAGATAGATTGATTTATGGCATGTGTCTGGATACACAGAAAATTAGTTTAATGAAAAGAAAGACTAGGGGTGATATGATAGCAGTGTCCCAATATGAAGGGGTTGCCAACAAAGAAGAGTGGGGTTAACCTATTTTCCAAAGCACCTGAAGGCAAGATAAGAAACAATGGATGGAAACTAAGCATGGAGAGAACCAATCTAGAACTAAGGAGAAATTTCCTGATGATTAGAACAATTAGTAGAACCGAGCGCTCTTTTAACTTTGCTTCCAGGATTTCCTAAACAGTTGAGTGCTAGTATCCCACATCAGGCCAGCAAAAAGATTGTGAGAAATCATTAGCCAGCTCATAACCTTTTCTATGTACAAATAGAGAATTTCTAAAAATAATAGTTCCAAATGAGATACAAGTATGGATATTATACTATTATTAGAATGAAATGAATAATGGAGTGTAAACATAACTCCTCAGAGGCATGTCTAGTGAGATTTTTGGATAAGCAATTATCTCTAGATATATACGCCAATTGGATTGCAGAAGCAGTCAAACATCTAGCTCCCAATCCTTGTTTTCCAGATGAAAAGTAAATCAGAGTTGGATACAAAATGCAACCCACATCACCATAAAACAAAGCCAGGACTACAGATATCTGGGTTAGAATCAGTCCTGAATACAAGCAGCTCTATTGTCAAGATGGCACATTTCTTCTTCCTAAATCTACACAGTAAAGCCTAACTGTATTAATTAAAAGTTACTCTCTTGTCACAATTCTCCCAAACACTGTCTGGATGCCACTCACATCATACTGAGAAACACTTTATCTACAAGGGTAAATGAAGGAGCATTATTAGCGTGTGATAAGAACTGCACTCACAATACATTTTGCCTCTTTTAACTTTTTTTTTTGTTTTCGAGTAAAACTGTTGGTGTAATCCCATGAATATCTACTAAGCAGTAAAACCATCCAATTTGAGGAGGATTTTGGCTTTTTCTCATAGCCAAGTAAAAGTGTTCTCCAAGTAAGCTTACAAAAAAACCAAGGGTAGTGTTGGAGGTCCTAATTAAATCATGAGCCTCGAGCCAAGCTTCAAAAGAAACTCAGTTATTTATTAGGAGCGTCATGTCGGCACATTCCAAGTAAAGTCAACTCTGACCCCACGTAATTTACAGTCCAGACTTGACCCTGTTTCCCTCTTCCCCCCATGGTATGTCATCAGTCACATTCACCTTTGGAGCAATTTCAGGGGGTTGTAGAGATCACTCCCCTCCGGCTGCTGTGGGTAACCTTGGGAGACAGCCTTGAGAGAGATATGTCTGGAATGTGCTTTTGTTTTTGGCTGCCATGCTGCTTCACCGTTTTCCCATCCCCTTTGACTATGGCAACTCGAGAGCAGGCCAGGGATGCTCTGAGAGTTGACATTTGGCCTAGCATTTGATCTCCTACATATTTATGGGTAAGTCCATCAGAAATTCCTTTTTGGTAGACATTGTTACAAATTATGCCCCAAGTTTGTCAAAAACATTTGAAATGTCAACCCATCTTCTCCAAACCCAGGATTGTTCAATTTCTGAAGAACTTATAGGTCTATCAAGCTTGGGCTGTTTCAAGAAAAAAAAATGATGATCACATATTCATGGACATATGTTTATGCTCAATATTTAAAATATTGACTTTATGATACTTGCCCAATCTCACCATTTGAATCAGCTTTGGATGAAAGAGAAGCAAGATTGCAGAATACGATTCTGTATGGTCTTGTCAGGTGCAAGGAACCAGAACTACCCATAATTAATCTCACATGGAAGCTTTATTGTTAGTCACCCATGTTACAAGAATCTCACCTGATTACATTCTCTTAGGAATGGTCAGATAAGGCTTCCAGGATTTTAAGGGAGGTTAAGGTTGTGTTGTGTTCTGCACTGCAAGGACTCCAAGCTTGGGCCCCTCTTAATACCTCCTTCCAGTATAGCTGGAGATTCCATCACAGGTCTACATTCAATTTATTATTTAAATATTAAATGATAATGCCCATAAAAATAAGTACTGTATTTTTCAGAGTATAAGACACACCTTTCCCCCCGCCCCAAAAGGGGGTGAAAATTTAGGTGCATCTTATACACCAAATGTAACCCCGCCCACCCACTGGCCCCCATTCTTTGGCCTCTGCCTCGCAGCAGTTACCTCCTTGCAAGTAAACAGCAAGAAGAAACAGCTCCTTTCAGTAATCAGTGACTAGCCCTAATTATGTTACCTAGTTTGGGTAATGAAACATCATCAAGAAAACAAGCAAACTCAGAGAGCACCAAGGACCCCTCTTGCTGTCAGATCCCTAAAAGTGATACTGCCATTCAGTTGGACGAATGGGGAGATTTGAATTCGATTTACTAGCATTGCCTGTGTCAACAGATATTTTACAACCTATATCCTGGCGCCAAAGTGCCCTGAGATCTAACACTGAGGAATGTTTATGACAGCCATGTAGGATGTTTTGCTTTAAAGGATAACAGAGAATAACGATGTGAATACATGTTTATCTGGTTCTCAGGGCAGCTGGTAAAGAAAACATCTTCACACTTGTGTGTTGGCTAAAATCTGCATTCTGGCTTAAGGGAGGGGTCTCTACTGCTTTAATCCTACTTGTCTTGCCTAAGGGTATTCAGACGTTGCTTTGAATCCATTGTTGTCACTTCTGCTTAATAAAAGGTTCCTTTTGAAGTACTACATTTCAAGAGTGTTTACTTTCTTAAGTTGGAAGGAGAGGCAATCCTTACTCTTGCTAAACACATTAGCCACTATGTCATATTGGCTCTCATACTTATTCCATTCTAGATGGTTGTCTCTTGAATATGCAAGCAGGACTGAAAGGGAATTAGAGATATGATAAATAAATTATCTGAAATCTATACAATGTATTAACATATATTTTTCATAGCCCCATCATAAAGGAATATCTGGTCTCATAAATGACACTGCTCAGTCATTTAAACTCATATTTGCTTGGAAGCTACATCTTAGCAACCAGGCTGACATGTCAGAAGGCAGGGTGCCATGGTGACAGATGGCTAAGACTGAAAAGCCAGGAGATCATGAATGAACACCAGATGGATTTGCTGAGACCATGCATCCCAGTCAAAACCACCCAAACAGCTGTCAGTCCTAAGGTTAAGCCTCTAATAGTTAAGAAGTTCCATCATCCATCTCACTGTTCGGTATAAATTATGCGATGAGCGTGAGGACTTCTTTCGGGAATCTGGTTCCCTGGAAATTGAATGAAAAGACAATACATTCTACCTCTGACATCATTTTCATGGGTTTTAAACAAAGTATGTAGCAGGAGTTGTGTAATTTACTCACAGAAGATAAGGCCACTCAAAACTTTAGTTCAGGGGTCTGATTCAAGTAATTTGATCAATTGTCTGAATCTCATTTATGTATTGAATCAACAAAGATCAGGATGCCCAGAGAAACTCCTCAGGCAGAAGAGGGGTTCTAAGAATTTGCTATGTCAGAGATAGATGAAGATTGATCCTGAAAATGTGGGTGTGTTTGTGTATTCTGTATGTTATCATCTGCCCAGCTAATAGTATATTTTTGCCCTTAGAATCTCTTTGCAATGAATTTGTGAGGCATTGAGTCAAAACATCCATCTTCACTGTGACTCTAGATACCAGGATCAATATAGAGCCTTAAGTGTGTTGATTTTCTAATTTATGGGATCACATTCTGCCTCTGCAATCTGTGGATGCTGACATTCTTGTCCATAATGGTTTATTGAAGGTAACTGATTACCTTCAATAGGAAAGCGGGGTGGGGTGGGGGAACCAAGTAGCTCTGGACGTAGATTAATCTCTAAGTGGGGTTGAGGGGGATGGAAACACCTCTACCGCATTTAAAGAAGTAATGATATACCATCTTGATAGATGTCAAGATGTTTTTGCTAATAATCACCCAATGCTCAACTTAGAGTGACAAGGTTGACAATGTCGCAACGTAAGATGAATTTGGATTGCAATCAGGGTTGGATTGAATTTGGGAATTGTGTATAGCTTTTTCCTAACCTCAAGGTTGACATTAAAAATGTTGGCGTGCACACAGTGTGACTATTTTGAGACAACTCAGGAGCAAAATACAGTAAAGAGGTTTGCCTTTCAAATAGTGGTTTATCTACAATGACTATATACATACATGTACTAGGCAAAGTCAGGCAATCAATCATCAACTATAGCACAGAAGCACACACGGAGAAAGCTATATGCCCTCACAGGGCCTCTCTTATATTACAGCCTCTTAAAGCAGTAGCAGTCAAATAACCCTGCTGACTGATTGCTACAATAGCATCATCGCTTCAGCTGTACAGCTGTAATGCCTTTTAGAAAAGCACCTTTGAGACAACTGTGACTGAGAATGTCCACAGACATAAGGAAAGTCTTCTACCATTGAAAAACATGAGGAGAAAAGCGCTACCAAAAGTGATTGCCACAACTGATGAAGCTTCTTGGGTGAGAAGCAAAATGTCTTCATCTTCTTTCTCAAGTCTTCTACTATTGAAAAACATGAGGAGAAAAGTGCTATCAAAAGTGATTATGTTGTGGCCCACCGGCGGTTTCCGGAGCTGGCAGAAGAGTCAGACAGTGAGGAGTCTGGGGAGGAACATGGAGTCTGGGGAAGGCTTGGATGAGGGCTCTGCATTGGAGGCAGAGATGGGGCCAGGGCCATCTGGGAGTTATGTGTGGACATTCTGTCCTGTCAGCGGGCCACAACAGTGGACTCCAGGGCCTCTAGAGTATGACATCAGCAAGGTAGAGGAACAGGGGGAGCCTATTCCCAGTGCACGCATGCACAGAGCTGCCAGAAGGCAAGAACAGTTAAGACAAAAGGGGCAACTCGGGAGTAAGGCTTGGAGATGATTGGCCCCTCCCATAAGACATAAAGATGGAACAAAGGGACATGAGCCTTTGCAGGAAGCAACTTTGTTTGTTCTAGTCGGTTTTAAACTCTGAAGCTCTGTTTTGACTTTGTGGTCCATTTGGCCTTGCAAAGCTAATTGGCAATTAGGTATTTGGCAGCATTTCAAGGGAGATAAAGGTGGGTGCTTATCAGCCTTATCCCGAAAGACTGTGGCAGACGTTTGTCGGACTATTCACAAACTGCTTGGGACTCATTATGGGCTGTGAATGAACATAATTCACAGCTATCTCAATAAAAGAGGTTTTTTGAGACTAAAATTGTGATTTATGCTTTCTCAGGAAGCCTAGGTCAGAAAAGATTTTCACAACTGATGAAGCTTCTTGGGTGAGAAGCAAAATGTCTTCATCTTCTTCCTGAGCTCTTCTACCATTGAAAGACGTGAGTAGTAAAGGGCTATCAAAAGTTCTGAAAGATGCAACTTTGCTTGTAAAAAAAAAATGCTGAAACGAACACAATACCAATCAACTAATTTATAGTACAGAGCAATGATAACATCAGTGCTAGAATACAGCACGGTGAAACAAAAGCAACAAAATCAATCTTCCAAAATGGAAGATTCAATTAGAGGAAAAGATCAATAAATTACAAGCTGATATCAGCAAACGCGAAGAATTTGAAGGAAAGAAAATTGGGAAATAATAAGATCAAGGCAAACTTTGAGGAAAAGATATAATCTCGGCAGTAAGATAATTAAAAAGTCCCCCCCCCCAAAAAAAATTAAAAACGGCTATTTCAAAGAAAATTGAATGGCGAAGGTAGAATAAATTAATTTTGACAAAATCAGCAGTTGTTCTATAAAGCCTTATTGGGAAATATTGCAACAGTACATACTTGCCCAGACAGACATAAAGCATTAAAATGTTTGGGCAAAACCTTTAGACCACAAAATCAGTTTTCTGACTCAAAGTTCATTATGAAATTATGAACATCTCTATTTGGAAACTGTCATTCAGCATTGCACGTAGATCTATAAAGTTCTAAAATTTCCCATAGTGTTATCTTTATATATGCAATTGACTTGAAGTCAAAAAAGGCCCCATAAAAATGATTTTGTCATGACCAGTGGTGGGATTCAGCTGGTTCGCAACACTTCAGGAGAACCGGTTGTTAACTTTCTGAGCAGTTTGGCACACTGGTTATTGGAAGAAATCATTAGGGCAGAGAACCGGTTGTTAATTTTTTTTTTAATTTGATTTATATGCCGCCCTTCTCCGGAGACTCAGGGCGGCTTACAATGCATTAAGCAATAGCCTTCATACTTTTGTATATTTATATTTTATACAAAGTCAGCTTATTCCCCCCAACAAACTGGGTCCTCAATTTACCCACCTTATAAAGGATGGAAGGCTGAGTCAACCTTGAGCCTGCCTGGGATTGAACTCGCAAGTAATTGCAGCAGCTGGATCTTAAATGCTGCCTTTGTAGGAGGCATTACTCCCCTACGCTACTCAGGCTCCTTTTATTACCTGAATCAAATTACCTGAATCCCACCACTGGTCATGACCAAATCGTATGAATCAGAGAACTCTCAAAATTCTTACATTGCCCACGTGAAATATCCGATTTTTTAAAAAATTAATATTTCTTTCAACGTTCCAATAACCTAAAATTTTCTGGTGAATTTAGTTCACTTCTAGATGATATGAAATCTATTTTACATTTCTTAAAAATCGCTTTGCAAAAGCAATAGCTATTCTGGTGGGATTTAGCCGGTTCAGACCAATTCAGGTAAACCCATAGTTGTAACCTGCGGTGGGCCCCCCACCTGCCCTAGTGCTATGCCATTCTATTTAGCCATGTTTTCTATGCAAGCCGCACATACTTACATTTTCAGTGCTGGGTGAATTGGTTGTTAAATTATACGAAGTCCACCTCTGAACATTGCTTTTTGCTTTTGCAAAAGTTGACATTCCTTATTTCATGTAGCATATATTTTACCTTATCTTTTTATATAAATAGATACATACCTGCATATATAATGAGATCTTGTATAAACCTGGATTGTTGGTTTTATCTCAGGGACAATGTTTCTTGTGTAGTTTGGTGTAGAGGTGAAGGTTCATGTTGGAAGTCTGTGAGTTCTAGTCTCATTTTAGGCAGGTTGGGCCAGCATCTACTTCTGTCCTACTATTGCAGCACCATTGAGAGTGTCCTGACATACAGCATTCTTGCATGGTATGGGAGCAGCTCTGTAGCGGACAAAAACGCTCTACAGAGAATCATTAAAACTTCCCAGAATATCATCGGGCTCCAGCTACCAGCCCTGGACGACATCTTCGAATCTCACTGTTTGAGAAAGTTGCATAACATTCTCAGAGACTCTTCCATCCTGCTTACAATCTTTTTGGACTGTTGCCTTCTGGCAGAAGATACAGAACAATTAAAACTCGGACCACACATTTTCTGAACAGTTTTATTTATCCCAGAGCTATAATGGCATCAACAATGAACTAAAGGGCCACCATCAGTGAGCTGTTGAACAGCATTACTTGGTCTGTTGTGTGGATGTTTTGGTGGTTTAGGGGTGGAGAATTGTGGTGGGTGGGAGTATGTTTGGGGATTGCTTTGTGTGTTGGACCTGGTCTTTGGGTGGTAAGTGAATTTCGTTGTATGGGTATACTGTGTATACATGTACAAAGACAATAAAGTTATTTCTATTTCTATTTCCTCTTAGCCCTAGGAAGGAGACAGTGGCAAACCATTTCTGAAAAACCTTGCCAAGAAAACTGCAGGGACTTGTCTGGGCAGTGGCCAGGAGTCAACATGATTTAAAGCAGAAGTGGGTTTCAGCAGGTTCTGACCAGTTCTGGAGAACTGGTAGCAGAAATTTTGAGTAGTTCGGAGAACTGGTCATAAAAATTCTGACTGATCTTGCCCCCATCTATTCTCTGTCTCCTGAGTCGCAGCTGATCGGGAGGAAATGGAGATTTTACAGTATCCTTCCCCTGGAGTGGGGAGAGAATGGAGATTTTACAGTATCCCTCCCCTGCCACGCCCACCAAGTCATGCCCACCAAGCCATGCCCACAGAACCGGTAGTAAAAAAAACTGAAACCCACCACTGATTTGAAGGCACAAGCATACATACAAAAATACACTTTTAGACACCAAAAATACACCAGTTGGACTATTATGAAGTAGCTGCGTTATAATATTTTACCAGTACATATTTTAATTGCACAGCCTGCCAAGCAGATGGTTCAGATAAGTTACAGGCTCTCAAATTTCTTAAAATGACTGTTCTAAATTAACCGATTCAAGTTATTAATCTCTTGCTTGGCCCATGACTTCCAATAAATTATCTCTCTCTCTCTCCCCCCCCCCCCTTATTTTCAATTTGGAATAATTTCAAGATATTAATTTCTTGTTTGATTCCGATTGAAACCTAACCACTTACTGTTGCTATTCAAATATGTGTGAATATTTGCAGTTTAGTGCTAGTAATTTCAAATAATCACTTAAGGCAATAATAGATGTTGGAATTGCAATTGTTTTCTAATCAGGGCAAGCCTAATAAGACTAATCAAATCTATTCTGAGTTAGAATACTCTGTTAAACAGTTGAGATGTTATTGCCGTTTTTATGGGGGAGTTCATGTGATCAATTGAATAATATGCGTATCTTACAACAAAAGACAATGTACAAAGTTATATAAGAATGTGGCAGATTCAACAACAGTTTTTAAGGATAGATGCCAGGAATGGTGCTGGTGAAAATTAGATTAAGCTGTATTTCTGATTCCTCTTAACTCAAGCTTTAATTTATTGTAATTGCTATTTCTGACTTGTTTTTAAGTGCTTTACAAAAAGGAGCAATGTGTTGTGACCTAGGCTTCCTGAGTCATTAAAACACAGAAGTAGTCCCGAAAACCTCTTTTATAGCAACAGCTGTGAATTACATTCATTCACAGTTGAGTCCCAATTAATTTCAAAAAAGTCCTTCGGGATAATCACCAATCTTTACCTCCCTTGACACGCTGCCAAAGACTTACTTGGCAGAGCCACACGGAGTCCAGAATCAAACCGAGATGCTGATTGGGAACAGAATTAACAACGTTGCTTTCCTGCAAATGGCCCACATGCCTTTGCTCCTCTTTTAAGCTTTATGGGAGGGGCCAATCATCTCCAGACCTTACTCCCGAGTTGTCCCTTTAGTTTTAGCTGTTCTTGCCTTCTTGCAGCTTTGTGGATGTGCATACTAGGAACAGGCTCCCCCTGTTCCTCTCCCTCTCTGATGTTCGACTCTGGAGGCTCTGGAGTCCACACATAACTTCCAGATGGCCCTGGCCCCATCTCTGCCTCTGATTCAGAGCTCTTGTCTCAGCCTTCCCCAGACTCCAGGACTGGTCCATGTTCCTCCCCATTCTCCTCACTGTCCAACTTTGCTACCAGCTCCACAGGCTCCTGGCGGACCACAACACAGTGAGATGGCATGTGATGGACAGCCAGTTTTCTCTAGCAGTTAAGGTACCGGGCTAGAAAGCAGGAGACCATGTGTTCAAGTGCTATCTTAGCCATGAAAGCCAGCTGGGTGACTTAGGGCCAATCATCAGGAGATGGTGAGTTCAAGTCCCACCAAAGCCATTCGACTTTGGGCCAGTTCCTTTCTCTCAGCCCCAGCTCACCCCACAGTGTTGTTTTTGTGGGGAAAATAGGAGGAGGAGAAAGGGATATTACCTGTGTTTCCTGCCTTGTGTTATTTCTACAAATAACTGCATGGCGGCACAGTGATTAGAATGCAGTACTGCAGGCTACTTTTGCTGACTGCCAGCTGTCGGCAGTTTGAGTCTCACTGGCACAAGGTTGACTCAGCCTTCCATCCTTCCGAGGTAAAATGAGGACGCAGATTGTTGGGGGCAATAGGCTGACTCTGTAAACTGCTTAGAGCAATGATGGCTAAATTTTCCGGATCGAGTGCCTAAAGCATGCCCGAACCCGCAAAATGCAATGTGTGTGTGTCCCCCGTGCATGTGCCCTAGCCCCAGACATGCCCCCCCTGCATGTGTGTGCATCTCCCCCACATGCCCTGCCCCCCTGCGCATGTGTGCATCCCCCATGCATGTGCCCCACCCCCACGCATGCATGCACATGCCCCCTGACCACCTCCACAGATCTGCGAGTGGTCCCCCACATGCCTGTCCCTGCGCATACGCGGCAGAGACCCAAAGACCAGATGGCCAGTGGGAGGCATGCGTGCATGTGCGGTGGAGCTGAACTGGAGCTGAACACACGACTCATGTGCCACAGACAGGGTGCTGCGTGCCACCTCCGGCACGCCTGCCATTGGTTCACCGTCATGGGCTTAGAGAGAATGGTAAAGCACTGTGAGCCTGGATAGCTCAGCAGACTAAAGCATTGTGATTAACATCCAGCTGTCTGCAATTACTGTAAGTTCGAATCTCACCAGGCTCAAGGTTGACTCAGCTTTCCATCCTTTCTAAGGTAGGTAAATTGAGGACCCAGTTTGTGGGGGCAATAAGCTGACTTGGTATAAATATACAAAAGTATGAAAGCTATTGCTTAACGCATTGTAAGCCACCCTGAGTCTCCGGAGAAGGGTGGTATATAAATCTAATTTAAAAAAAAGTGGTATATAAATCTAAGTACTATTGTTATTGCTATTGTCCTTCCTTCCTTCCTTCCTTCCTTCCTTCCTTCCTTCCTTCCTTCCTTCCTTCCTTCCTTCCTTCCTTCCTTCTTGCACAGTTGTTAGAATGCACTATTGCAAGCAAACTCTGCCGACTGCCAGGAATTCGATCCTGACTGACTCAAGGTTGACTCAGCCTTCCATCCTTCCGAGGTTGGTAAAATGAGGACCCAGATTGTTGAGGGCAATAGGCTGACTCTGTAAACAGCTTAAAGAGGGCTACAAATCACTGTAAAGCACTATATAAATCTAAGGCAGGGATGAAATCCAGCAGGTTCTGAAAAGTTCTGGAGAAACCAGTAGCGGAAATTTTGAGCAGTTCAGAGAACCAGCAAATACCACCTCTGGCTGGCCCCAGTGTGGGGTGGGAATGGAGACTTTGCAATATCCTTCCCCCAGGAGTGGGGAGGGAATGAAATTTTGCATTATCCTTCCCCTGCCACTCCCACCAAGCCATGCCCACCAAGCCATATCACGCCCACCAAGCGATGGCCACAGAACTGGTAGTAAAAAAAATTGGATTTTACCACTGATCTAAGGGCTATTACTACTGCTACAAATAAAAAAGGCAGTATAAAGTAAATATATAATAATGTACATATCTATGCAAAGTAAGTTTATTGAAGAAGCCAGAAAAAAAACTGATTTCGAGTATATGAATGTAATAAATGGTGACAATATGTTTTCTCTGTGCAAGTACACATATTCGGTATTGGGTCCAAACTTAATTTAGCATTCATGTTGGGGCTTCTGTTAGATCATGATTTAGATTTAGATTTAGATTTTATTGGATTTATATACCGCCCTACTCCCGAAGGACTCAGGGCGGTGTACAGCCAACAATAAAAAATACATAAATACAAAATTTAAAACCAACTAAAAACAGATTAAATAAATTTGGCCCAGACAGAATTAAAACACCCCAAATAATTTAAAACAGATAAAAATGATAAATTTAAAAATGATAAAGAAGAAAGTGGCTGATTGATTGATTGATTGATTGATTTCAAATTTGTATACCGCCCTTCTCCTGGTGGACTCAGGGCGGTGCACAGCCAAGAATAAAAAAACATTTCATTACAAAATTTAAATTTTTTAAAAAAGAATTAAACAATTTTGGCCCAAAAAATTTAAAAACATCGCAACTAAAACCCATAGAAAAATTAAAAAGCTAAGAAGGGAGGGGGGGGGGTTATGCCACCCCTGCTTGATGAAATAAAAGAGTTTTTAGGATAAAAGAGATTTAGTTCTACACAAACTAATAATAATTGAACATTATTGTTGATTAGAGCATAGGCCATATCAAGATACAACATAAAATGTAAAGCATTGTACAATAAAATTGTATGTAAAAATGGAAAAAAAAACAGTTGAAATGAAAAGAATAAAGCAAGGAATACATGTTTCTGTGTAGAAACTAGACTAATAATTATTTGGTGGGGGAGGGGGAAATACATATTTGTAAATATTTTTCTTTGGCATAGCAATCTTCAGTCTCCGCAGAGAAATGAAAGTCAAAAAAACTACAGAAAATAAGGACTAGAAGAAAATGCCCAAATAGTCACTCTTCTGCCACCCAATGCTTATTTTTGTTTTAAAGTAAGTATTTTTTTTAAAAAAAAAAGTCAAGCAGATTTTCACATTCATCCCCTCTTTTCCCTCCTCTCCTTCTAAAATCTGCGTTTATATGATAGTTTCAACTACAGTGAGTAATGCCAATAATTCCCTTAAAATCCAATGTTATCACAGTAGCTGCAATATGCAAAGATCCCTGTCAGCATTTTCTCTGTCAGGAAGACAGATAACATCAGTCTATTTTTCCCCAGGCACATTTCCTTCCTTCCTTCCTTCCTTCCTTCCTTCCTTCCTTCCTTCCTTCCTTCCTTCCTTCCTTCCTTCCTTCCTTCCTTCCTTCCTTCTTTTCTCTCATTCTCATTCTCATCCTCCCTCTCTTTCTCTTTCTCTTTCTCTTTCTCTTTCTCTCTCTCTCTCTTTCTCTCTCCCTCCCTTTCTTTCTCCCTCCCCCTCTCTTTCTCCCTCCCTCTCTCTTTCTCCCTCCCTCCCTCTCTCTTTCTCTCTCTCTTTTTCTCTCCCCCTGTCTTTCTTTCGCCCTCCCCCTCTCTCTTTCTCCCTCTCCCTCCCTGCCTATCTTTCTTTCTCTCTCTCCCTCTGTCTCTCTCCCTCCCTCTCTCTCTTTCTTCCTCCCTCTCTTTCTCTTTCTCTTTCTCTCTCCCTCTCTCTCTTTCTCTCTCTCTTTCTTTCTCCCTCCCCTTTCTCTTTCTCCCTCCCTCCCCCTCCCCCTCCCCCTCTCTCTTTCTCTTTCTCCCTCCCTTTCCCTCTCCCTCCTTCTGTCTCTCTTTCTCCCTCCCTCTCTCCCTCTCTCTTTCTCCCTCCCTAACTCTCTCTTTCTCTCTCTTTTTTATCTCCCCCTGTCTCTTTCTTTCGCCCTCCCCCTTTCTCTTTCTCCCTCTCCCTCCTTCCCGCTCTCTCTTTCTCTCTCTCCCCATCTCTCTCCCTCCCTCTCTCTTTCTTCCTCCCTCCCTCCCTCCCTCCCTCTCTTTCTTTCTCTCTCTCTCTCTTTCATTCTTTCTCTCTCTTTCTCCCTCCTTCTCCCTCCCTCCCTCTCTCTTTCTCTCTTTCTCCCCCCTCTCTCTTTCTCTTTCTCTCTCTCTCTCTCACACACACACAGGCATACACACAATTCCACTCAAAATATCAGCCTCCATAGATTTAGCTCAAACGGAAGAAACAAGTCATTTCCAGCTGCTTGATCAGGTATGCGTTAATGATGTTGTGAAGCAATTATGGGGCTGCGATCAACAACCTTGGAATTGTGCTATTAATGTGTCAACAAATATCACTAGAGTCAGTGTAAATGTTCCTCTATTAATGGATTAAACAAATACACTGCAGGTGTTGGGGTGAAAGAGACAGTAGCGCACCTGATGTGTATGTCTTCAGGCTGGCTTATTATAGCCATCTAGGCTGTGATGCTGATCCGTAATGCCGAGCTGGGTTTCAAAACAGTGGCAACATGGGTACCAGATTCTGCTCTCAACAGAAAAGAATATATTTGTATCTCAGAGTTGAATTATGACTCGAATTTTTTAATTTTTTAAAAAATTCTGGACGAAAATTCGGAAATGGATAATAGAAATAACAGAAGAAAATTTAGACCTAAAGCCCGAAATCTTTTTATTAGGTATATTTAAAAAAGAAATTAAAAAAGAAATAAAATATATCATACTACATATAATTACAGCAGCAAGAATAACCCTAGCCCAGTATTGGAAATTAGAAAAGTTGCCAACAGAAGAACAAATAATCCAAAAAATATATTGGTGCGCAGAGATGGATAGATTAACTCTTAAATTAAAAAACAAGGAAGACTCACACTACTATCAAATTTGGAATAGATGGTATACATGGATTGATAAACAAGGGGAAAAAAAACAGATGATAAATACATCAAGAGATCCAAATTAGTAAAATTACACCGTCAACATAAGCATATCATAGCAAATGAAGATAAATGTATATATATGATTATATATTGAAATGTTTATAGATAGAAAACCTTTGCATAGTAAATAATAGAACAAAAGTAATACTGAAATGTATTTGGTTTTTAGTTTTAAGATTGTTTATATGACTTTTGTCTTTTTTGTCTTTTATCTGTTTATATCAAATAAAGTTGATTTTAAAACTCAAAAAAAAAAAAAAAGAATTATGACTCGAATCGCCAGTGTTGATGGGAGTTATTTATCTGGGTGTTTGGGTCTTTTTTTTTTCTTTTGTTCCCTGGTTGCCTTTTTGAAAACCAAAAAGGAAACAACAGACCAAAACACTTGCTCACCAGCAATCAACTCTCAGAGAAGTAGGGATTAACCCTAAAGGTGAACGCTAGACCAAAAATCAAGGAGACAATATCCCAATCAAGGAGCTACCAACTCAGACAAACAAACTAACCCTGAACAACAGCCTAATCAAGGAAGTGCCAAGATCACTCTCACCCACACTGACAGGCCAAGCCACTGTGTGTAAAAAGTCGCTTTTCTCAGTGCTGTAAGGGCTACCTGCATTTAACAATATTTGAATGCATTTGAATAAGTGAACGAAGTCTACAGTTAAAATCTACCTGGCTGAAATCCATTGGATTTTAGGCAGAGGTGGGATTCAAAAATTTTAGCGACCTGTTCTTTGTCTGGTTACTGGGTGGGCGTGATCATGGTGGGCGTGCCTACTCGGCTTCCTGCACCATGGTGGGGGGGGGGGCATTTTTGCCCTCCCCAGGCTCCAGAGGCTTTCCTCGAGCCTCTGGGAGGGTGAAAACAGCCTCAGAAGTCCGGAAATGGGCCCATTTCCGACTTCTGGAAATTCCGGGAGGCCTGGTTTTTTTGGCCTCCCCAGGTTCCAGAGGCTTTTCTGGAGCCTCCAACAGGATGAAAACAGCCTCCCCCCCGCTCCCCGGGTCCAGAGGCCCTTCTGGAACTTCTGGGATGCCCGTTTTTTGTCCCCCCAGAGCCTCTGTGTGGGCCCTGCACTTATCTGGCATCCAAAACAGGCCACATGGAAACTTCTGGGAGGGACAGGGTGAGGTGAATGGGGCCAGCCAGTCCTTGCAACTACCAATTGCAACTACCAATTTGGCGAACAAGACGTGAAATTAGCATCCAATTTGTCCCACCGGTTCAAACCAGCTGAATTCCACCCCTCACTTTAGCTCTTATTTTAATGGAGCAGTGTCCTTAATTTATTTTGTTTGGGGTTTGTTTGTTTGTTTCATAACTTCATATGGGGAAAAAAGAGAATGCAATAAAGAAGAAGGAATACAGAGTAAGAAACTTATTGAAAGAACAATAATGCTAAGAAATGGAAAGCAGGGAGATGAAAATTTCCATCTCTTTACAGATCAATGGCACCAAGGAGAATTTTCTCTGTCTTACTTGAATTAATTCACGGAGGTGTGTTAGTCAACAAAACTATTGCCAAGGGAAGAAATCAACCTGTGAAGTATTAAATTGCTACACTTTGCTTAGAAAGCACTTTTCTGATGGAACGGCATGGCACTGCTCCATTCCTAGTTTGTAAAGTATTATTTGAAACTAAAACTAATTTATATGGTATTCTTTGCTCGAAATATTTGATTGTGGGACAGAGGTTACTGCATAAAAGGCACAATTACCTCTTGGTAGAACTCAACATCAACTCAAATGTAGGTCAGTGTAATTCAACAGAGCTGTTGTTTACAAAAACACAACCAGTGGTGAGTTGCTACCGGTTCGCCCCGGTTCAGGCAAATTGGTAGCAGTGGCAGTGAGAGGCCCCACCCACCCGCCTGGATGTCATCAAAATCACTCTGCGTATACGCAGAAGTGGCGCACCAGAGAACCGGTAGCAAAGATAAGTGAATCCCACCCAATGATGGGTTGCTTTTGGTTCGGTCTGGTTTTATAGAACCGGTAGTAAAATCAGCGGGAGGCTCCGCCTACCCGCTATGATGTCATCATAGGTGATTTGCACATGTGCAGATGCTTCTGAACATGTGTAGAAGTGCAAGTGTGCATGCCTGCTCCCATTGCAAACCGGTAGTAAAGGTACCCCTGAACCAACCCCTGTTCACAAACTAATGTTTTGTTCTGCTTCAGAGTGTGCAAAGAAATTAAAATGACAGGTGAGGATAAATTAATCTGAATTCTTCTGGGGGGGGGGAAGGTTTACCAGAGGTGATGAATTTTGAGACTTAGACATCTTGGTCATTAAACTTTTCAACTATGAGGTCTTCTGTAACTGATAGTTTATTCCCATGACTTTATGGCTTGTTATTTTTAATACAACAAATATACAACCCAATAACTTTTTTGAACTTTTCCAGACCACACGGCCGATGAGGCAGATACTGTCCTCTGAATATATGGATAAATAAATGCATTAAGTTTGTGACTGGACATAGCATGCTTTGATAAACTGTATTTCTGCTATTGAAGAAATCTATTGTGAATTTCTTTTAGATCTGAGGTTATCTAAAGCAGAAAATCACTGTGACACCTCGCTGACAAACATAATAATAAAGTAAATTTTACCACCACATTTTATACCTTAGAACTTTTGTGTGAAATGTATTTGGTGATGGCGGCAGCACAATTGCCTCAAGAGTATTTACTGTCACAGAATTCATTTAGGATACCTGTCTGCTAATAAAAAGTGGAGCTACATTGATAGAACCAGCAAAACCAATCTTAAAAATGAGCTCAAATCCTGCATATGCTTAAAGAAACGTAAGGGCTCACACAAAGGTTAAAGGATTTTAAAACATTTTTTTTTTCAAGCATATTCTCTTAGAGTTGCAAATTTAGCATGCTGTATAAGCAGCAAAAGAAAGACACTTCTAGAACTAATACATATTTCTGGTCACTTACTCAAGATGTCCATGTAGGTTTCATAGCTGTTGTGGCAGCAGAGTTGGACAGTGAGGAGATTGGGGGGGAATTTGGGCCAGTCCTGGGGGCTGGGGAAAGCTTGGACAAGGGCTCTTCATTGGAGGCAGAGAGAGAGCCAAGGCCATCTGATAGTTATGTGCTGCCTCCGGAATCTCCAGAATCTCCGGAGTCTGACATCAGTGAGGCAGAAGAACAGCTGGAGCCTGTTCCCAGTCTGTGCATGTGCAGAGCTGCCAGAAGACAAGAAAAATTAAGAAAACAGGGTCAATTTGGGAGTAAAGTTTGGAGATGATTGGCCCCTCCCATAAGACATAAAAGAGGAGCGAACGGGATGTGAGCTTTTGCAGGAAGCCATTAGTTCACCTGGTCGGTTCAAGCTTTGAAAAGTTCTGTTTGATTCTGTGCTATGTTTGGCCTTGCCTTGCATTTGGCAATTAGTTCTCTGGCAGCATTCCAAGGGAGATAAGGTGGGTGTTTTTAAACATTCTCCTGAAAGACTGTTTGTGAAGCCCTGTGGACTGTGAATGACAATGATTCACAGCTGTGTAAATAAAAGAGGTTTTGCTGGGACTAAGATTGTGCTTTATACTTTCCAAGGAAACCTAGGTCAAAACAATAGCAACAATATGGAACAGGTGGCTCCTTGTTTTGGAGAAGGGGGAGGAGGGGGAGGAGGAGGAGGAAGAGAAGAAGGAGAAGAACTTTCTAAATTTTTGGAGATTACTTATGGTGAATACCAACTCCAGTGGCTATACAACTAGCAGAAAAACAGGGGAAATATGTTAGGAAATGGTCACAGCCTAACTAGTTGGCCAGCCAATATATAATCCAACATTGTATGTTTGTATTGTGTAAATGTATTATGGTGCTTTAAGAACATTGCTGAGTCATTCTGCATCCTGATTGGATAAGCTCTGTGGCCAATTTATTTAAGGAGAGATTTATTGTGGTTAGGTGTGTTGACTACACCATATTTTTACCTGCTACTATGCTGTAACTATTTTTGATCTCTCTAAATGGTCAATGTTTGATCATGGGTTATTTATTAATGTTTCCTGATATTTATTGAACTGTTTTATATTGTTCCTGAATGTTCCTTGTATTTTTCTACAAACTGGTAAGAAGATTTTATATCCCTGGATTGATCTTGTATTGCACTTTATATGGCTAAAGACTTGGGTTGTTAAAAGACTATGAATTCGCTTTACCCTTAAGGTAAAATACTATAAAACCAGTTTGTCTGCATGTTATTCACAATTACTCTCAAAACTGTTTCCGTGCGTAAAAAAAAAACTTCTGATGGTACTCTGCTTTATGAGCTCCATGACTCTGGGGGTGACACAACAATATCCTTAACAAAATATATTTAGCATTCACATCTGATGATTGAGACTAAAGGGTGATGCACTGTGGTTTACAATTTATTTTATTTATTTATTTATTTGTTGGTTCGATTTATATGCCGCCCTTCTCCGGAGACTCAGGGCAGCTTACAATGCGTTAAGCCTTCATACTTTTGTATATACCTGCTTAGTAGGGCTTTCGCCCCCCCCCCCCCAAAAAGGGTTTTTTTTTTTTATACAAAGTCAGTTTTCGTTTCAGAGCAGCATGCAGCTTTAATACAGAACACTTGAGCTAAGCCACACCCAGGCTCCTTGCCGTCTCCTTCCTTGTTGCTCACACAGCAAATACTGTTTGTTTCCAAAGAGCCCTCAACTCTCTCACACATTGACAGGATGCTAGCCAGACGAATACCGATGGATGCTGGTAGGCAGACGCAGAATACTGTTTTATTTTCTTCCCAAAAAACTAAGCTGTGTCTTATATTCGGGAGCGTCTTATAGTCTGAAAAATACAGTACCTTCCATTGTGAACTTTTTACAGCTTTGATTTGGATATGATTAGGAAAGAGGGTACCGTCTCAACTGTGTAACCCAGGAATAATAATAACATCCAATATCTTTAAGCTATTAACTTGTGAAGATAAATCTCCCTAGTTTATCTCTCTCTCTCTCTCTCTCTCCCTCTCTTGAATTAAAGTTTTCTTTTCTTTAACAACATTCTGAATGTACAGTCCATGCTAACATATCTTTAAACAAACTTACTTTTTTTTCTGCTTTGATCTTCTGCTTTTTTTCCCTCTGCTGATAATTCTGTAGGAAGTTAGCACCTACCCCTCTCCTAGGAAAATGAGATGTTTTAGGAAATATTAAAAGGGCAGAATATTTCCCCTAAAAGGGAGGCAGAAACTCAGCCCCCCCCACACACACTTTTGTCAATGGGCCATTAAGGCCTGGGCCAGTCTATTCTACATAACAAAGATCTACATCCTTCAGGCAGAGCCATAGTAGGAATTGCCCAAAGCCCTTTCATTACATCATCACCCAGCAAGAGTCAACCAAGCCTGGGACTCAAAAGACAACCTACAAAGTTACCTCTTTTTTACCACATGGGAGTCTGACAACCAATCAGAGAACAAGCCCAAATTCAAAGCCCAACAGAGGGTATAAATCTCTCTCTCACTCACTCATGTGCTTTTTTTTTTTTGCCCAGGATCTCAAAACCATGTGGTCCTGTCCACCATTAAACCATCTCTTCAAGCAGTCTCCATGTTTCCAGTGTCTTTCTCCCCACTTGGAACTGTCCAGATGGACATTTCCTCCAACAGCTCCTTCTGGGCTGAAGCTCCAAAGTGTTGCTTCTACTTCTTTTTGATGGTTCCTCAAAGATGATTCTCCTCTACCCAATTCACTGGATGACCACCTCAACTAATCCTAATTTTGTTCAAACTGGGAGGTGTACTTAGATTGAATTACAATTTATTTCATAAAAGTATGTTCATAAGATCTAGTTTCAAACTAAGTTGCTGGGATAAACACAAATGACATAATTTTCCCACATTTTTTTAAAAAAAGGTTAACAAAGATGATAAAGCAGCACATTGATTTAAAACCATAAACATTTTTGTTGGGGATTTTACCTGCATATTTAATTATTCATGTATTAACTGAAGCTAGAATTGTATTTGCACAAAATTGGAAAAGTGAAGAGATCCCTACTGATGAGAAGGTGATTAGGAAAATATTAGAATGTGCAGAAATGAACAGATTAACACTTGCAATTAAGGAGAAAGAACAAACAGAATATTATACGGGAATTATAGATATGGGAATTATTTTGTCAATGGTTAGAGGATAAAAAAGAAAGTTGGTAATAAAAGAAGATTAAAGAAGAGTAGAAAATATCATGAGGGAGATGTAAACAATGTGATGATTGTTATTATTACGATTATTATGCTTAATATTATTATTAGATTCTTATTAGAAAATACGTTAAGAGGGAAAAATGAAGAGGTTTACAATGTTTTTTACTTTTTTTTTTTTTTTTTTTTTTTTTTTTTTTGCTTATCTGAATTCATTTTTTCCTTGACTGGGGTATTGTTTACTTTTTGATGGCTGGTCCAGTATTAATCTGGTGTTAATCTCTGTTTATCTGGTCTTTATTGTTGGAAAAGAGGGGTTTGGGTCATTTGTTTCCTTTTTGATTTTTTGATTGTGTCTTTTGAATGGTATGTAAATCTTGTTTATCTCTATGTGTCTGTTGATGGCTGATTTCTCTGAATCCAGGAATTCTCTAGCATTTTTGAAGTTGTCTTGGTCTAAATTGCTGGCAGTTTTCCAGTTAAAAATATCATTATGTTTGTGCATGTGTTGTGAAATTATCACATATAGACAAAATAGAAGACAACATGCTTTGCTGGGACCCAAGTGACCTTACTTTTTCTTTGAGTCTTCTTCAATCATACTAACCTATAGTGTAAGATTACGTCTGAATGAGGGTCATGCAATGATTATAAGGCATGCCCAGAATTGATTATTTGCAATTAACTTTTTCAGCAACTCTTGAGTGAAAGGTTTCTACTTCATGGGAAATCAGAATGAAAGCCCAATAAAATACACCCATCACCTACTGAAATTATTTTCTTTCAATGCCTCATCATTTGATAAAAATATATAGCAATTTTTTCAGCTCCTTTGCCCCTGAGAACGAAGGCTTCATTTAATTCCTCATGATGGAGAAAGATGGGAGAAAAAATAATGTTTCTTTTTTTCTCATCATACAGCTCATTGGAAGACATTAGTTAGCTGAATTGCATATTCTTTAATGAACTCCAAGGAATGCAAAAGTTTGAGAAATCTTCATTACCATTTGCATACTTGAGTAAAATTGGGGGAGGGAGAATACCCAAGATGGGTGAGATAGCTGAGCTGGGCGGGTGGGGGGGGGATGTTTTCTGAAATGAAATTGGAGCAGGAGGTGGAAGGGGGAGAGAGAAGGAGGAGGTGGATGAGGAGGTCAACGAGAAGGAGGAAGGGGAGGAAGAGGAGGAGAAGTCTGATGTTTATCATATCTCCAGAGTATACTGGTTCATGCTCAGCATAACAAGATAAGATAGAAAGACCTGCATATGGAGGTCAAGATATGAACAAAAGTATATGAGGGTGAAAGTTCATTCTCTAATCTTATGGGTTGGTTTCCAAATGGAGGAGGAGGAAGAAGAAGAGGAAGAGGAAGAGGAAGTGGAGGAGGAGGAGGAGGAAGAAGAAGAAGAGGAGGAGGAGGAGGAGGAGGAGGAGGAGGAGGAGGAGGAGGAGGAGGAGGAGGAGGAGGAGGAGAAGGAAGGAAGTTTCCCTTTTCTGTCACTTTAATTCCATGTTGCTTTCTGTTCAGAATTTTTGGATGGTTCTGTTGGACAAATATAACATTAGATTGTAGGTCATCTAGTCCTACACCATTTCTGACAGATGGCAGTCCAATCTCTTCTTGAAAGCCCCCAGTGATGAAGCTCCCACAACCTCCAAAGTCAAGCTGTTTCATTGGTTGATTGTTCTCACTATCAGAAATTTTCTCCTTATTTCTAGGTCGAATCTCTCCTTGATCAGTTTCCATCCATCCATCCATCCATCCATCCATCCATCCATCCATCCATCATGGTTGCTAGCATTTAATTTCAAGCATTTAAAGGAATATGTTTTATATTTTCTTCAAGTTTGTTTTGGAAAAAGCCCAAACCTCTATACGTAATTTAGAGGAGGAGGAGGAGGAGGAGGAGGAGGAGGAGGAGGAGGAGGAGGAGGAGGAGGAGGAGGAGGAGGAGGAGGAGGAGGAGGAGGAGGAGGAAAGGAAGACACCAGAAGCTCTCTTTTTTATTTCTAGACTGTAGAATTACAAAAAGACCAGTGTTGCCAAGAACAAATGAACTGTCTGACTGCTTCGGCAAACGATAATGAAGTGCAAAAAAAAAAAAAAGAAAAGAAAAGAAAAGAAAAAGAAAGAAATAAAGAAAGAAAAGAAAAAGAAAAAGAAAAAACTACCCATCTCTTATTTCCTGGCAGAAATGCTTATTCCACATTCCCCAGCAAAAATGCTGCTCATTGAGGTTTACAAGAAGAAATGGAAAATGAAGAAGAAGAAGAAGAAGAAGAGGAGGAGGAGGAGGAGGAGGAGGAGGAGGAGGAGGAGGAGGAGGAGGAGAAGAAGAAGAAGAAGAAGAAGAAGAAGAAGAAGAAGAAGAAGAAGAAGAAGAAGAAGAAGAAGAAGAAGAAGAAGAAGAAGAAGAAGAAGAAGAGTGATGAGGGAGTAGGAAAGGACTGACCCATAATAGAGTATCAAACAATTTGTTCAGCAAAAGCTAGAACGATCCGTGAGCATTTCTGCAGGAGTCTTCATAGTTAAGAGGTTTATTTGCCTTGCTTAACATATTCCAGTATTTGTGAACTCCAGGTCTTTTAGGGTTGTTGTTTTTTACTGGTATGTTTGCTGCTTTGCGTTGAATGTGAAAAGAAGTCAGGATTAAAATATAAAATAAAATAAATGCCTAAATATTTCTCATATTGTTTCTCTTGCAATCCTCCTCCTCCTCTTCAGATTTGGAAGGAAGCATAGAGATCTTCTACTCCATCCCCTGCTCAAGCACGAGACTCTATACCCGTGATAGCGAACCTATGGCACGTATGCCCAAAGTGGCATGCAAAGCCATGTTGCCATGGGGATCGTGTGACCATGGGGACGCTGCAATTGTCTTAAAAATGGTTATAAGTCATTTTTTCCCCAGTACCGTTGTAACTTTGAATGGTCACTAAATGGACTCTTGTAAGTCAAGGACCACCTGTACAGTGTTTCAGATGATGTGTAAGCAATGCAGAGTAGAACAGAAGTATTGCTCGAGGATGGAAAGATTTATACTCCTTGCATCCTTAATGACTCACTAAAAGAACACAGATGACCACCTGTCTGCAAGGAGCATAAATCCTTCCATTCCCCATCATTCAGTCAGAGCTGAAGACGCTTCTTGGGTGAGAAGTCTTCAAAGAATAGCAAGAAAGTCCAGTGGCCTCTTGGAAAAGCACCTTCTGGACAACTGTGATCTGGATGACTGAGAATCTCTGTCAGGTTTCGAGGTCGTCTCAAATAAATTGCATTTCAAACGAAGCCTTTGATGAAAAAACTCTCATTTATTAAGCACGACATTCTACCTCCGACTCATCGTAGCCAACACTGACTTCCAACCCAAAAACCCTCCCTTTCCGTCCCCCACTCCTCTGCACTCATTGGCCATCTTCCAAGTCACTCTACCCCTAATCTACTGCTCCAGCTCAAAGGAATTTCCCCCCTCCCATCCCATTTCCTAGGGGATATTATCTCCAGGGAAAATAAGTAGGTGAAAAGTCAACCGTCCCTTTCCAGATGCCTCCGCTTCTCCTTCGTATGTCAGCACTAGAGTAAATGCAGCTTGAAGTGCTGACAATCTCCATAGACATTTAAGATGGGTGGACTTCAACTCCCAGAATTCCCCCCAACAAACCACAGGAACTTTCCTATCATCCTGTCAGAGCCAAAGAAGCTTCTTGGATGAGAAGCAAAATGTCTTCAAAGAAAAACCAGAAAGTCCAGTGGGCCTCTTGAAAAAATGCACCTTTGGGACAACCATGATCTGGATGATGGAGAATCTCCACAGATATTGCTAGCCAGTTTTTTGAAAAGATGCATAGGAAGCCGAGATTCAAACCTCCAACTGAAAACTTGGTGTATTTTACGATAACACTCCTTTAAATCCCACAAGGCACGGAGTAAGATAATGGTGCCTCATCAGGAAAACCTGGAATCAGGCTTGTGCTAACAGCTTTGAAAGAAACAAACAGCGTGACACAAGATGCGTTAAAAAAGTTAAGCAAAAAGAAGAGACTCTAAGATGTCCGTTTAATGCCTTTATCATTTGGGAAGACAAAAACTTGCCTTGCATTCGATTTCTCCTTTTTTTTTTTTTTTAATGTTCCTTTTGAATCTCCGTTCCATATTTCAAGAGAATTTTTGCAGCCAGCAAGGACAAATGCAGCTGTGGGAAAGGTGATACGCAGGATAGATTCTTTCTTTTCCCTGATAATACAACACATTTTCCCTATTGGAAGAGAAGGATAAAAAGCCAAACACCACCTCAAATGATAACCTTGCCGAAATACAATTTCTCACTACACCAAAGAAACCATCTCCTCTCTCTCTCTCTTTCTCTCTCTCTCATCTCTCTCTCTCTCTCTCTTTCATTTCTCTCTCTCATCTCTCTGTCTTTGTCTCTCTTTGCCTTCATTTGTCTCTAGATATTTTAGTATTATTTGTTTTCTTTTTTCCCCTTCTTCTTTAGTCTCTACCTTCTATATCTATTTATCTCTCTGCTGGGTTTCTGTTAAGCAATAGAGCTTTTATATAATTGTAAATTGATTACATAGTGTTAATTTTGTGCATAATAGTATAGACTGCTAAGGATGAAAATGTTAATTGTACTATTTTTTAATCTCTCTCTCCCCCCCTCTCCCTCTCTCTTTCCCTCTCCCCCTCTGTCTCTCTTTCTCCCTCCTCTCTCCCTCTCTGTCTCTCTCTTCCATCTCTCCCTCTCCCTCTCTCCCATTCTCCCTCTTTCTCTCTCCCTCTCTCTCTCCCCCCTCTCCCTCTCCCACTCTGTCTCTCCCCCCTCTGTCTCTCTCTCCTTCCTCTCTCCCCCTCTGTCTCTCTCTCTCTTCTCCCTCTCCCTCTCTCTCTGTCTCTCTCCCTCTCCCTCTGTCTCTCTTTTGTTCTCCTTCTTTCTATCTCCCTCTCTCTCTCCCCCTCTCCATCTCTCTCTCTCTCCCTCTGTCTTCTCTCCCTCCTCTCTCCCCCTCTGTCTCTCTCTCTCCCCTCTCCCTCTCTCTCCCTCTCCGTCTCTCTCTCTCTCCCCTCTCTCCCTCTCCCTCTCTCTCTTTCTCCCTCTTTCTCCCCCTCTCCCTCTCCCGCTCTGTCTCTCTCCCATCCTCTCTCCCTCTTTCTCTTTCCCTCTCTCTCTCCCCCTCTCCCTCTCCCTCTCTCTCTCCCTCTCTGTCTCTCTCTGTCTCTCTCTCCCTTCTCCCTCTCTGTCTCTCTCTCCCCCCCTGCTCCCTCCTTCCCTTTTTTTAACAGCCGGGAAGTGGGTGGGGTTGGGCCTCATCTTTTACCCTTCTTTTCATGCAAGGCTCATAAAAGCTTTTTCCTCTAATGACAGCAGACCATTGAGAAACCTCCCAAGGGCTCCTTTTGGAAGTGGAAGACTTTGCTTCGGACTTAAACATTTGCAGAACAAACTCCTGCTCTTCACCCCACTTGAAACGCTTATGAATCATTCATTTGCCATCCAGTTGGTACTTGAATGCGAGCCTTTTATGTAGCACCGTCCACAGTAGGAAAACAGTTGCAGGTAATGCCCTTGTAAAACACCGATTTCTCGCTCAGCTTTCATCTCTTCTGCCTTGGTATGCGCTCGTCTTCATCCTGCGCTTCTCATATGTTTGGCAGGGAGGAATTGTCAAGTTTTCTTTAAAAGAAAATGGAAGGCATATTCATGCCTCATGTTAACTTTCTTCTTTTTGACTTTCAATATCGTATCTCCAGGATGGGATCAAGATGTCACTGAAAAAAATGGCTTGTTTTCTTCCTGCCCAGGGAAATGAATGTTTCTTTTGCCCAGGGAGCAATCCAAGGAGAACATTGGCCAAAAGCCCTACTAAGCAGGTATATAAAATTCATGAAAATAGTACCATAAAATTATATATCAATGGAAAGATAATTTAATCAAGAACGTCATGCAATAACTTTTACGGAGGATTTGCTATTAGAATAGCAGTGAAAGGATAGAGTAGAAAAGTGAAACACGTAGAAAAAACGAGATATACAAAAATTATCACCATGTCAGTTAATACTTAGCTGGGTAACCTTTAGCCTGAATGACGACCTTATAACTTATTTTTTTTATTTTTTTTATTTATTATCTTATCTTATCTTATCTTATCTTATCTTATCTTATCTTATCTTATCTTATCTTATCTTATCTTATCTTTTTATTTATTTATTTATTTATTTATTTATTTATTTATTTATTTATTTATTTATTTATTTATTGGTTCAATTTACAGTATATGCCGCCCTTCTCTGGAGACTCAGGGTGGCTTACAATGCGTTAAGCAATAGCCTTCATACTTTTGTATATACCTGCTTAGTAGGGCTTTCGCCCCCCCACCCCCAAAAGGCTTTTTTTTATACAACGTCATCTTATTGCCCCCACAATCCAGGTCGTCATTTTACCTACTTTGGAAGGATGGAAGGCTGAGTCAACCTTGAGCCTGGTGAGATTCGAACTTGCAGTAATTGCAGGCAGCTGGTGTCACTTAACACCACTTTAATCTGCTGCGCCACCAAGGCTCTTGTCTTCCCATGGAGTGAACCAAGTCTTAGTTCTGCAGCTGTTCTAATGTGAAATTAAGATTGAAGGATTGCTTCTATTACCTGGGTTTTATTGCTGGGTCGCTTCTGACTAACAAGTTTCTTTTGTCGGCTCCATAGATTTTCAATTGGGTTAAGGTCTGGGCTATTCTCAGGCTTCAGCAGTGGAATAGGATTATCTTGAAACTCCCCCAAAAAAGTGGTGTTATTAGCCATCAGACCTCAAAACTACACTTTTCCCAAAAGGTTTCCACAATTTTGGCCACTACTGTACTGTATTTTCTTCCTCTTTGATTTTAGGTTGTTCGATGTGTTTTGTAATATACAAGCAGGGAAATAATTTCTTGCAAAGTCCAAGGATGTATATTCACTTATTTATAATAGGTGCCATTTCAACTGGAGATTTTGGGATACGGTTCAGCCAAAGGGGACTTTAAATAAAGCTCTCATTTAAACTGAAGGGGGTCTCTTTCTGTTCTTCCCCTTTCGTCTCGATAGATTTCTACAGGAGATTTTCCTGGAGAGATGTTGTCCTTATCTTTTAATGCAATCCTGATTAGTTCCTTTCACCCAAGTACTAGTGGGTGAGCACACTGAAATATTAAGGGGAAAGAAATATAACAGGCTTGCTTAGTCCTGTTCAGCCCTTGAAAAATGTAAACACTCAATACGAAACTGATTTGGTACTGCATTTGCAAGGAAATTGGGAAATAGAATGGCTTAGGTGGAGTGCAGTTTTCAGCTTTGTGGCTAAGAAAGGGACTAGAACTCACAGTCTCCTGGTTTCTAGCCTAGTTCCTTAACCACTAGACCAGGTGTCAGCAACCTATGGCTCTGGAGCCACATGTGGCTCTTTAGGCCCTCTGCTGTGGCTCCCTGTCGGGTGATCCCACCATTGGCTGGCCACATCCCTCACCCTCCCAGTCACTCCTTGCCTGGCAACGGCAGGGAATGGAGAAGCAGACAGGGCAGAGACAGAGAGATACAGAGAGAGCGGGAGACATAGAAAGATTCAGAGAGAGAGGGAGAGAGACGGGGGAGGGAGGGGAGGGAGGGGAGAGAGAGATATATCAAAAGGGTTTTGTGGTTCCTGGTGTTTTTTAACAACCGGTTCTCTGCCCTAATGACCAGCTGGATAGGCATGGTTGGGGGGGGGGTCATGTGACTGGTGGAAGTGAGTGATATCGAGTTGACCACACCCACCCAGGTTTTGTGGCTCCCGGGGTTTTCTTTTCTGTGGGATATGGGTCCAAATGGCTCTTTGAGTGTTTAAAGTTGCAGACTCTTGCATGACTAGACCAAAGTGGCTGTCCATTCCTAGTTGACATGCTCTGGGTCCAATAAAATGAAATTATAAGTAAAACAGGTCACAGACCACAGAATTCCTCTCTCCAAGTTCTCCACCACAAAAATACAGTTGGGTGACCTTGGGCCCCTCACAGGGTTGTGGTGGTGGAAAAGGTGTATTGGATATCTTGGTAGCCTAGAGTTAGTGGTAAAAATGATTAAATAAATAAAAGATACAGGCCAGGCAAAATTCATGAAAGACTGGGGATCCAGCCAATGGTGAAGCTCTATGCCCTGTAGGACTTTATACATAATATTCTATAGAGCACAATTACACTTGAAAGCTTACTGGGAACATAAACCATAATAATACACAGGCAAACAATAGATATAAACTCAAGGTAAACCGCTCCAAACTCGATTGCAGAAAATATGATTTCAGTAACAGAGTGGTCAATGCCTGGAATGCACTACCTGACTCTGTAGTTTCTTCCCCAAACCCCCAAAATTTTAACCTTAAACTGTCTACTGTTGATCTCACCCCATTCCTAAGAGGTCTCTAAGGCATGTGCATAAGCACACCATCCCTGTCCTACTGTCCCCATTTATTCGTACCTATTTTCTGTGTTTATATCCATGCTTATACTTATACCTGTTGTTGTGGTCCGCCAGCAGCCTGCAGAGCTGGCAGCAGAATCAGACAATTAGGAGACTGGGGAGGAATATGGGCCAGCCTGGAGTCTGGGGAAGGCCTCGACAAGGACTCTGTGTTGGAGACAGAGATGGGGCCAGGGCCATCTGGGAGTGATGTGCGGACTCCAGAGGCCCCAGAATCAGACAGTAGAGAGGCAGAGGAATAGGCTACTCCTGTTCCTAGTGCATGCATGCACGGAGCTGCCAGAAGGCAAGAGCAGCTAAAGCAAAAGGGACGACTCGGGAGTAAGGTTAGGTGATGATTGGCCCCTCCCATAAAGCTTAAAAGAGAAACAAAGGCACTGGGGCCTTTTGCAGGAAAGCAACATTGCTAACTCTGTTTCCAGTCAGCATCTCTTGTTTGTTTCTTGTGGGGCTTTGCCAAGTAAGGCCTTTGGCAGGGTGTCAAAGAAGATATCCCGAAGGACTTCTCCCGAAGGACTTGTTTTGCAACTAATTGGGACTCAGCTGGGAATGAAGGTAATTCTCAGTTGTTACAATAAAATAGGTTTGTTTGGGACTAATCGTGTCTTGTAGTGACTCAGTAAGTGTAGGTCACAACACCTGTTATCTCAAACATGTCTGAAAAATTAACTAAATAAATAAAAATAGATGTCATAGGAGCCTGCTCAGTGGTACATTCCCACCATATTCTGGAAAAAGCCCATCTTCCAAGTAGTTTTTAAAGGCAGCCTCTTGAAGGACACATTGAAATATGAAGTAGCCAAAGCATGAGTGACTGGAGGTAGGTTCTCTTCTAGTCCAATGGGTGCCTAAAACATATTGTACACCACCTAAGTCCCTCTGTGAGGTAGATGGTCAGTTTTAAAATTGCACAGATAGATGATGGTGTATGAAAGAGAGACAGAGAGAAAGAGAGAGATGATAAATGATAAGGATAGGTGGATGGATGGATGGATGGATGGATGGATGGATGGAGGATGGATGAATGAACAGACAGATGGACAAACAGACAGATAGATAGTTGATAAATGATGACACAGACAGACAGACAGATGGATGTTGATTTTGTGAAACTTCATGACCACAATTGCCAACTTCCCAACCATCCGGTCACAGCTGAAGAAGCTTCTTGGAAGAGAAGTGAAACATCTTCAAAGAAAAACCAGAAAGTCTAGTTGCCTCTTGAAAAAGCACCTTTGGGACAACCATGATCTGGATGATTGAGAAACTCCATAGATGAAGGGCCAGGATGTTTTTTATGCGTAACAGGTTAAGTTGAATATCCTGATTTTATTATAGTATATTAGTAAATCTGGGGTTGGGGGGGGGGATCAATACAAGAGGCTATTTAATACATCAAAACATTCAAATGCATTAAGAACTCTCCTTGAAAACATATCATTTGAAATTGATCAGATAGCAGGTTCAAGGATATTCATTAAAACTCTTAACCTGTATTCCATTTTGTCCAGAATTGATTTTCTAACTGGTGAAAAAAAGCATGTTTTTTTTTTCTTTAGAAGTTAAACAATCTACCTTGGGCCAATATTCCAGTATTACAGTCAACTCTAAATTGGCAGCAGTCAATTTTATGTTTATCTTGCTATAAATTATAACCAATCAGGGTCAACCGTTTTTGTTACAAGCATTAGTCTTTTATCAGTCAATTCATTCTAGCAACAAGCTGTTTCTTTCAATTGGATACGTAAGAATTACAAATATGAGTGTCTTCATATACATTTATTGGCTGGCCCTTAAGCACGTAATAAATATAATTAGATTTGTTTGTTTGTTTGTTTGTTTCCTTCAAGTTGGACTGTCTTCCTTACGCTACTTGTAAAAAAACTGCAGGGACTTTTCCTCTACATGATGAAACAGAGGCAAGGCAAAATAAAAATATGCACTAAGGAAAAAAAAATAATAATAAAAAAAGGAAAACATGTTTTAACTTCAGAAGGAGGAGATTGTGTTAATTAGACATATGCCAAATGCAGAATTTATCTGCTGCCTGTCAGCAAACATCTGCCATGGAAGATGTTTGCTTGTTTCCAATGTTCTGAATAGACTAGGTGTTAGAAACAGGGAGTTGGTGAAAAGTAGAGCAAGAGAAAAATGCCTCCTGGAAGAAAAAAAAAAGGGGGGGGGGTATACAAACAAAAGGAAAATAGGACAATAGCTGTCATCGTCTTTGAGCGCAAGACTTCATCGTTGGCCCAAGATGTAGCCTGTGGGGAAATGAGTGGACTGCATTTTCTTGGTAAAGATAAGCAGGCTGTTCAACTTGAAAAGGCTGTTTGCTTCCTGACTCTTAGAAGGTAAGAGACACGTTTGGTTAACTCCAGGGGTGGCCTTCAAAACTTTTAGCAAAGGGTTCTCTGCCCAGATACTGGGGGGGGGGGGGGCGTGGCCATGGGGGTGTGGCCTAGTCAGCCTCCTGCACCAATGGGGAGGGTGTTTTTGCTCTCCCCAGGTTCCGGAGGTTTTACTCGAGCCTCCGGGAGGACAAAAACAGCTTCCCCAGGCTCCGGAGGCCCCCTAGAGGCCAGAAATGGGCCCATTTCCAGCCTTCTCAAACTTCCAGTAGGCCCATTTTTCGACCTCCCCAGGCCTCTGTGTGCGCCCTGTACTTTCCTGCATCCAAAATGGGCTGCATTGGGATTCCGAGGGGAAGGGTGGTGAAGGTCAGCGAGGAGGGGATTTGGGGCTTCTCCAAACTGCACAGAATCTTAGCTAGTGGTTCTCCTGAACCCACGAACCCCCAGCAGCCCACCCTGGTTAACTTTAAAGAGTTACCAGTATCTCCAAGGAAATCAAGACAGGTCCAAGGGAAAGGTGAAATATTCTCCAAGTTGAGCTTGATTCCTTAAGAATTTCATGTATACATTCAAATAGTTTTCCATTTCTCTGTCTGCTTTGGGGACTTTTATCCCTCAAAGTTTTTTTTTAGACCTCTTTGTATTTGTCTCGATACCTGAACTGAAAAAAGAGGAAGAAAAAGAGGAGGAGGAAGAGGAGGAGAAAAAAGAAGAGGAGGAGGAGGAGGAGGAGGAAGAGGAGGAGGAGGAGGAGGAGGAGGAGGAGGAGGAGGAGGAGGAGGAGAAGAAGAAGAAGAAGAAGAAGAAGAAGAGGAAGAGGAAGAGGAAGAGGAAGAAGAAGAAGAAGAAGAAGAAGAAGAAGAAGAAGAAGAAGAAGAAGAAGAAGAAGAAGAAAGAAGAAAGAAGAAGAGGAGGAGGAGGAGGAGGAGGAGGAGGAGGAGGAGGAGGAGGAGGAGGAGGAGGAGGAGGAGGAGGAGGAGGTGGTGGTGGTATGAGAGCCAGTTCTCACCTGATCACAAGCAAATAGCTTAATGTTATCAAAACAAGACAAATTATTTGTCAAAACAAGAGACAAGTGGAAACTACCTCACCAATCTAAAAGATAATGGTTTTATAACTTATCATACTATGTGTAAAGCAGAAAAAAGATAACAAGAGTTGAAACTTGATTTAATTCTGAATTGGGCGTGCAACTCATGCAGTGTCTATGAATTCTTTCATAATGGCTTAAATCATTTGTCTATAATGGATCTACATAACAGAGCACTTACGTCTTTGGAAATTCATTGCTGCAATTTTCATGCCTAGCCAGATGAAAGAAGTGTGAGGTCTGTTTGGGAGCTCTGATGCAATTTTCATGCCTAGCCAGATGAAAGAAGTGTGAGGTCTATTTGGGAGCTCTGATCAGCATAAATTGTAGAGAGGAGGAGGAGGACGAGGAGGAGGAGGAGGAGGAGGAGGAGGAGGAGGAGGAGGAGGAGGAGGAAAAGAAAAAGGAGAAGAAGAAGGAAAAGGAGATGGAGAAGGAGAAGGAGAAGGAGAAGGAGAGGAGGAGGAGGAGGAGGAGGAGGAGGAGGAGGAGGAGGAGGAGGAGGAGGAGGAGGAGGAGGAGGAGGAGGAGGAAGGGGAGGAGGATTCAGAGTCTGATGTTTATCATATCTCCAGAGTATACTGGTCCATGCTCAGCATCACAAGACAACATAGAAAGACCTGCCCAGGGAGGTCAAGATACAAACAAAAGTATATGAGGGTAAAGGTTCATTCTCCAATCTTGTGGGTTGGTTTCCAGATGTGTTGTTATGAGGCTAGTAACATCTTCAGCAGAATTTAGCGGATGTGCCAGTGGCAACGTTCTCCTGTTTATAAGGGCTTCTTGTGGTCAGTAAGTCTTGTGATTGGTCAGCTGTGGGTGTGTCAAGTGAGAGTCTTGTAATGGGTCTTGTGATGGGTCAAGTGGGAGTCATCAGTGGAAGCTTTGTGATGGGGAGGGTCATTGGGAGGTGAAGTTCTGGTTGATGGTGGTGGGGCTTGGATAAGTTGAATGAGGGTCGGTGCTATTTCTGGTTAGCTGGCCAGTTGATTTGGATTCTGAGGGATTCAGAGGGTGTTTGTAAAAGAATTGGAAATGGAAATGGGCAGGTCATATAGCAAGAACAGACAACTGGTGAACTAAGTGGATTCCACTTGATAAAAAGCATCCACAAAAGAGACCTAAAACAAGATAGAGTGATGACATCAGCAATCATTGCAAGCCCAATTGGCAATAGAAAGCTCAAGACCATATTGGTTGGAAATGTGGAAGCAACCTTCATCCTCCAGGGGATAGACAATGGCTAGAATGTACACTTTATGGCTTCCATATCATTATCATCCTCTTTTAATGACCACATAATCCCTTGTAGGGTGGAGTCTGAGCAACTGAATGGAGCTGAGTGTTTCCTGGTCGGATGCCCTTCCTGTTGCCAATGCAGAGTTTTTTTCAGCAGATATATATATTCTCCTCATGCCCGGAGAGAGAAATTCCATACAGCTTCCATATCTGAGCTACAAAAGATTCAGAGAGCAGCTAGATGACAGCAAAGGGACACAAAATCTTAAATACCTTTCTGCTATGTAGTTATTGCACGATATACTGTGTGGAATACTGTGCACCTGTATGGATAAACAGCTCACATACAGGACTTATTGATGTTCAACTTAACCATACGATGAGGCTAATTACTGGGTGCATAAAATCTACACCTAGTTACTGGTTACCAGTTCTTAGTCACATACTTCCCCCGCACTTATGACGACAAGAAGCTCTCATTCGGGAGTATAGTAAGATCCTGTTGAATTCCTCTCTACCCATACATGGAGACATTCCTGATCTCTTAAGATGCCGATTAAAGTCAAGAAATCCACCACTCTTGGCAGCTCTTAAGTTGATGGCCGATCATTGGAACACCACACAAAAGTGGATGGAGGTGTGGAGTAGCTGTTCCCCCCAAGATGTGTCTGAGCATATCAGTCCTAGTAGTATACCTCCAGGATTTAACCTACCCCGACACATATGGGTGACATATAACAGAATTAGAACAACTCATGGGGTGTGTGCTGACTCCTTGTATAAATGGGGAAAGACACCTTTAGCACAATGTGATTGCGGGGCCCCTCGACAGACTATCCAGCATATAGTGAGGGAATGCTCTAACAGAAGGTATCCAGGAGATTCTAGGGACTTCCTCTGCATAACAACGGCAGCTACTGACTGGATCTCCAAACTCGACATTAAACTTTGAAATGTTATTTCTGTTTTCCTTTTAGGTTTCTTACTGCTTTTATTGTTTTAATTGTTTTTAACCTGTAAAAATGAAGTGTTTTAATATTGTGTGTGACCAGCCATATACTAAATAAATAAATAATTGCACGATTATTGCTTTGCAGGGATTCTGATCATGTTCTGAGTTGTTACCTCTCCTATGGGGCTTGTTAAAATTCTGGATGACTTTGTTGTTAGTTATTTCCTTGTTCATTAAAAATAGTGTGAGTGGGACGTTTTGGGGTTGGGAAGTTTTTTCAGTGCTCCTTTTGGTTGGCTTGTCTTCTGCTCTGGTGGTTGAACTGAAGAAGCGCCTTGGATGAGAAATGAAAATAAAAACTAAAACCAAAAAACTTCAGTTGTCTTTGGAACAACCATAACTTGGATGATTGAGAATCTTCCTAGACATTACAACTTTTTGTCATTCCCCAGCCCCCCTTATTTCCCCAAATAAGAACACAGGTAATTTAGTGAAATTCACTAAAAAAATTCCCATCAGAAGTTCTTCAATTGTTCCTATGTTTGCAATTTCAGAAGCGTAAGCGGGGGGAAATGACAGCAGAAAGATGAGGCAATTTATACCTTTCTATCAAATCAAGTTTTTGAATGTTAATGAAGCCATAATATCATAGGGCTGGAAGAAATCTGTGCTTTTTAATCTATATATAGACATTCTAATATTTCGATATTAAAATAGCTACCAGACTCATGTACTTCCACATTATAGCATTAAGCAAATCTTGTTGTACTTGTTAATTAAATTCTTGGAAATGTTAACACCAGACAGTTTTAGTGTCAGCAAACTATGAACATGGCTAATTAAAATCTTTTATACATCTTCTTCATGCAATTTTTCCTCATGTGCCTCTTAAAGTTACCAAATTGTCTGAAATTTTTAAGAAGGTACTTAAGGAAATTATATAAAATTATATCCAAAACTAGTCCTTTCATTAGATGCCTCCAGTAATGATGCTTACAGGATAAAGGCCTTTGAACCTGCGAAGTATTATACCATCACTCTAATTCTTACTGCAAACTCGTAAAATAGGTTGTGACAATTATCATTATATTGCAGATCAATCAGGGATCAAAGTGCCTTGCTGAAGACCATTTCACTGAATTTAGTGCAAACAATGAGCTCCTAGTTCGCAGAATTTCAAAGAGCCCAAATGCTGCTGTAATCCATTCCATCAAAACTAACAAATGGTCATAAATTAAAATAGAATTCTTTATTGGCCAAGTATGATTGGACACACAAGGAATTTGTCTTTGGTGCATATGCCCTCAGTGTACATAAGGAGAATAAAATACATTCATCGAGAATAAAAAGATACAACACTTAGTGATAGTCAGGTTACTAATAAGCTATCAGATTGTACTAGGAAACAAATAAAAAACAGTATAAATTGAAAGATACAAGCAACATGGTTATAGTAATAAGAGGGAAGAGATAGGTGCTAGTAAGGAAGAGAAGAATAATAGTAATACAGTCTTGGTAAATTATTTGATAGTGTTGTGGGAATTAGTTGTTAAGCAGAGTGATGGCATTTGGGAAAAAATATTCTTGTGTCTTCTTGTTCTGGTGTGCAGTGCCCTATAATGTCGTTTTGAGGGTAGCAGTTGAAACAATTTATGTCCAGGATACGAGGGGTCTGTAAATATTTTCACAGTCCTCTTTTTGACTTGTACAGTATACAGGTCCTCAATGGAAGGCGGGTTGGTAGCCATTGTTTTTTCTGTATTTCTAATTATCCTCTGAAGTCTGTGTCTGTCTTGTTGGGTTCTCCCACTTATGACTGTATGACTTATTGCTGGTATCCTTACGGTTTATATTGACTGTTTCCTAATATGATTTGATTACTTATTTGTTCTCTATGACTATCATTAAGTGTTGTACCTTATGATTCTTGACGAATGTATCTTTTCTTTTATGTACACTGAGAGCGTATGCACCAAGACAAATTCCTTGGGTGTCCAATCACACTTAGCCAATAAAAAAATTCTATTCTATTCTATTCTATTCTATTCTATTCTATTCTATTCTATTCTATTCTATTCTATTCTATTCTATTCTATTCTTCTAGAAGAGGGGTGGGTGCTAACTTTCTACAATATGCGTTATCCTTTTTTAGTTTAAATTTAAAGATAAATCCCTGGTTCTCTTCTACATTTAAGAAATGAATAGCAGAGTTGGAAGGCACCTTGGAGATCTTCTTCTAGTCAAGCACCTTCTGAAGCAGGAAAACCAAACAGAAAAATAATTGTCTAATCTCTGCTTAAAAATTTCCAGTGATGGAGCACCCACAGCTTCTGGAGGGAACAGGAGATTTCTCCTTTTTTGGAGGTTGCTCCTCTCCTTGATTAGTATCTATTCATTGCTTCTTGTCCTGTTTTCAGGTGCTTTGGAAAATAGATTGACCCCCCACTTCTTTCTGGCAGTCCCTCAAATACTGGAATACTGCTGTAGGCAGTCTACATCTGGGCATTTGAGAATACCTGAGAAAGTCAGTGCACCATCTCTAATGTTATATACAATGCAACACTGCAAAACTTTTGCTTCTAGTGCTCGCTGTTTGGCCACAGAAATTTCCTCTTTGCCAAAGGTCAGGAAGGAAAATGTTGCGTCATGGGACACGGTAACAATCAGTAACAAGCATGAACTGAACATCGGGGAATCCAGTTCAGTTTCATGGAGAAACTGTTTCTCTTCCTGGAGGAAGACAAAGTTCAGAATTGTACTACATTTCGTAAAGTACAGAGGTGTAGAAACTGAATCTCATCAAATCAGTTAAAAAACAAACAAACAAACAAACAAACAAACAACAAGAACAAAACAACTAAAACCCAGATTAAGGTGAGCTTTCAAATGAACAGGGATTGTACCTTTATTGTTAAGGTATTGAGATTTAAGATTTAAGAGCTGACCAACTGTAAAGCAGATGCAACTGTAAAGCTGATGCAATGAAGATGAATCAGCCTTGGTATTGTCGGTTGTAGACTGTGAAAGGATCCACAAGAGTTTTTACCACTTTAAGAGATGTTTATAAAGGCAGCCAGGAGAGGGTGGATTCTCTCTCCTTGTGTCCGGTATTCATTGCTGAGATCTCTGTGTAGAGTTAAGAAGAAGATTGATTGCTTGTCAGGTACTGTGTTTCCCCAAAAATAAGACCCTGTCTTATATTTTTTTTGAACCCCGAAATAAGCGCTTGGCCTTATTTTCAGGGAGGTCTTATTATTTTTGGGTGCATGGAGGAAACCAGAGGAAATAGTGGGGACCAGCTGCGTATCCGTTTAAATATTTTTGGGGAGGGCTTATTTTCAGGGAGACTTATTTTAGTGCATGCACTCAAAAGCCTGATTGGGCTTATTATCAGGGGATGTCTTATTTTAGGGGAAACAGGGTATTTGCCAACCACGTATATATTTCTGTATATGTCTTGTATATAAACCACTGTTAAAGTCTCTGTGTGCTGTGTTTTGCTCCTCATAATAGTAGTCACACTGCAAATGCTCTGACATTTATATTGTCCAAGCTGTAACTTGCATATAAAGTGAATTTCTCCTGGCTCTAAAGGATTATTCAAAATTCAGCTAAGTTTTCTTTTGTCTTCCTATTAATAACATTCGTATCATACTCCTGCGCTAGTTCTTACAGCAAGAACAGATCAGGGTGATACTATCATATGCTGTTATTGATTTTCTAAATACAGTAGAACCTCTGTGGTCACAAATGCTTCTGATCAGGACAAAAACGGGTTTTGACCAAAAAAATCACAATTATTTTTTCACAGCAATTGCCAAATTTCCAAAATTAGGTTCAGGTCATGTCCAAACTGGTTTGCGACCAAAGTTATGGAACTAGCCTGGATAGATCAGCAGACTAAAAGCATTGTGATTAACACCAGCTGTCTGCAATTACTGTAAGTTCGAATCTCCCCAGGCTCAAGGTTGTCTCAGCCTTCCATCCTTTCTAAGGTAGGTCAATTGAGGACCCAGTTTGTGGGGCAATAAGCTGACTTTGTATAAATATACAGAAGTATGAAGGCTATTGCTTAATGCATTGTAAGTCACCCTGAGGCTCTGGAGAAGGGCGGCATATATAAATCCAATAAAATATAAATATAAATATAAATCAAATTAAAAACAACAACTAATTATGGTCTTGAGCTTGAGGTTCTACTGTACCGTGTCTTTAAAAATGGTTGGGTCCACCATAAGGTTTGAGTTGCGTTTTTCAGTTTAGTTAACAAAAGTTTAGTTCCTCATTCCCAATTCTAAGCTATTTTAGCAACTTATTCATTTTTTTAATTTGGGGACAAAAAGATTGAGGACATCATTCTTTCGACAGGTGTATTCAGCAGAAAGAACTAACCCAGTCTCCAGCATCTGTTATATTACCATCCAAATTTTTGATATACCACATTTTTTGGAGTATAAGATGCTCCGGGCTATAAGATGCTCCTACCTTTTTTGGTGAGGAAAAGAAGAAAAAGAAATCTGCCTCTGCCTCCCAGCAATTTTGCCTCGTTGCAGCAAACAGCAAACAGCTTGCTTTACTTTCATTTTTGTTTTCAGCATAGCTTGATTAGCACAAGAAAAAAAAAAAAGAAATTTACCTCTTTGCAGCAAGCAGCAGAGGCCCAAGCAGTAATAGGCAATGGCAATCCCTGCAGCCTGAAATAGCTGAGAGTCGGGAAGTCGATGCAATGGACAATCAATTTGTGCTAACTAGCACAAGTTGGAAATGGGATGTTTCTTCTTGCTGCTTGCTGCAAGGAGGTAAATTGCTGGGAGACAGAGGCCATAGGGTGGGGGTCAGTGGGTGGGCAGGGCTACATTCGGTGTATAAGACACACCCAAATTTTCACCCCCTTTTAGGGGAGAAAAAGGTGTGTCTTATAATCTGAAAAATACGGTAATTAGTTCGTTCACCTTCAAGAAGGGATTGCATCCTCCCCCATGAACTGATGAAAGTCCCTTAAAGTACTGTATTTTCCTGCATATAAGACTACTTTCTAACACACAAAAATCTTCTCAAAAGTCGGGGGTCGTCTTATATGCCGGGTCTCATTCTCCTGTAACCAGGCAGACCAGCCCATAAGGCTCTGAGGAGGGTCGTCTTATACACCCAGTCGTCTTATAAGCCGGAAAATACGGTATTTAAAATTTCAAAAGGGCTTTGTCTTGCTTTAGGTAGCCCAATGTAATTAGTACTGGGCATGATGATATTCTTCAGTTGGGTATAGTGGCACTGAAAAATAAATGATGCTCTAAGGGGAAAAACAATACTTATTTCTACTTTTGTAGAAAAAAATATACGGGTGTGTGTGAAGCAGGGGTGGGTTTTACTTACCTTTACTACCAGTTTGCAATGGGATAGCGTGCGCGCGCATGCGCAGATCACTGATGACGACATCTGGGGCAGTGGGCGGGGCCTCCCGCTGGTTTCACTACCAGTTTTTGAGAACTGGTCTGAACTGGGGGGCAACCCAACACTGGTGTGAACCAGGGGTGGTATTCAGCCGGTTCGAACTGGTTCACACGAATCGGTGGTAGCAATCTGTGGGTGGGCCTGCTCACCCATCCAGTGCTATACCATCCTATTTAACCATGTTTTCTATCTGTGTGCATCATAGAAGCTACATGTGGAAGCAAAGCACATTCATGGATGGCGTGCTCACTCACATTTCCAGTGAACTCACCAAACCGGGAGGTAAATGATGTGAATCCCACTCCTGGTATGGACCTTCCTTTGACTGTCTGTTGACAATTGCTTGGACAAGTCCCTGCAGTTTTCTTGGCAAGATTTCAGAAGTGGTTTGGCATTGTCTGTTCCCTTGGGCTGAGAGAGAATGACTGGTCCAAGGTCATCCAGCTGGCTTTGTGTCTAAGGTAGGATTAAAACTCATGATTTCACTTGCTTTAACCCACTACACAGAACTGCAGGCACTGGTCTACCCATTTATTTTTTGCAGGCACCGGTCTACTTTAATATATTAGTGGATGATATTTTTCACCTTATTTTATTATAGATATGATGATAACAATAAGCAGTATAGAATTCAAGTAAAATTCTATACTGCTTATTGTTATCATCATTAGTATTATTATGATAGAATAGAATAGAATAGAATAGAATAGAATAGAATAGAATAGAATAGAACAGAACAGAACAGAACAGAACAGAACAGAACAGAACAGAACAGAACAGAACAGAACAGAACAGAAACAGAAACAGAAACAAAACATCATCCATTGCAGGAGTGAAATGTTCCCAGTTCAGACCAGATCGCCCAATCCAGTAGCGATACCTGCCACCCCCACCCCCACCCCCATCATGCCCAGCTGAGCCACACAATCATCAGTGGCTTTTTTTTTTACTTTTAAAAGCATTTTTTCTACAACCTCTTCTGATGAAAAAAATGCTTTTAAAAGTAAAAAAAAAAAAAAAAGCCTCTGATGATCGCATGGCTCAGCTGGGATCCTCAGAGGCTTTTCGAAGGATTTTTTCCTGCAACCTTCTTGGGTGAAGAGGTGGTAAAAAAAATGCTTTGAAAAGTCTCTGACGATCCCAGCTGAGCTGCCTGATTGGCAGAGAGGTACTTTTTAAAAAGCCTCTCTGACGATCCCAGCTGAGTTGCCTGATCGCCAGAGGCTTTTCAAAGCATTAGAAAAAATGCTTTGAAAAGTTAAAAAAAAAAGAGAGAGAGAAAAGTTGCCCATGGCAACCCAGTCACATTACCCACCCGCTCACCAAGCCATGCCCATAGAACCGGTAGTAACACATTTTACATTTCACCCCTGATCCATTGATATATCGGTTGTATCCATAGCCACTGTATTGACTGTTAGAAGTAGAATTCAACAAAGAATTCTCCTTTTCAAAGATTAAAGAAATAAACAAGGATTAAAGGCCTGGATCCCAATTTTATCCATCATCTAATAAATTCCACCATGGAAAATATTTATCAGAAGACGGTTTATCTTAAATTATTCTCTATCATTGTATCTGACATTTCCCTACCAATGAGACTTAAATAACAAAGTGGACAACCTTTCTTTTTGAAAATGATTCATGAGACCATAATAAAATGTTGGTTATCTGCAGTTGTTGGCAACCTCAGCAAGACGTTAGGCTTGCTGAAATCAATAAATTGAATTCCTAGGAAACACAGCTGGACTTGGAATTCAGATGAAAACACCTTTAACTTTAGCCACAGATATTTCAAGAAGAAAGGAAAAAAAAAAAACCTGTGCCAGTTCTGGATTTAAAATTAATTGTAATCCTTCTTTTAATAATATAAATCTCTAAGGTTTATTATCTAAGTGTAATAGTGTATCTTTGATACAATTTAGGAAAATCTATCCTGCAGCAAAAAGGGTCATGGTGGCTCAGTGGTTAAGACGCTGAGCTTGTTGATCGAAAGGGTGGCAGTTCAGTGGTTCAAATCCCTAGTGCTACATAATGGAGTGAGCTCCCGTGACTTGTCTCAGCTTCTGCCAACCTAGCAGTTCAAAAGCACATAAAAAATGCAAGTAGAAAAAATAGGGACCCCTTTTGGTGGGAAGGTAACAGTATTTTCGTGCATCTTTGGCACTGAGTCATGCTGGCCACATGACCACGGAGACGCCTTCAGACAGCACTGGCTCTTCGGCTTTGAAATGGAGATAAGCACCGCCCCCTAGAGTCAAGAACAACTAGCACATAAGTGCGAGGGGAACCTTTACCTTTACCCCCCCAGCCATTGATAGCCATTCATTTTCAGCTGATCTCACAAGTGTCCTTATTAAGGGGAAAATAATATAGAAAGGAATGCACATATGAGTCCTATATGAGGGTTTTTTTTTGTTTTTTGTTTTTTTTTGAGCAAAAGGGAGCAGTAAATCAATTGAATCATTTGGATTGGTCCAAGAGAAAGGACCGCTCAATGCAATTAGATGCAACCAGAATTCTGCTTTCATGGTACATCTGCAAAATAAAGTATTTTTACATCTTTCGTCTGTCTGTTCAAAATAAAAACAATGGTCTCATACAAGACTCAGAGCAGCTGGGGATATGGAATGAACGAAGCCAAATTCTTTACAATGAAATGAGTGTCAGGATAGCTTCTATCAAAGACAAATTGCAATTGGGTACAGTTCAAAGCCCCCTTATAGACAATGTTTATCATTAGCTGCATACATCCATACAAATACTGCTCTGACCTAGGCTTCCTTAGAAAGTATAAAGCACAATCTTAGTCCCGCAAAACCTATTTTATTTATACGACTGTAAATTACTGTCATTTACAGTCCGCAAGGCTTGATAAACAGTCTTTCAGAGGAATGTTTAAAAACACCCACCTTATCTCCCTTGGAATGCTGCCTTTCCTACGCTACAAACATTCTCCTTCGTTGGTACTGCAAATGAGTCATTGGCGTTATGGTTCCTTTGCTCTCTTCTTCCAGATCTGAGTTTATAATCATGTTTATTAACCTGCTATCTGATTCCAAACCTCTCCCCGCCCCCCCCCCAAATGAACACTCTATTCCCAACAGTAGAACTAGAGTTAATTATTGGAAATAACAAATTGTATGGGAGCAATCAAGCATTATGTAGTTGGGCATTTGTAGTTGCTTATTGCACAAATTGGACAGTACCTTTCTTTGCAATAGAAATGTTCATGGGAGCACATTTCTCCTCACCTGCTCTGACCTAGACTTCCTTAGAAATTAAACAGCACAAACTTAATCCCGGCAAACCTCTTTAATTCATATGGCTGTAAATTACTTTCATTTACAGTCCGCAAGACTTGATAAACAGTCTTTCAGAGGAAGGTTATCAACACCCACCTTATCTCACGTGGAACGCTGCCAGAGAGCTAATTTCCAGAGGCAGGGCAAGGCCAAACTTGACACAGAGTCAAAAAACAGAATTTTCAAATCTTGAATCGGGCAAATGAACTAATTGCTTCCTGCAAACATTTCATGTCCAGTTCGCTCTTCTTTTATGTCTTATGGGAGGGGCCAATCATCTCCAAGCCTTACTCCCAGGTCAACCCTATTTTCTTAACTGTTCTTGTCGTCTGGCAGCTTTGCGCATGCGTACACTGGGGACAGGCTTCCACTGTTCTTTTGCCTCGCTGCTGTCAGACTCCAGAGGCTGCACATAACTATCAGATGGCCTTGGCCCCCTCTCTGCCTCCGATGCAGAGTCTTCGTCCAAGCTTTTGCCAGTTCCCAGGAATGGCCCAAGTTTCTCCCCAACCTCCTCACTGTCTGACTCTGCTGCCAGGTCCATTGGCTGGCGGCACATCATAACACACATCATACGTGCATGCGTGTGTGTGTGTGTGGCACCTATGCCAATATATTTGCTGCAGATGTTAGGATGTTTGCAACAATGAACAACCAGATGTCCTCCCGTTTTTGTTGCAATTGTTCATGCAAATTGTGAAGCACCGTCACAGAATAATGTGTGATGAAGAAATGCCAACGCATGTCGATAAACATCATACTCTTCTACTTTTAGGATAAATTTGTTGTGTGTTATTATTTAGCATAGAATACAATACAATACAAAAACAGAGTTGGAAGGGTCCTTGGAGGTCTTCTAGTCCAACCCCCTGCTCAGGCAGGAAACCCTAGACCACTTCAGACAAAGGGTTGTCCAATCTCTTCTTAAAAACTTCCAGTGTTGGAGCATTCACAACTTCTGGGGGCAGGTTGTTCCATTGATTAATTGTTCTCACTGTCAGGAAATTTCTCCTTAGTTCTAAGTTGCTTCTCTCCTTGATTAGTTTCCACCCATTGCTTCTTGTCCTGCCCTCAGGTGCTTTGGAGAATAGCTTGACTCCCTCTTCTTTGTGGCAGCCCCTCAGATATTTGAAGACTGCTATCATGTCTCCCCTAGTCCTCCTTTTCATTAAACTAGACATATCCAATTCCAGCAACTGTTCTTTATAGGTTTTAGCCTCCAGTCCCCTAATCAACTTTGTTGCTCTTCTCTGCACTATTTCTAGAGTCTCAGCATCTTTTTTACATCGTGGCGAGCAAAACTGGATGCATGAATGTATTCCTTTCTATTCATATATTATTTTACCTGAGGAGGCATGAAAAATCTTGACTATGTTAGCCTAAGAGGTAGTTCAGATGAGATGCACATTCAGGGTATTAGATCTGTCATTACTGTAAGGTATAAAAATGTCTTTCCTCTCCTTATACTGAAAAACTAGGGAGGGCTCTTCTCTAACAATGACCCCCCCTATGTCTAGTCTAATATGTCTTGTTGTTAGTTACAAAGTCGTGTCTGACCCATCGTGACTCCATGGACAACGTTCCTCCAGGCCTTTCTGTCCTCTACCATCCTCTGGAGTCCATTTAAGTTCACAGAGACTGCTTCAGTGACTCCATCCAGCCACCTTGTTCTCCGTCGTCCCCTTCTTCTTTTGCCCTCGATCGTTCCCAGCATTCGGCTCTTCTCCAGGGAGTCCTTCCTTCTCATTAGGTGGCCAAAGTATTTGAGTTTCCTCTTCAGGATCTGGCCTTCTAAAGAGCAGTCAGGGTTGATCTCCTCTAGGACTGACCGGTTGGATGGCCTTGCAGTCCAAGGGATTGCTAATATGTCTAGTCTAATGAAAAGAATAACTTCCCATTTTCTTTCTCCTTCTCCTTCTCCTTCTCCTTCTCCTTCTCCTTCTCCTTCTCCTTCTCCTTCTCCTTCTCCTTCTCCTTCTCCATCTCCTTCTCCTTCTCCTTCTCCTTCTTCTCCTTCTCCTTTTCTCCTTCTCTCCTTTTTCCCTTTGTCCTCCTCCTTATTATTATTAATGGCAGAAAGTCAAAGTAAATAGCAATAGCACTTATAATTGTTGCACAGTGGTTACAATGCAGTACTGCAGGCTACTATTTATTTATTTATTTATTTATTTATTTATTTATTTATTTATTTATTTATTTTGTCAAGTTCATATTAGATAATATATATAAGTATAAGCGTGAATACATAAAATGAATAAAATTAAAGGGAACATCAGGACAGGGATGGTAGGCACACTGGTGCTCTTATGCATGCTCCTTACAGACCTCTTAGGAATGGGGTGAGGTCAACAATAGACAGTTTTAGGTTAAAGTTTTGGGGTTTGGGGGATGAGACCACAGAGTCAGGTAATGCATTCCAGGCATTAACAACTCTGTTACTGAAATCATATTTTCTGCAATCGAGTTTGGAGCGGTTCACTTTAAATTTGTATCTATTGTGTGCTTGTGTATTGTTGTGGTTGAAGCTGAAGTAGTCATTGACAGGTAGGACATTGTAGCATATGGTTTTATGAGCTATGCTTAGGTCATACTGAAGGTGGCGTAGTTCTAAATTTTCTAAACCCAGAATTTCTACTTTGGTGGCATAAGGTGTTTTGTTGCGAGCAGAGGAGTGGAGGACTCTTCTTGTGAAATATTTCTAGATGCGCTCAATTGTATTAATGTCTGATATGCAGTGTGGGTTCCAGACAGATGATTCTTCTACTCATCACCGACTGCCAGCAGTTTGGCAGATCGAATCTCACCAGGCTCAAGGTTGACTCAGCCTTCACTCCTTCCGTGGTCAGTAAAATGAGGACCCAGATTGTTGGGGGCATCACACTGACTCTGTAAACCACTTAGAGCAGGCTATAAAGCACTGTGAAGTGGTATATAAGTCTAAGTGCAATTGCTATTGCTGTATACTGCTTTACAGTGCTTTACAGTCCTCTTTATGGGTAACATCTGAGCAATTTCCTTTTGGAAACGGAGTCATTTTACCATCCCTGCCTCTCCCCATTTAAATTTGGGGGGGGGGGCACAGAAAACTGGTCCCAGCACATTTTCTTTTCTCCAACCAAATCTCAGTTGCTGGAGGCAGTAAACTTTGACAGACCATCAAGCTGCTCGTCCGTCTTCCCCACAGGTAAAGATGAGAAAGCTTCTTTTATTTGGTACTGTGCTTGACATTCATCTATTTTTTCCTCTTTCCCTTTTTAGTCACGTCTACCATTTTCTCACAAGTAAAGAAATGCAGAAAGGCAAAATGTGCTACAAAGACCGAACGATATGTGTCATCTGAAGGCCACTGGGCTTTCCACTTTGTCTAAAGCTGCCAAATGTAAGAGAACTGGTTAAATGGTGTCATTCTCCTGCCTGGCTTTAGTGACATCCGGAGCTAAGTGAAAAAAAATATCAATTCAGAACATCCAGTTTCTTTTCAAAACGTGAATAACATCAGTCCGGGGGGGGGGGAGGGAGGGGAGAAGAAAAAGAAAAAGAAGAAAAAGAAAAAGAAGGAGGAGGAGGAGGAGGAGGAGGAGGAGGAGGAGGAGGAGGAGGAGGAGGAGGAGGAGGAGGAGGAAGAAGAAGAAGAAGAAGAAGAAGAAGAAGAAGAAGAAGAAGAAGAAGAAGAAGAAGAGAGGAGGAGGAGGAGGAAGAAGAAGAGGGGTGGAAGAGGAGGAGGAGGAAGTAGAAGAAGAGAGGAGGAGGAGAAAGAGGAGGAGGAAGAAGAGGTGGAAGAGGAGGAGGAAGAAGAGGAGGAGGAGGAAGAAAAAGAAGAAGAAGAGGAGGAGGAGGAAGAAGAAGAAGAAGAAGAAGAAGAAGAAGAAGAAGAAGAAGAAGAAGAAGAAGAAGAAGAAGAAGAGGTGGAGGAGGAGGAGGAGGAGGAGGAGGAGGAGAAAGAAGAGGGGTGGAAGAGGAGGAGGAGGAAGTAGAAGAAGAGAAGAGGAGGAGGAAGAAGAGGAGGAGGAAGAAGAGGTGGAAGAGGAGGAGGAAGAAGAGGAGGAGGAAGAAGAGGAGGAGGAAGAAGAAGAAGAGGAGGAGGAGGAGAAGGAAGAAGAAGAAGAAGAAGAAGAAGAAGAAGAAGTGTTTTTACAAGTTAAAAGAGCTGCATCTGATTAATGCATGTCTTTTCATCTGACTGTAAATCAGTATTGAAATCTCTCCCAGAACAAAACAGCTAAGTGGGTTTTGTTATATTTAGTAATAGAGATAACTTCTTAGTCTTGCCTTGGGAGATTCATGATAGAAAGCAAAGGTGAGCAACTAATAGAAATAGTTAATTTCTGGGCATATAGGGTTAGATTACAGGGTTAGGAGTCAGGGTTATAGGGGGTTATAGGGTTAATTATAGGGTTAGATGTAGGGTTAGATTACAGGGATGCGATGGCTCAGATGCTGAGCTTGTCAATCGAAAGGCTGGCAGTTCAGCGGTTCAAATCCCAAGTGCCGCATAACGGAGTGAGCTCCCGTTCCTTGTCCCAGCTTCTGCCAACCTAGCAGTTCGAAAGCACATAAAAAATGGAAGTAGAAAAATAAGGACCACCTTTGGTGGGAAGGCAACAGCGTTCCGTGCGCCTTTGGCGTTGAGTCATACCGGCCAAATGACCATGGACACGTCTTCGGGCAGCGCTGGCTCTTCGGCTTTGAAACGGAGATGAGCACCGCTCCCTAGAGTCAGGAACAACTAGCACATATGTGCAAGGGGAACCTTTATCTTTACTTTTAGGGTTAGATTCCCAAACACTATGTATCTAATCATTCATCACTCACCTTCTAGTGTGAAATATTTAAGGTGGAAATATTACAGAGTTTGAAATGTGAATGATCAATTTCTCTTCATCTCAGCCTAGCACTGAAATTGAATAGAAACTAAATCGGTGGAAGTTCTGTGGGTCAGCTTCTTATTCTAAATAGGTCTATCCTAAGACTCCAGAAGTTCTCTTCATTGCCAGACAAATCTCACAAAAAAAGAGAGGAAAAAAATAGTGCAAGTTGTAATTCATAATTCCTAAATTTCACCCTGGATATTTTCTGTTGAGGTCTAGCCCATTGCTGCATATGAAATCTTGAAAAACAATCATCTGTAGAAGATCCCTACTAGATTAGATGAAACTGTCCTCTAGTCCAATTTTCTCTTTCTAAGCCCCATATCCTTGCATGCGCTTAAGAGCAGCACAAATGTGAACTAATAATATCTTCTTTCTGCACGGTGAAATTGCCTTCATCTCATTCTCAGTCCATTCAAAGACAGATTTATGTCACCCTGAGTTTTATCCATCTAAAATACTGAAGAGTAGCCAATCAAGTAGCTATAGAGAGAGACAATGAATAAAGCAATGCCAAGTTTTTTTTACGATGTAGAGAAAGAAGTTGAGAAGGAGTTCAGAGAAGAGCAACAATGATGATTAGGGGACTGGAGGCTAAAATATATAAAGAATGGTTGCTGGAACTGGGATATGTCTAGTCTGACGAAAAGAAGGATTGGGATGGAATTTAGGATTGCATTGGCTTTTTTGGCTGCTGACACACACTGTTGGCTCATATTTAATTGGTTGTCCACTAAGACACCAAGATCCCTCTCACAGTTACTGCTCTTATGTCTGGTTTAATAACTTGAGTAAGCAATCAGGCTGATTTTTTTTTTTTTTAAATGGCATTTCACAGCCTAGTATGACAAGTTCTTGCATTCATACACTCTACTTTCTTTCCGATGCAGTCATAATTTGTGAGAAAGGGCTATTGGAGAAGATTCTGGGAAACTCAAGGGACAATTAGAAAAGAGGATGACAGAAGAGTAGGGATAGTATGATTGATAGCAGAAGTACAAATAGAAGGATTTAAAGAAGCAGACACTGACAGAAACCCTGCTAAAATGATATCCATCAGGTCCTGAAGTGACAAGCAGACAACGAACAAATAGAGAGAATAAATCAACAGCTAAGAAGTAAAGTTGTCAGAAATACGTGTTGAGACCAATGGTTTTCGCTTGTTCAGAAATTATCTGAACATTGGGCGAAGTAGTGAGCTGGCCATGTTTGCAGATGATACTAAACTATTCAAGATGGCAATTTGAAAAAAAAAAAGGTGTCGAGAAAAAGCTCCATAAGAGTCTTTTTACACGAAGTGCATAGTCAGCTAAATGATAAATGCAATTCAATTTAAGTAATTCACGTACCCATCGATGGGGTCTAATTCACACACACATCGATAGCAGAGGTGTGTTTCGGTGGGTTCTGACCCATGCTGGAGAACCGGTAGCGGAAACTTTGAGTAGTTCGGAGAACCAGCAAATATCACCTTTGACTGGCCCCGCCCCCATCTATTCTCTGCCTCCCGAATCCCAGCTGATCGGGAGGAAATGGGGATTTTGCAGTAACCTTCCCCTGGAGTAGAGAGGGAATGGAGATTTTACAGTATCCTTCCCCTGCCATGCCCCCTAAGCCACACCCACCAAAGCATGCCACGCCCACCAAGCCACACCCACAGAACCGGTAGTAAAACATTTTGAAACCCACCACTGATCAATAGGGTCTGATCTTTTTATTACTAACCAGAAGGAAACAATCCAGAAGAATAATAGAAGAACAGAGTCGGAAAGGACCTCAGAGGTCCTTTCATGCCATGCCATGCCATGCCATTCTTCCAAATTTATTGCAAAAACAGATCTCTCTCCATACTTATGTGTTTGCTGCTTCTGGGCCATTCCGCAGAGCAGCTTAAATGGTTTGTCTTCCATGCTGCTTCTGGCTACTGAGGAAGCCAAGGTTATACCATCCAGAGTCAGGCCGCACTGCTTTTGGCATGAGAACCAGGCTGAAACACAATTTGGCCAATGGCCACTTACGGACCCTAATTGGATGTTCCTCTGCTTCTTGGTTTTTCTCTTCTGTTTCAGGGGAGATAAGCCCTCGTGTGACAATGCTTCCTTCCTAATCCCCGTCCTTTTCCTTTGCTTTCTTAGATGTTTGTCCACAAACACGCTCTCATTCTGCCTTCTCTCAAATGTGGACCCTTTCTTTCCCCCCTATTCATTGTTAAGATTAAAGTTAAGATAATCTTGATGGTTCAATTTTTTGGGTACACAAAGACACACATCAAAATTAAACTCCGACACCGGTACTTGGGCCACAAAAAACCCTGTCACCCACCAAACAGTGTCACCCTACGAAGGATAACAAATTCAAAATCCTAGTTGTTCTGCTTCGGATACCACAAGATCAAGAAGTTGTCCTGTTTCTCTAGGCCAAGGAGATTACAGCAATGTACCCTTCGTGGGTCAAAACTGGAAGACTATTTAATATCTCTATTTCTATTTCTATTTCTATTTCTATTTCTATTTCTATTTCTATTTCTATTTCTATTTCTATTTCTATTTCTATTTCTATTTCTATTTCTCTCTCTCCCTCTCTCATCTCTCTCTCATCTATCTATCTATCTATCTATCTATCTATCTATCTATCTATCTATCTATCTATCATCTATATCGATCATTTATCTGTCTATCTATCTATTCTATTTATCTATCATCTATATCGATCATTTTTTTCTGTCTGTCTGTCTGTCTATCTATCTATCTATCTATCTATCTATCCTATTTATCTATCTATCATCTATATCAATCATTTATTTTGTCTGTCTGTCTGTCTCTCTCTCTAATCTATCTATCTATCTATCTGTCTGTCTCTCTCTCTCTAATCTATCTATCTATCTATCTATCTATCTATCTATCTATCTATCTATCTGTCTATCATCTATCTCTATATCAATCATCTGTCTGTCTGTCTGTCTGTCTGTCTGTCTGTCTGTCTGTCTGTCTATCTATCTATCTATCTATCTATCTATCTATCTATCCTATTTATCTATCTATCATCTATATCAATCATTTATTTTGTCTGTCTGTCTCTCTCTCTCTCTAATCTATCTATCTATCTATCTATCTGTCTCTCTCTCTCTCTCTCTAATCTATCTATCTATCTATCTATCTATCTATCTATCTGTCTATCATCTATCTCTATATCAATCATCTGTCTGTCTCTGTCTGTCTGTCTGTCTGTCTGTCTATCTATCTATCTATCTATCTATCTATCTATCTATCTATCTATCTATCTATCTATCTATCTATCTGTCATCCAAAAGCATTAGCGCGAGGATTTAGACAACTTAGAAACCTCTCAAGATTTATTTTGGATACTTTTTGTCTAATAACTTTTTAAATATATATAGAAGTATATTATATATTTTAAAAGGCATTCGGCAGAATTCATCCAAAATAGATCTTGAGAGGTTTCTCAGTTGTCTACAGTCTCTTACCGAAGCGCTTAGATTTGATTCAATTCCAGTTTGTAAGATGAAGCCATTTCATTTAGTGAAATTCATTTTGGGGGAAAAATGCTGAGGAAATGTCCTGATTATGTGATGAAGCAACACACACACACACACACACACACACGCACATTAGCTAACTATTCCATATGGTTTTTTTTGCCTATTATTTTACATCAGCATCCTATGTGTACCCAAACAACTGTCTTGTAGTGAAGGCATTATTAGTGTCACAAAGACGATGAATGTCAAATTAGCTTTCTAAGTGCTTCTATTTTAAAAGAGGGGGAAAAAAGAAAAAAAATTCTAACAGGAGGGGATAACTGAAACATCTTGCTTTCCAAAAGTGAACTAAGTGAGGCCTCCATTTCTCACTTCTTTCATGAGTGATGAAAGATCTATTTTTTGTTCATTAAAAATTGCATTGTAGAGAATTTGCATATAGCCTTTCAGTGTCATTCTTAGAAGAAGAAGGGGGGAAAAAACCCATAATACATTTCCTGTTTCTATTTTGAGTGGAAAGGGAGAAATTACAATAATTTCTATGGTTTTCTAACTTTCCTCCTAAAATCTAAGGAGCCTTGGTGGTACAGGTGACTTAAGTGCTGTTAAGTAGCACTTAGCTGCCAGCTGCCTGCAATTACTGTGAGTTCAAATCTCACCAGGCTCAAGGTTGACTCAGCCTTCCATCCTTCCGAGGTAGGTAAAATAAGGACCCAGATTGTGGGGGCAATAAGATGACTTTGTGTGTGTGTGTATATATGAACACTGCTTGAGGAGGCCAAAAGCCCTACTAAGCAGTTATATACAAAACATTATATACAACATATAAAGTTATATACAATATGAAGGCTATTGCTTAATGCATTGTAAGCCGCCCTGAGTCTCCAGAGAAGCGTGGCATATAAATCGAACCAATAAATCTCTGTGTATTTTGTCTAAAGTCCTTGACTTAAAACCATTCATTTGGTGACCGTTCGAAATTATAACAGCTCCAAAAAAGTGACTTATAACTGTTTTTCCCACTTAAAACCATTGCAGCATCCCCATGGTCATGTGATCAGATCGGGGTGAAATCTACTTATGTTCCTTCCTAGTTCAGATGAGCGTGTAAAGCGCCATCGTCACATCTGATTTTGGACCCTCTGCGCATACGCAAAGCCTTTTGTGCCTGTGCAGAGGGTCAAAAACAGGTTACTTCCTGGTTAAAACCAGGAACTAATAACATCCAGGCAGGTGGGTGGAGCCTCATGCTTCCGCCACTACCAGTTCACCGAACCATGCACCACCACCTTACCGGTTTGCACAAACTGGAGCGAACCGGTAGTATTTCACCCTTGGTTGAGATGCTTGGCATTTTATTATTATTATTATTATTATTATTATTATTATTATTATTATTATTATTATTATTAATTTGATTTATATGCTGCCCTTCTCCGGAGACTCAGGGTGGCTTACAATGCGTTAAGCAATAGCCTTCATACTTTTGTATATTTTATACAAAGTCAGCTTATTGCCCCCACAAACTGGGTCCTCAATTTACCTACCTTAGAAAGGATGGAAGGCTGAGTCGACCTTGAGCCTGGCTAGGATTGAACTCACAGAATTACAGGCAGCTGGATGTTAATTGCTGCCTTTAGTAGGAGGCATTAGCCCCCTACGCTACTCAGGCTCCTCCATTTATGATGGTTGCAGTGTCCTGGGCTCCGTTTTCACTGGCAGAAGATTGCAGGAGGCCGTCGCAGCCAAAAACGGAGCTCGGGGAGCCACATGCGGCCCTCGCCTTGAGTTTGACACCCCTGAGGTAGCTTATAGAAAGAAGTGAGTTATGTTGTAACCATAGAATAAGAGATAAATTTATAACCGTACAGCTGTAAATAATATTGGAAGTCTCTTCTTTGTATCTTTTTCTCTTTCTTTCTTTTCTATCTTTCCTTTTCTGCATTTTCAGCTTTCTCTTTTGAATGCTTTCTTTTTTCTTATTTTACGTTGGCTTCTATTAGGTTTTTATCTTTCTTTCTTAAAAAAAATAATAAAAAAGAATAATTCAGATAAACTGCAAAGGATGCAGAAATAAGCAATGAAGAGAATTTAGGTTGACTAGTAAAGGCTAAAGGAATTTTGTATGGCTGAACTGGAGAAAATAAGATTAATTCTGTTTCAAGATGCCCAGTGGGGTATCACACCCAAACTGTGCAAACCTGGTTCCAATTCTAACCCTAATCCTAACTTAAAGGCAGTTTAGAGGAACGTAGCTAAGACAGTCTAATGATTAAATCCTGCAAAGAGAATTTTTTTTAAAATTAGATTTATATGCCGCCCTTCTCCAGAGACTGAGAGTGGCTTACAATGTATTAAGCAATAGCCTTCATACTTTTGTATATTTTTTTATACAGAGTCAGCTTATTGCCCCCACAAACTGGGTCCTCAATTTACCTACCTTAGAAAGGATGGAGTCAACCTTGAGCCTCGAACTTGCAATAATTGCAGACAGCTGAATGTTAATAACAGGCTATTAGCCTGTTGAGCTATCTGAGGCTCTTCTTTAGAAGGCCAGATCCTGAAGATTGAAGAATCTCAGGATGTTTAGTTTTGAGAAAGAAAAGAAAAAAACCTGAGAAAGAGATGTTGGAAGAAATATCCATCAGGTTCAGTTCCAAGCTGGGAGAAAGACACCGGAGACAAAATGGAGGCTGGAGGCTGATTGGAAAGAGGGTCCATTTATTGATGAACAGGACCACGTGGGTTTGAGGTCCTGGGCAACTGACCACATGGAGTGGAGAGTGAGTGGGTTTTATACCTTCCCTGAGTTTTGCACTTGAGCTTCCTGTTCCTGTGCAAGAACATCTATTCTATTGGATGTTGTAGGAGTTATGTAGGGTCATAGCTAGCTCTGTAGCTTGTCTGAGCTCCCAGGTTTGGTTGAAGTTTGGAAATGATGCAATGTCCTCAGGAGATTGTGCAATGTAGTGACTCTGTGTCTTCTACTAAATGGTCCTATTATGTCCTGAGGGGTCATGTCTTAATCCCATCACCCTGGAGCTTTGTTTTGTAGATAGGCTGGCCCAGTCTTTCTCAACAGGCACAAAATATCTGCTGGGGGGCTATTAAGGAAGGTGGGGGCTGCTTTCTGTCTGCAAGAGCATGTTTTCTTCCTTCCTCCTTTAGGAAAATATGATAGTTTGCCTTTTTAATACTCCTCAAAATATTTCATTCTTCTAGGTAGGGTGGATGGGTGCTAACTTTCCACAGAAAAATATATATACTCTTGATATTCTGAGAGAGTGCCATAAAAGAGAAGGACAAGACCACTTCTGCATTGTGTCAATTAAAAAAAGGGCAGGATACAGAGATATGGATTTATCTTACAAGAAGGCAGTTTCTAAGTGAATATCTACTTAAGTGGAAGCAAGTTAGACATCTCATGGATGCTTTCATTAAATTTCTCTAAGGAGAAGGTCTACTGCTGGTCATTGACTGAATAAATATTATCGATACTAGAGAGCAAGGAATGACCTTGAAGCCCTAAGTATCCCTTTAGAGTCCATAATTCAATGTTTTATTCTCTCTCCTCTCTCTTTCTCTTCTCCCTATTTTAATATGTCTACACAAGTAAGCATACCTCTGTGCACACATACAAACAATTGCAAATACAGAAAGAGAAATTCACATTCCTAGCCATTTTAACCACTTACAGAAATATTCAGAATATTTCTCGCGGCAAAATAACCAGCAATAAAATAGCCTACTGTAAATGCAGTAGGTATAGTCAAGGCTATGGTTTTCCCAGTTGCAATGTATGGCTGTGAAAGTTGGACCATAAGGAAGGCTGAGCGCCAAAGAATTGAGGCCTTTGAACGATGGTGCTGGAGAAGACTCCTGCAAGTCCCTTGGACTGCAAGGCCATCCAACCAGTCAGTCCTAGAGGAGATTAACCCTGACTGCTCTTTAGAAGGGCGGATCCTGAAGAGGAAACTCAGATACTTTGGCCACCTAATGAAAAGGAAGAAGAGCCTAATGCTGGGAATGATGGAGAGCAAAAGAAAAAGGGGACGACAGGAGGTGGCTGGATTGAGTCACTGAAGCAGTAGGCGTGAGCTTAAATGGACGCCAGAGGATATTAGAGGACAGGAAGGCCAGGAGAAACATTGTCCATGGGGTCACAATGGGTTGGACATGACTTCGCAGCTAACAACAACAAAAGCAGCATCCTGCACAGATCCTTCAGATTTCAAGGCCTGAGACTGATGAGGACTCATATACCGCCCATAAAGGTTAGAAGGTAATTTTATTTATATCTGTATGTATGTATGTGTGTGTTTGTGTATGCATGTGTATGTATATGTGTAACATGTTCAGTGGAATTTAGGAGGTGTCAGTGTCAGTGTTCTTGAAAGGGCTTCATGTGGCCGGTAGGTCTTTTGATGGGGAGGTCACCTCAGATGAGGGTCACATCAGGTAAGGATCTTATGATGGGTCTTGTTCAGGTGTGGATCATGTCAGGTGAGGACCTTGTGAAGGGTTTTGTGATGGGAAGGTCATGTCTGGTGAGGTTCATTGGGTGGTGAAGTGCTGGTTGGGTGGGATTGGGTGGGTTGGTTGAGGGTCAGTGCCATCACTGGTTGGTTGTGCAGTTGATTTAAATTCTCAAAGGTTTGTAGGCTGATTGTAGGTTGATATGTTTCCTTGATGGAATTGCTTGTGGAGTGCCAGGATTCGGTGAGCTCATGTGTATGGCAGGTGGTAGCTTGATTGATGATTCTTGTATTGCTCCAATTGAACATAAGTATACATATAAATCCTCCTCATCCCTATATATAGTCTGTATCTTCCTCAATCTTAGGTTCTCTACCAGAAGCCTGGGAATTTGGGGGTTCTACAAAGTATCTTAGTTGTTCCCTTTACTCTTCTGGACAGAGAGCTCCCTGGGATCTGTTGGAGCCAGTCTCCCAGCTTGGGAGTTATAGCCTCAAGTGCTCTGGGACTGTAACTGGGACTACTTTGGCCTTGACTTTCCATATCCTCTCCAGTTCCTCCTTCAGGTCCTGCTGCTTCTTCTGTTTCTCCTTCTTCCTGATGTTGCTTACACAAAAGAAGAATAGATAGATACACATAAGGATAGCTAGATAGCTGGATGGATGGATGGATGGATGGATACATGATACAATATATATATATATATGTGTGTGTGTGTGTGTGTGTGTGTGTGTGTGTGTGTGTGTGTGTGTACTGCTCAAAAAAATAAAGGGAACACAAGGAGAAGACATCCGAGATCTGAATGAATGAAATAGCCTTATTAAACACTTTGTTCGTTACATACAGTAGTTTATACACTGCTCAAACAACTAAAGGGAACACAAAATTACTGTATGTAACGAATAAAGTATTTAATAAGGCTATTTCATTCATTCAGATCTCGGATGTCTTCTGCTTGTGTTCCCTTTATTTTTGAAGATTATATATATATAATCTTCAAAACACACCCCCAGCCAATCAGAGCACAACCAACCCCCCATCCAATCAGAGCACAGCCAAGCCCCTAACCAATCAGAACACACCTCCACCCAATCAGAACACAGACAAGCTCCCACCCAATCAGCTCACACCCCCACTAGTAGTTAAAAGGAAGGATCAGCTGCAATCTCACATTGCTCCTGGGAGAATGAAGCCAAGAACACCAGCCTGAAGATGACGAATGAGACTTCATCGAAACGTCGCCAAGATACTTCCAATTCTACGCGGGAGAAGACCCGAGGCACCCATTGGGAGACTAAGATAGATAGATAGATAGACTGAATGGAAATATACATAAAGCCTACAAAAAGGAAAGAAAACAGAGAGAGAGAGAGAGAGAGAGAGAGAGAGATGGATAGTGATAGATAGATAGATAGATAGATAGATAGATAGATAGATAGATAGATAGAGATAGATAGATAGATAGATAGATAGATAGATAGATACATACATACATACATACATACATGATGGATGGATGGATAGATAGATAGATAGATAGATAGATAGATAGATAGATAGATAGATAGATGGGATAGATAACATAGAAAATTTAATATAATTTTATTTTCCCTCATTCCAAAATTAAACCAAAGGTTGCCATACCTATCAGTGTTGCTATAGTTTTCCCACTGTATTATGCACATGGAAAGATGTATTTTTATAACCATCGTGCTCCTCATATATGTATGCCATCCTGAACAGATGCTTTATTTAGTGTTAATGTTATGCAGCCTTCAATCTAAGCTATACTTATCACTTACGGTGTTTTTTTTTCTATTATTTTTTATTAACGTCTGCATTTGTCATCATGACTTTTTCGCTTAGGGAACTAGATTAGACTTGACGGGCAGAATTTATCTAACCCAATTTTGGGGGTACTCAATTTACCAATGACAGAATGTAGGCAGGGGTGATAGCAGTTGGAATAAGGGTGGTCCATTTGACCTTTCTTCTTTGTGGCAGCCCCTTAAATACTGGAGTACTACTCTCATGTCACCCCATGATCCTTCTTTTCTCTAGACTAGCCATACCCAATTCCTGCAACTGTTCCTCATATGTTTTAATCTCCAGTCTTTATTCCTCTTAGTTAATCCATTGAGCCGAGGTGGCACAGTGGTTAGAGTGCTGTACTGCAGCTACTTCAGCTGACTGCTAGTTCAGCAGATCAGCGGATCAAATCTCACTGGCTCAAGGTTGACTCAGCCTTCCATCCTTCTGAGGTGGGTTAAAATGAGGACCCAGATTGTTGGGGGCCATATGCTATTTAGTATACTGTTGATTGTTGTAAGCCATCCAGAGTCCTCGGACAGTGGGCGGCATAAAAATATGATTAAATAAATAAATAAATAAATAAACAAACAAACAAACAAATAAATAAATAAATAAATGAGCCTCAGATAGCTCAACCGGCTGAATAGCCTGTTATTAACATCCAGCTGTCTGCAATTACACCAGTTCGAATCTCCCCAGGTTCAAGGTTGACTCAGCCTTCCATCCTTTCTAAGGTAGGTAAATTGAGGACCCAGTTTGTGGGGGCAATAAGCTGACTTTGTATAAAATATATACAAAAGTATGAAGGCTATTGCTTAATGCTTTGTAATCTGCCCTGAGTCTCTGGAGAAGGGCGGCATATAAATCTAATTTAAAAATAATAATAATAAAAAAATAATAGTTGCTCTTCTGTGCACTTTTTCCAAAGTCTCAACATCCTTTTTCTAATGTGTGATCAGAGGTGGGCCCGTCCATCCATCCCAGCTCCAAGCCGTGCTATTTAGGCACGTTTTTGAGGCTGGATGTATGCGCGGAAGATACACGAGCGAGCAAAGCACATGCATGGAAGGCACGGACAGCTCTTTGCACGTGTGTGCACATGCAGCAAACCGGTGGTAAAAGTAAGTGAAACCCAACCCTGGCGTGTGACCAAAAGTGGGTG
>JAUDYJ010000007.1:6410438-6492938 GCA_030761175.1 Masticophis lateralis | reverse complement strand
TCCTTCCTTCCTTCCTTCCTTCCTTCCTTCCTTCCTTCCTTCCTTCCTTCCTTCCTTCCTTCCTTCCTTTCTCCAGGCTTTTAACACATAGATAGGTGGGTGGGTGGGCGGATGGATGGATGGATGGATAGATAGATAGATAGATAGATAGATAGATAGATAGATAGATAGATAGATAGATAGATAGATGAAAGAAAGAAAGAAAGAAAGAAAGAAAGAAAGAAAGAAAGAAAGAAAGAAAGAAAGAAAGAAAGAAAACTATATGGGTATATGGATACTATGAATAAAGGTTTACTAATTTTTGTTTTAAGAATTGTCAGCCTCCTGGAAATTAGATCATCAATCACAGATTACTCTGTGAAAAATCAACCTCACTTCTCAATACACTGGGAGACGAGGAACCCAACAACTATATTATACTTTTCAAAAAATGCTCAGAGATCAATAGTATCAAGAAATATTTTGAATGTCTACTTAGGTTTTTCATCAGTGAAAAGGATTTTGATTTGGGCAGGTATATAAACTTGTTTAGTAAAGAATAAATGAATAACTACATGTGGTCCCTGTATCATTTTTAAGTTATGAGGTGTGCAATCTGTTCTCACCTGGCATTTGTAGATCAAATGCAAACTCCATGTTATTTTATTTTATTGTCACCATCACTATATGGTGATATATGGATATATAACATGATAGCAATATTCCAGTATTTGTGGGGTTACCATAAAGAAGAGGGGTGAGGTGCTCTCCTCCCAAGTTGTCAGGTCAGCCTGCACTGTTCCCGTCTTCTCTCCACTCTCCATGCTCAGGGATCAGGAGGGGGCTGTCCTTGCTCATTTCCTGAGCTCCATCACTCCTCATTTCCACTGCCTGCCCTCTCTCGGTCATCCTGTCCCTGTTCCTCCCTGCTGGCAAACCATCCCAAGCCTGAGGGGCCTGGGGCTGGCTCATCCTGCTTCTCCCCGTGTTCCTCTGAAGCCAACAAGGCCACCCCCACAACCTCCGTCGGCCCCAACTCTGGCTCATCCTCCTCTGCAGATTCAGGCTCTGACAGGATTATGACAGCAGGACTTGGACTCATGGCTTGTTGCTTTCCAGGCTAGTGCCTCAATTATTAGACCGAATTGGCTCTGTTAGGTATTATTGATATCACCACAATATAAAAAGATTGCGGGGGGGAAAGGATGTAATTGCTGCTGTGAAAACACAAAGTCCATAAGTCCTAGAATATATCATTTATTACTGTTGGTGAGCATGAAAGCTTGGACAAGCTGACAGAAAAAGAAAATCCAGGCAGCCATCAAATATCTGTTGGGTTATCTAGGGATCAAGCATTAACACAGACAAAGTAGATGGCATTTATGTGTAAATCTAGTTTAAAAGAAATATGAAGTTTGGGCCACAGGGTTGGAAATATTTCAGCTGCTTAAGTTGCAGTCCCACAAACATTTCAAAGAAAGTCTTTTGATATCAGGGAGATTTATTTATTTTTTTGCGTAAATTGGTTGTTGGCTTCTCTGGGAATACTGAGGTTGAAAACGAATTGGTATCATGGCTGAGGATTTACTTACTTACTTATTTACTTACTTACTTATTTTTGAGAAACAAAACCACCACCTAATTTTAGCTGATTAATACTTACAATCAATTGTCCTTCTTTTGTGTATTAACCCTACACAAAAGACAGAAGGACAGCGTTATAGTGATATCTATATCCGTATGTATAATTTGAACGACGCTATTTATATTGTTAAATTAGCAGTTGGAAATATGCTCTGTTTTCCCTTGCAGTACAAGTAAAACATATTGCTTATCAGTGGGAAGCCTTACATTACCAAATATGGAAGAATTGTATTATGTGAAACATATATTTTTGTTGGTCTTGGTTTGTTTGGTGAGGGTTTTTTTTTTCCTTTCCGATCTCTTTTGGATTTCTGCTGTGTACTGAAGCAATAACTGAAGCTATTTTAGGACTGCCATCTCTCATATTTTTATTTTTTTGCAGCCTAGGTCTAGTAGTGCTATCTTCACAGAAAGACATCATCATGTATTATTTGTTATTTTGTTGTATCGGTAGAATGTATTGTTCATTAGCAAGTTTGAAACAGCAGAATACAAGCGTTCAAGGGAACTTGGAGGTCTTCTAGTCCAACCCCCTGCTTAGGCAGGAAACCCTATATCAGGGTCACTTCTTAAAAACTTCCAATGTTGGAGCAGCCACAACTTCTGGAGGCAAGTTGTTCCACTGACTAATTTTTCTAATTGTACAGAAATTTCTCTTTGTTTCTAAGTTGCTTCTCTCCTTGATGAGTTTCCACCCATTGCTTCTTGTCCTGCCCTCAGGTGCTTTGGAGAATAGCTTGACTCCCTCTTCTTTGTGGAAGCCCCTGAGATATTGGAAGACTGCTATCATGTCTCCCCTAAGTCCTTCTTTTCATTAAACTAGACATACCCAGTTCCTGCAACTGTTCTTCATATGTTTTAGTTTTCAGGCCCTTAATCATTTTTGTTGCTCTTCTCTGCACCATATCTAGAGTTTCAGCATCTTTTTTATATTGTGGTGACCAAAACTGTATGCAATATTCCAAGTGTGATTTTTGCCAAACCTTCCTGAAGTCCTGTCTGCCTTAATGTTTCAAGGAAGGACACTTTCTCCTCTCCTTTCCTCCATTCCTCTCCCTTCCCCTCCCTCTCCTCTCCTCTCTTCTCCTCTCCTCTCCTCTCCTCTCCTCCATTCTCCTCTTCTCCATTCCTCTCCTCTCCTTTACTCTCCTCTCCATTCTCCCCTCCTCTCCTCCCCTCCCCTCCCATCTCCTCTCCCTCTTTTGATTTAGGATTAACTTTTGTAACTCTTTTATTTTTATTTATTTATTAAATTTATTTGCTGGCCATCTCACTGCAAGGAGGCTCTCCACATAGCTCTTGCTATGTAGGTACCGTGTTTCTCAGCCAATAAGACCAAGTCTTATTTTCTTTTACACTTGGAAATAAACCCTTGGGCTTATTTTAGAAGTGGTCTTACTTTTTTTGAGGGCAGACTCGGTGAGCTGGATGCCTCCATTCCAAACCTTCAGCATTCAGAATAGAGGCTTTTTGGTGAACGGGAAGAAAATGGGGAGGGGAAATTTTCCTGCCTGCCATCCTTCCCTCTGTCTGTGCTGAGCTTGAGGAATGAATGACAGCAGGGGTAAAATCTAAAATTTGTTACTACCGGTTCTGTGGGCATGGCTTGGTGGGGGGGTAATGTGACTGGGTGGACGTGGCCAATTGTTTTTTTTTTTTTTTTACTTTTAAAAGCATTTTTTCTACAACCTCTTCGGCTAAGAGGTTGTAAAAAAATATTTTCAAAGGGCTCTGAGGATCCAAGCTGAGTTCCCTGATGGGCAGAGGCTTTTTTAAAAAGCCATTGCTGATCAGGCAACTCACCTGGGATCGTTAGAGGCATTTAAAAGAAAAAAAAAAGGGTTTTTTGGCGGAAGAGGTTGTAGAAAAAATGCTTTTAAAAGTTTAAAAAAAAAGCCTCTGAATATCATGTGGCTCAGCTGGGCATGGGGGGGTGGAGGGGAGGGGATTTTTGCTATTGGTTCTCTGAACCACCTGCCTCCATCGCTACCAGATCGGGCGATCTGGTCTGAACCGGGAACATTTCACCCCTGGATGTCAGGCAGGAAAATTCCCCCTCCCCATTTTCCTCCCATTCATCAAAAAGCCTCCCGCGAGCCTTCCAAAAAGAAAAAGCAAAGCAGCTGACCGCAGAGCTGCCAGCTTTGGGGAAATGCCCCAACAAGCAGAAGTCACGCACCCAGAAAGAGAAGGGCAAAAGCTGTATTTGCACTGCCCCAAGGGGCCAGCGGGACAGTTGCCCCCTCTCCCATGCACGCTCTGCCACTCATGCTGGCCATACCCAACCCTCCCGGTCTTATTTTTGGGGTAGGGGGTGATATTAGGCCCGCCCTGAAAAAAAATGGGTTCAGCTTATTATTGGGGTGGGACATGTTTTTGGAGAAACACGGTATGTTTGGTAAGGATGGTACAGATGCAAATATTGTAGCTGTGGACTGACCCTGTCAATTAGTTGCTTAACCCAATGAAGTCAAGTTTAACCATTATGTCCCGCTCCCAGTTTTACTCAAGCTGTATAGGATATAACAAATCCCCAGTTTTCAATGTAAATCTTTTTCAATAAAATGCCTGCAACTTACATACCCTCTCCTTTTCTTTTTCTCTATAACTAAATCAAGTAATCTACCTGAATGAATGAATTCTTTATTCCTGCCAAGGCTAGCAAATTAGAAGTGCGTACAAAACAAAACGGCTAGAAAATAATGCAGCGCACGATGAAATAAACAATAACAGACCAAGTCAATAGGAGGTTACCTGCTACAGGGCAGAGAGAGAGAAAGAAAAAAAGGGATAAATTCCGACTTCTGCTGGTGTCTTCCCATTACCTGTTACTGCATTCTACATTTTGCCTCATTATAGACAGTAACAGGTCACCTGCCACAAATAAACCCAAGGGAAATAATTCATCCGTGGCGCTGATATGTATTGCATTCTGTAGAATTTCTACAGAACGGTCTAGCAGAGCCTGCCAAATTATTTCAACTGTCCCCAGACTGCAAGGGGAGGTAGCCAGTGGTGGGATTCAGCTGGTTCTGGCCGGTTCGGGTTAATCGATCGTTAAATTGCTGGCTGGCTCCTCCCCTCCCCGTCCCTTCCAAGAGTCCCCATGCACCCCGTTTTGTCTCCCAGGTAAGTGCAGGGCCCAAAATGGGGTGGGGCTGCAGCATGTCCCCCCCCCCCCCCATGGCCCATTTTTGCTGCCAGGAGGCTGCAAGGAAGCCTACTAGGCCCAAAATGGGGCACAGAGGGGTGCGGCATGCCTACCCACACAGCCCATTTTTGCTCCCAGGAGGCTGTAGGGAGGCCTACTAGGCCCAAAATGGAGTGTGGCGGTGCGGCATGGCCCCCACAGCCCATTTATGCTCCCAGGAGGCTGCAGGGAGGCCTATTAAACCAAAAATGGGGCATGGGGGCAGCCCTCCCCCCGTGGCCTATTTTTGCTCCCAGGGGGTTGCAGGAGGCCAACTGCTGCCTGTCATACCCCCGTCCATGCCCATCATGGCCATGCCCACCCAGCCAGTCACTAGGGGAGAGAACTGGTTGTTAAATTATTTGAATCCCACCACTGGAAGTAGCGTATGGCCCACTCCATGCTGCCAGTGGGGAATGGTGCTCCACGTTTTGTCATACCTTAAAGATTTAAACTGGAATTAAGTAGGTTAAATGTTGAATCCCAGCCTTTGATGGCAGGGGACACTTGTTGGAAGATGGAAATACTGATAGCAATGCTGCAGGTCGGACCTCTGAACCTAAGGGATCTCAACATGTCATCAATCAATCAGAATAGAGCTGAAAGGGATCTTGGAGATCTTTTAGTCCAATTCAAGCAGGAGACCCTATAGCATTTCACACAAACGGCTGTCCAGTCTCTTCTTACAAACTTCCAGTGATGAAGCTCTCACAGCTTCTGAAGACTAGCTGTTCCACTTATATACCGCTTTACAGTGCTTTTACCACCCTCTCTAAGCAGTTTACCAAGTCAGTATATTGCCCCAGGGGTGGGTTCTACTTACCTTTACTACTGGTTTGCAATGGGGCTGTGCGTGCAGACGCATTCTGATGACGTCGGGGTTGGTGGGCAGAGCCCCCCTCCGGTTTTACCACTGGTTCTATAGAACTGGTCCAAACTGGGGGCAACACACCACTGTATTGCCCCCAACAATCTGGGTCCTCATTTTACCAACTTCAGAAAGATGGAAGGCTGACTCAACCTTGAGTCCACCAGAATCGAACTCCTGCAATACTGCATTCTAACCACTGTGCCAGCACATCTCTAAATGATTACCTTCTTACACACTTTATTGTCTTCTGCCTATAATACAGGAATCTCTCCAGTGTGACAGCTGACACTTGGAACAAATAGATAAAGTTTTGTGGAATTTAGGGGAAGGTCAGTCCTAGTCCTTTTGAGACAATGAAGGGAGAGTTCTCAGATTTACGATTTCTGACAAATTTCTGACAAAGAAAGAAGAGAACAATCTTGTAAGATGTTGTGATTCAAGGGCCAAATAATTATGCTGGTTTTATTACATTCCCTGCTTTGGAAGAATCATGTACAGATCAAACTCAGGCAGCAAAATGTCTCACATCAGTCTTACAAGAGCAATTGCTCTCCTAAATAGAAAATTACAGACACCCAGTACCTCCAGATTCCTTTTTTTAAAAAAAAAAAATTAGGAGTCTATTGTGATGAACCTTGCATTTTCATGACCATCATTAATCCCCTTCCCTCCACAAGCCAGAATTTAAAGCAAGGATTGTTGATCACTGCTTGATTAGCCAGAATTTCACTCAACAGCTAATTGTACTCCGGTTGTTCTACCGCATGCATTTAATTTTGCCTTTGTAAGAAATCATCCTAGTTGAAATATAAATAACATCTGTTTCTAATCTCTTTAATGCTGGATTATCAGCCTCTGGTTACTCACTGACATCTAAGGAGTTTGGGGATCCTGAGTTGAAATGGCAGTACCAGTCAGACAAGTTTCAATTTAAAAGAGGGGTAGAATTAAGATCACATGAAGTGTTAACATCAGTTAACCAGATGCAATATTCCACACTTGGAATATTGCATCCAGTTTTGGTTGCCAGGAAATTAAAAAAAAATGTTGAGACTCTAGAACAAGGGTTTCAAACTCGATTTCATTGACAGTTGTGTTTGACCTAAGGGGGCTGGGGTGGGCGTGACCAGGGCAGGTGTGGCCAGCTCAATGTCACTTGTGTTGGGGATGCCTGTGGCAGCCAAAGCGCTCTGCCAGCAAAAACGAAGCTTGGGTGGGCTATATGTGGCTCTCCTGAGCTCTGTTTTTGCTGATAAAGGGCTGCAGGAGGCCATCACAGCCAAAAATGGAGCCTGGGTGGGCCTTCTGCAGCCCTCACAAGCTCCATTTTCACTAGCAGAGGCATCGCAGGCCAGTCCTTTGATGTTTTCAGGGTGGTCCCATGGGCCAGATCTAAGCACCCCCAGGGGCCGAATCCGGCCCGTGGGCCTTGAGTTTGACATCCCTGCTCTAGAATGAGTGCATACAACAGCAACAAAGATGATCAGAGGACTGGAGGCTAAAACATACAAAGAACAGTTGCAGGAATTGGGATGTCTAGTTTAATGAAAAGAAGGACTAGAAGAGGCTTGCGGTGTTCCAATATCTCAGGGGCTGCCACAAAGAAAAGAGGGTCAACCTATTTGTCAAAGAAACTGAAGGCAGGACAAGAAACAATGAATGAAAACTAATCAAGGAGAGAACCAACTAAAACTACATTGAGAATAATTGGGAAAATTGATCAGTGGAACCACTCACCTCCAGAAGTTGTGGTGCTCCAACACTGGACATTTGTAAGAAGAGATTGGACAGTCATATGTCTCAAATGATATAGGGTCTCCTACTTGACCAAGGGTTTGGACTAGAGGACCTTTCAACTCTGTTTTTTCTGTTAGTTGCTCATCATGAGTCAGTAGCATGGATTTCCACAGTTCTGATATTTTGAAGATAAACATCCTTACTCCTGCATATGAGCAATGTCTCCAGTATTAGCATTAGGAACATCAAATAACCCCCTTCCCTTATTTTCCCCAGGTTGTCTGTATGGATCTCTAAAATTGTAGAATATGTTTTTAGTGGGGACATCTTTCCTCTCCTGCAAGCAATTGCTTTTCCTTTATAGTAAAATGTTAATAACTGGACAATCTAAAAAAGATAAAGGTAAAGGTAAAGGTTCCCCTCGCACATATGTGCTAGTTGTTCCTGACTCTAGGGGGCAGTGCTCATCTCTGTTTCAAAGCCAAAGAGCCAGTGCTGTCCAAATACGTCTCTGTGGTCATGTGGCCAGCATGACTCAATGCCAAAGGCACACAGAATGCTGTTACCTTCCCATCAAAGGGCCAACCTAGCCCATGGATTCATCCAGCCAGCAAAAACTAAGGTGGCAGTCCCAGTCTTTAAGGAAAAGAAGGACGGGTCAATGAGGCTCTGTGTGGATTTTAGGGGAATTAATATCGTATGCATGGAGAACACCTACTCATTCCCCCTTATGAAGGACATGTTGTTTTTGAAAAAAAGTTTTTTATTTTTATTTTTCATCAACATGTTTAAATGTACAGTCTTTTATCCATCCTTATACGTTGTTTGTTCATCTTCTTTAACTTCCATTAGGTAATTAATTAATTAATTATTTGTTCGGGCCTGCTCTTTTACCATTTCCTTCTTTTGTTTTACTACAACCTTTCCTTTTTCCCTTCCCTTCTTTCTCCTCCTTTCTTTCTTCTTTCCTCATTCCTCCTCTCCTTTCTTTTCCTACTTCCATTCCTCTTTCCCCTCTCGTCTCTTCTTCCTTCCCTTCTTAGCCTCTCTCCTGCTCTTCTTTCCCCTTCCTTCTTCCTCTCCTTTTCCCATTCTTCTTTTCTCTTCTTCTCACCTCCCAACTCTCCTACTTTCCCCTCTCTACTCCTCCCCTCTATTCCATTTCTTTGTTGTTTTCTTTTTTAATTCAAACTGAGATGGTATTCGAGCAGACCCGATTTCTATTTACATACGTCTTCATTTCCAATTTCATTTTTTACTTTACTATTATTCCTCTAGTATGCCTGTACATTTTTTAATCAATCCATGTATCATCTGGGTATAACATTTGTGCTATTATCTTCAGAATTTACCATTATTTCTTAAAATATATATTTATTTATCTTTCCTTCTTTCATTTAATTTTAATATACTGCAACATTTTCATCTCAAAGTTCTTGTCTTTATCCTGTTTATTATCTGTACTCTCTATCCATTGATAAAATTTCCCCCAAATGTTGTAATACTCCAATTCTGTTTACCCTTTAATTGCCAATGTCAACCTATTCATTTCTCCACATTCCAATATTTTATTAATTACCTCTCCTTTTGTAGGGATTTTTTTTTATTTTCCACTTTTGTGCAAATATCATTCTTGCCACCATTATGATATGTATTATTAAATATATATGTTCTTTACTATACTTTTCTGAAAAAATACCCAACAGAAACAATTCTGGTTTTAAATCAATATGTTGCTGTGTCATCTTCTCTAGCCATATTCTAAGTCTTGCTCAATATTTTCTCACTTCTAGACATGTCCACCGCATATGATAATATGATCCTGGTATCTGATGACATTTCTAACATTTAGCTGATTTATCTTTTAACATTTTTGCCAATCTCTCTGGTGACATGTGCCATCTATAAAACATTTTATACAAATTCTCTTTGTATGCTGTGGCCATTGTTAATTTATAATTTCTTTCCCATAGTTGTTGCCATTTATCTAGCTCAATCATATAGCCAAATTTTTTTTGCCCATGCTATCATTGTTCCTTTCATTTGTTGTTCTTCCAACTTCACTTCCAATAAGCAACTATACAGTCTTCTGTACAGAAGTCTACAGTCTACAGTCTTTTTTCCTCAGTTCCTGTGAGTATCTCATCCAATGTTGTAATTTCCAAATAAAAACCATATAATTTTGCATCTTGCCCATATCTCGCTTGTAATTGCAACTGAGTATGCCACTCCATTTCAATGCCTAGTTCCTCCATTTCAATCCCTAGTTGTTTTGTTTTCAGTTCCCCTGTTGCTGATAACATATCTTTATATCTTATAATATTTCTCATATTCATAAGAAAAAAAAAATGAAAGACATGTTGGCCCATCTGGCAAAGGGGAAGGTGTTCACCAAATTGGACCTACAAGAGGCGTGTGAATCAAAGAAGGAGACAAGTGGAAAACTGCCTTCAACTGCCCCCTCAGTAGCTTTCAGTTCAGCTTTCTACAAGTTTCTACAAGTAGAAAATGCAAGTTTTCTACTTGCATTTTTTAACGTGCTTTCGAACTGCTAGGTTGGCAGAAGCTAGGACAAGTAACAGGAGCTCACCCCATTACACAGCACTAGGGATTTGAACCACTGAACTGCCAACCTTTCGGTCAACAACCTCAGTGTCTTAGCCCCTGAGACACCGTGTCCCCTAAAAAAGATGTGAAAGATCTGATTCAGGGATGAAGTACAGGAGGAAATAAAACCAAGATTCATAGACATGTCATCACAACACTCCATAGTAGCAAGTCATCCTTTTTATCCACAACAGACTCCTGGTGAAAATTCTTCATGAAGTTGTCTCAAGAGAGAAGCCAGCTACAAACAGGAACATAGATGTTGAAAAATTATTCAACGACTTCAGCCTTATTTGCAGAAAACTTTTCCTTAAGGGAGATGAAATTTTAAAGGAACTTCAAGAAGAAACATTTTGGTTTTCATCATGAGCTGCATTGATCAGAATAGGAAGGGGGAGAAGTACTTTAAAACCATTGTAATAAATAATAAGGCATTCATTCATTATTCATTCACTTTTGATTTAACAAATAGTTTGAGCAATAAATACATTCTCCATCTAATGAAAATTGGTATAATAATTCATAAATAGCAAAGTAGGTTATTTGAACATTTAGAGCTATGCTTCTAGAAATACATTAGGTGTTCTCATTTTTAATCCAACTCCGTATCAGAAGCTGTGACATATTAACGTTCTTATGAAAAATAATAGAGCAAAACCACCAAGCTCTTGATGACAAAATCTACTTTTTTTAACATTAACTGCTCTTCTAACATTAACTATAACTATAACTATAACTATAACTATAACTTGGCAAAAATATCTATTTGAGATTGACAGCGCGAGCCAGTAAACACATAGTCAAAGATAATTGTCTTGGATTCAGTGTGATTTTGTTTTGATTCTTTGACTGATTGAGTGAAGTTTTCTCCATTTCTTTGCAAAGCAGCTGAAAGATATCAAATAAATTCTGCTAGCTATAATTAACAGGAAATGATAGATAGATAGATAGATAGATAGATAGATAGATAGATAGATAGATGTGTGTGTGTGTGTGTGTGTGTGTGTGTGTGTGTGTGTCAGAAGGTTAATTCAACTGCTTAATATGTAGGAAGCCCAAATTTGATTCCGAGTAAGGGTATGGTTAGCTGATGAAAGCTAAAAAGCTTGAAATAGAACTATACTAGTCTCCCTTTATTTCTTTATCAGCAAAATATAAATTTGGTATAAAATGGTTTGTCATGAATGCAACTGCTTGAGGGTTCCTGGATTGGAGCTGAAAGGCAAAAGGGAGCAGAATGCCCCCTTCCACATGTTGGGGTAGACCAGGTGTCTTGATCGAAAAACACTTAATCTTTCCCCTAGCTCAAGCTGATGAAGGGAGGAGAACTTGTTGCTCAGAAGATTAATTCAACCGCCTAACATGCAGGAAGCCCAGGTTCGAATCCGAGTAAGGGTATGGCTAGCTGATGAGAGCTAAAAAGCTTGAAATAGATCTATACTAGTCCCCCTTTATTTCTTTAGCAGCAAAATATAAATTATATACATATATATCTCCGAAGCTAGGATCAGAGAAGAAAACTACTAATCTTGTAGAGTTGAATTCCAGAAATCCAAAACTATTAGTTAAAAACACAAATAGGCAATGAATTATACTCTGACCATATAGAATCTTTATAAATGTTGATAAGGTGTTCCTACATTAGAAGAATAGAATTGGAAAGGGATCTCAGAGGTCTTCTAGTCTAACCCTCTGCTTGAGTGGGGGGCCCTGTACCATTTCAGACAAATGATTGTCCAGTCTCTTTTTGAAAGTCTCTAGTGGTATGAATGGTTGGAGAATAGGAAAAATGAGAAAGAGGAATAAAGGAGGGAGGGGGAATGTTGAAGATCACGGTACAATGTAGATGAAATAAAGAAAGATGGAAAATAATTGTTGAATAAGACAAAATTTAAAATATGTGCAAATAGATGTAAATAGCAAGAAAGGATCACCTTGAAATAGCTGAAGGAATAAAGGATAATGTATATAAATGTTGTGTGTTTGTGTCTTGTTTTAATGAGTTCAAAATGAAAAACTTTTAAAAATATCTATCTATCTATCTATCATCTATCTATCTATCATTATTATCTGTCTGTCTGTGTCTGTCTATCTATCTATCTATCTATCTATCTATCTATCTATCATTATCTGTCTATCTATCTATCTATCATCTATCTATCTATCATCATCTGTCTGTCTGTCTGTCTGTCTGTCTGTGTCTGTCTGTCTATCTATCATCTATCTATCTATCTATCTATCTATCTATATCTATCTATCTATCTATCTATCTATCATTATCTGTTTATCTATCTATCATCTGTCTATCTATCTATCTATCTATCTATCTATCTATCTATCTATCTATCTATCTATCTATCTATCTATCCTCTCTCTCTCTCTCTCTATCATTATCTGTCTGTGTCTGTCTGTCTGTCTGTCTGTCTATCTATCTATCTATCTATCTATCTATCTATCTATCTATCTATCTATCATCTGTCTGTCTATCTATCTATCTATCTATCTATCTATCTATCTATCTATCTATCTGTCTGTCTGTCTGTCTGTCTATCGTCTGTCTATCTATCTATCTATCTATCTATCTATCTATCTATCTATCTATCTATCTATCTATCATTATCTGTCTATCATCTGTCTTTCTTTCTTTCTTTCTTTCTTTCTTTCTTTCTTTCTTTCTTTCTTTCTTTCTTTCTTTCTTTCTTTCTTTCTTTCTTTCTTTCTAAAGGAACAAAGGTATTCTGAAGTACACACTCCTTCTAGTCCAAACCAGCAGACAGTTTAGCCAGTTTTAGGTTCTATAAGTAGGGACAATACCGGCCAGTTCTTACTATTTTCTTTGCTCACAATCACCTACAAGGTATCATACAACTAGGTTCCACCTGACTGAGCAGCTGGCTTATAACAAACTTGGCAAAGTGTAGAGCCGTCTCGTTTAAGAAAAGCAGTATTTATTTGTAAAACCCAAGGTTTTCTGCAGATTTGTTTTTCCCCAGGTCTGTTTGTTACAAATCTCCACATTTCCCCACCCACCCCCACCCCCTAGAGATTGTTACATGATATGGATTATGTCGCTGAAACAGATCTAAAGTGTTTTTCAGTGCAGGGCTCCTCAAACATGAACTGGGGTAATAGATATTCATTTCAGAACCACAGTACAAGCACTCACATAATTGTTTCAGAGAATTTAACCAATCCTTCTCCAGGACCTGACTTCAAAGAAAGTTTTGATTCAGAGCACAAAGTTAGGCTATCATGATTCCTCACATAACACAGTTAGAAAGCCTTGGCTTCAGGGACCTGGTTTATGAATCATTTTCTGATGGGAAGGATTCTATTTGCTTGCCTTGATGCCAGAATAACAGAAGGGATCTGGGAGGTCTTCTTGTCCAGCGGTCACCAACTGGTGATCCGTGGACCACTGGTGGTCCATGAGAAAATTTTGGTGGTCCGCAGAAAAAACTGTTTGCATTTTTTATATTGCACTAAATCATGGATCCTCAAATTACATCCCCTGGGACAGATACGAGCAATGAATGCTTGTGCTGCTGCAGAGAGTCTCCCTTTTTTGGGTCTTCTTGTGTAGGTTGGAGGGGGGCAGAAATTCTGACTTGGGATCTGCTTCAGCCTCCTGGTTGAGGGGCTTTGGGTGAAGGCTGGAGGAAAATGCTGCTGGTGGCAAAGAGCCAGAGGGTCTTGTTCTAGTGGAACTACATCGTGGCCTGGAACTGGCTGACCATCTCAGCCCTCTGAGCCTCCAGGCGCCAGTACCTGGCCTTGCACTTCCCACAGGTCTTCCCTCTGCTTGGAAAGCCTATGCTCATAGTCCTCAGTGAGGTGCTTCTGCTGAGCCTCCTTCTCGATCAGATCCAGTTTGAGCTGAGCTGTTTTGCCAGCTCTTTCTCATGGTGGCTGCTTAGCTCCAACAACTGCTTCCTGTTGGGGCTCTAAGGAGCCCAGGCAGGCAGGGGAGGGATGGCTGGAAGGGGAGGAGTGAGTAGAGGCCAGCGAGGTGCCCCTCAACATGAGTGACATCAAGTTGGCCATGCCCACACAGTCACATGATCACCTAGCCATGCCCATCCAGCCGGTCATTAAGCAGATCATACGGGATTTAAAATTATGAATTATGAAACAGGAAACCCCCATTGCAGACAAATGCTTGCCCAGTCTCTTCTTAAAAACTTCGAGTGTTGGAGCACCCACAACATCTGGAGGCAAGTCGTTCCACTGATCAATTGTTCTAACAGCTCTGCAGTCATTTAAATGGCATCAGCATTTTCCCCTTATTTTCCATGACTTGGTCATTTAAAAAAAAAGAAAGAAAGAAATCACTCTGCATTGTACATCCCAATCGAAAACCTTATTTTCAGCTTTGCTCTTCTTGAAATTTATTGTTGTAAATGTGTTTTCCCCCAACAGTGCTATTTGCAGACCTCCATTGTCTCTATAGATTGCAGAATGAAAATGACTTATTGATATTTTTCTCAAAATTCTGAACTGATTGCTATGGCTATAAATACAGGCAGAGGAATATCTCTCTCTCTCTCTCTCTCTCTCTCTCTCTCTCTCTCTCTCTCTCTCTCTCTCTCTCTCTCTCTCTCTCTCTTTGTCTCTCTCTGTCTCTGTCTCTCCGTGTGTGTCTCTCAATTTCTTTTTTTCACACAAGATTACATGGGCTTCCTCATATTGTAAATAAATAAATAAATAAATTCATTCTGAGTTTTCACAGAAGAAAAATACAGCCACTGAGGTATGTAAATGAAAGATGACTCCAGGTGTTGGATTAATGGATAGCCTGCTCAAACCTGCTTTGCTCCATCTCAAGACATTCTCTAAACGTCATTTGTAGAAGGTCCTCAACTTAAACTGTGTGTCCTACAAGGCCACACAAGGCCACACAATCCTAAATGGCTCCACTCAGTTCAGCTTTCATCTCATGGAGGTGACTTGTGTTTCTTTGAGTAGAGATCAAAGACGGGATTCAGAGGATTCAGGAAAATTCTTGTGGAGAGTTGAAGCAGTTTGAGGTTCCTCACATTGGAACCTGAAGATCCATTCCTAGCTCAAGACAGGGTCAATCTATTCTCCAAACTACCTGAGGACAGGGTAAAAAGTAACAGGTAAAACTTTTAAAGGCAAATATTTGTAGCCCAAGGTTGAAATGAGGGGTCTTTGGTGCTCTCTGAGCTATTTATCTTGATTATCTTGATTTTCTTTTATAGATCTTACTTTGCTAAAAATTTCTTCAGTGAAAATTGTTTTAAAAAAAAGAAAAAGAAAAAAAAAGATAAGGGAATATTTCCTACCTAGTTGGTTTGCCTTAGAAAGTATCAAATTATAGATCAAACCAACATGTCCAAATCGTACATGTTGTTAAAACAATTGTGATAAAATGCCAAAACATACAAATTCAGCAACATCGCAGACCCAAAATCTTCAGATTCTCTTCCTTCCATTTTGATGTTTGCTGTTAAAAAAATTCTCCCCAAAGAAATTATAACCTACATATATTTTTACCAAGCTGTTGGCCTTATTAAATTCTCCAAGATTACTTGCAATTGAGTGAAAATTTCCTGTTGTGTATGCTAACAATAGGAACATTTTTGTCGTGAACATTAGATGGTTTGTCTGCTTCCTTTTATTTCTGACTATCTTAAATCTTTATCGAGTCAAATAATACCATAGAACATGAATTCTTTTCCTTTTGTTTTTACCCGTTCTCACAAGATTCATTCAAGCTTTTAACAAGGTACTTTTGTAAATTCAATATAAAAAATTATCCAGGTCATTCTATTAGTTCATTTGCAATTACATTTTTATTTTAAAGTGTCAATCAATGTCTTTTGTATGTCCAATAAAACACCCTTTTCCATATTATTCTTGTAGCCTGTCCTTTTAGATCCACTTTCAGTGTCTACTCTCCCTGATAAACCTGTTCCTTTTCTGCCATTGATATTAATTCCTTTTTTATTTATTTTTAAAAGTTTTTTATTAATAATACAAAATTTTAAAAAAAAACCATTGGACATAGATATGACATCACTGATTCCAAACATCTTCCGTCACTTTACAATAATATTAGAACTCATGTAAACATATAGTTCTTAAACATACATTTATCTATAATAACATCTATATTTTTGTTCTAACACTATACATTTGTCTTGGCTACCTTCTTGTTACCTAACCAATCATAAAATTGTTCCCTGATTTTGTAGTACTTAGTTTCCTTTTATCCTTAAATTCCAAAGTGAATCTGTCCATTTCTGCGCAGTTAAAGATTTTCAGTAATATTTTCTCTTCAATTGGAATATCTTTCTCTTTCCATTTTTGAGCGAAGGCTATTCATGCTGCTGTGGGTATATGCAGTAATAAATAATTTGTATCTTTCTTATATTTTCTTTCTATAATTTCCAGTAAGAAAAATTTCAGTTTGACTTCTATATTTGTTGACAAAATTTCTTCCAGGCAGTTCTTTAGTAAATTCCAAAATTTTTGCACCTTTGGGCATTCCCACCACATGTGGTAGTAATTCCCAATGGTCTCTCCACACTTCCAGCACATTGAGGATTTCCCCTTATTCATTCATGGTAATCTTGTGGGTGGGAGGTGCCACCTATAGAAAATCTTATAGAGGTTTTCCTTGTAGGAAGTTGCTAGGAAAAATCAAGGAAAAAGAGAATGGGAAAGGAGAGAATGTGGACAATGGATATTAATTCCTGATTAATTCCTGGTTCTGTTTTTCAAAAGTATCCTTCAGTATTTCAGTAATATTTTGAATCATTCTGTAGTTGCTAACTAACTTCCTGTATTGTTCTTTAATTAAAATCTTTCATTACCTCTAATGTCCAATTTTTGAAATTGTTCATTTTTCTAATGTGCTAGACAAAATTTAAAATAAGTCGATTTTCTCACAGGAAGAATTCTTTACACTTCATGGCAAAATTTGCACTTCAAATTTATCTGGACCATTAATTCTTTTATACCTTTCTGAAATCAAAGGCTTAAAAGTTGGTTAGCTGCTTACAGTTCTTTTTTTTCCCTAGGCCGGGCATTCCAAAGGATTTTAATGCCTTAAAAGTAGTTAACAAGTAATTTCCTAATTTGATTAGAAAAAGAACTATGATAACATTGTGTCCTTTTAAAGGGGATGTTGTGGTTTCATCAATATGGTGATTCCCTTGGTTTCCAGTACTCAAAACCCACCAGAAACCACTGTCTTGCAATACCCTCACAAGGAGCACCCATTTGGAGCATTTGTGAGTGATCTCCTGTCCTCTGCTTATCCAGAGAGATTTGAAGAGCCAGTCTGCTCACCAGCTCTTCATTCTTCACTGAGATTGCCAGCACTGTGAATTGTCATCAGTCCACCATTTCTTCCTCTGGAAGTCATTATTATCCTATTGCTGATGCTGCTAGTTTATTATTAAAGGTAAAGGTTCCCCTCGCTCATATGTGCTAGTCATTCCTGACTCTAGGGGGAGGTGCTCATCTCCGTTTCAAAACCGAAGAGCCAGCGCTCTCCGAAGACGTCTCCATGGTCATGTGGCCAAAGGCGCATGGAACGCTGTTACCTTCCCACCCAAGGTGGTCCCTATTTTTCTACTTGCATTTTTTATGTGCTTTCAAACTGCTAGGTTGGCAGAAGCTGGGACAAGGACCGGGAACTCACCCCATTACACGGCACTAGGGATTCGAACCACTGAACTGCCAATCTTTTAATTGACAAACTCAGCATCTTAGCCACTGAGCCATCCTTCAGTTTATTACTACTATTGACCAAAATCCCATCTTTTTGACAAATCTCACACATTTATTTATTTTATTTATTTATTGGTTCGATTTATATGCCGCCCTTCTCCGGAGACTCAGGGCGGCTTACAATGCGTTAAGCAATAGCCTTCATACTTTTGTATATATCTGCTTAGTAGGGCTTTTGGCCCCCCCTAAACAGTGTTCTTTTTTATACAAAGTCAGTTTATTGCCCCCACAATCCGGGTCCTCATTTTACCTACCTCGGAAGGATGGAAGGCTGAGTCAACCTTGAGCCTGGTGAGATTCGAACTTGCAGTAATTGCAGGCAGCTGGCAACTAAGTGCTACTTAACAGCGCTTTAGTCCACTGCTTCCGCAAGCTCTTTAAGGGATGTTATTGTGTTTCCTTGTGGGTTTTTTTTTTAATCCTTAAAATAGCACCTTAAAAATTAGTACCTACCTTAGTAGTTTCTATTTCCTCAATTAAAAGTTGGGGGATTCACTCATCAGCTGTCATTTTTCACAAGTTCCATTCTCACCATGTGAACATTTTATTATTATTATTATTATTTGCTTCCCTTGGAGTGAGGTTGTTTTAGCCTAGCTTGGCAGATGGCATGGTGGGGAATGTGACTTGGCTTGTCATTTTTCATTAACCTGTTGTAATCCTTAGGCATATTTCCCCATTCCTGGAGGAAGAAATAGTGATTCCAAACACAACAGGGAGACAGCCAGGTTTTCTCCCAAATTGGCACCAATAGAATGGGGGGGGGGGGGAGTAATGTGTGCTGCAGTGTTAGCATTTTTTTTCAGAATTGTTTTGCTGTTGAAATAGTATGAGATTCTCCTTGGATGCTTATCCCTCCCCATTTTTTTCCTCCATTTATTTGGAGCACATGAAAACTGATCGTCTGCTTCATGCCTCTGATTTGGCATATTAAGAATCATGTATTTGGACCAGAGACGGTATCTGGGGATGAACCTGTATCTCGACCGATTTTTTTTTTTTAAAAAAAGAATATCTTGCCTTTCTCCTGTAACAACTAAAAGCTGTTACAGGAGAAAAGCTGCAAGATTCTTCTTCCATGTTCTGGCTCCGTTGCGTGAGCCTGTGTCATCAGGAGAAGACTCTGAGAGTGAAGGAGAGGAGTTGGCAAGGCCTCCCTCTCCAGGACCCTCCTCCCTGGCAATGCCTCCGGAGGACACCAAAGGGCAAGAGATAGACCCAGAGCCAAGCATGTCCACGCAGCCACAGGTGGACAGTGATGAAGGTAATGAGTCTTGGCTGGATCCTCGGCAGCATCGCAGGGATAAGCGCGTGCAACAGAAGAAAAGGCGTGCCAGAGATTAGGCTGAGTCACTGGACCATACCCCACAGGGTATAAAAGGGGGTGAGCTAGCCATTCAGACTCTGTGACGGACAACACTAACTCCTATTGAGTCACATTGCATCTTTGGAAACAACATTATCGGCCTTGGATTTATTTTACGAACTGGACAATTCTTGACTGTGGGTATTTTGTTTATTTAGTAAAAGTTCTTGGCAATCAGCTACTGGGTGGCTGCCAAACATCTTATTGGAAGAATTGGTTGTCTGCCGGTTTATTTAACTCCCGGCTGTCTGTCTGTCTGTGTGTGTGTGAGAGACAGCGACAGAACATTCCATAGTTAAAAAACAACTCCTAAAAATTCCAGCTTCTCTGCCAGACACATTTAGTTGGGAAAAGTAAACTGCTCTCATGGATTAAAGGACCATCCCAAGTTTGTGTTTTAATTAGCATTAATTGGATCACTGTTGGTGAAAAACTAGAGAATTCTTCTGTTCCCATTGCAGCCTCCTCATGGTCACATGGTCATATTTATGATGGTTGCAGTGTCCTGGGGTCAGGTGATTATCTTTTGCAACCTTCTGACTAGCAATATCAATGGGGAAGCCAGACTCACTTAAAAACCCATGTGACTCACTTAACAACTTCAATTAGCAACTGTGGTAAGAAAGGTATATAAGATGTCTCACCTAGCAACAGAAATTTTGGGCTCAGTTGCAGTTGTAAATCAAAGTCTGCCTGTATTGCAGTCTACAGCATCAATCAATCAATCAATCAATCAATCTTTCTTACCCTCAGAGACCAGTATAACCTCACAAGGCTGGATCTGCTCTTTTCAGTAGCCTATAAGGCAGATGTTGTTTCTGGAGAAGACAATCACAAAGGAAGGAATGGGGGACAAATGGCAAAGATCACCCAAAATGAAACTTATGTCTGAAATAAAAATCCATTCAGTGGAATCCTACGGGTGTTAATTCTGAAGCCAGCTGCACAGAAGTGGTGGACTTGTAAGAAGATCAAAGCATTTCGGATAAAAATTTGGTGGGTAATGCAGAATATCTTGAAAAAGAGGTTGAAATTTACTCCACAATTGTTTTTATTGGGTATAGCAACTGATTGTACAGTATTAGAGATGAAATTGATTTTAAATTTAATATCAGCAGCTAGACTGCTGGTAGCACAGTATTGGAAAAGAGACTCTTTGCCTACGATAGAAGAATGGACCTTGAAAGTAATAAACTTAGCTGAAATGGCAAAAATCTCAGCATATTTGAAAGATCATACGCAAGAAAAATATATTTTGGAGTGGAGAAAATGGATTAACTATATTCAGAACAAGTATCAAATGAGAAGACATCAAATTGCGTATGAATGAAAGTACAGAGATGTTATGTTAACTATATTGGAGTTAAGGTTTCAGGGGGGGATTTGCTGATTTGGGGATAGTTAGATTAATTTAGATCATGATTGTTTTTTCTTTTTTAATATCCTGTATTTTGCTCTGGGAAGTCGGGGAAGGGAGGAGGGGGGAAGGGGAAGGGATGGGGGGATGTTGGGGAGGGGGGGATGTTTTTTCTATTGTATTTTTGTAAAACTTTTCAATTTTAAAAAAAAGAAGTCAACGAGAGCCATCCAAATATTCAGAGGGGTGAAATGCTACCGGTTCGCACCAGTTTGGGCGAATCGGTAGCAGCTGTAGCAAGTGGTTTGGAGAACCGGTAGCAGCGGCAGCGCGAGGCTCCACCCAACTGCCCAGATGCCGATACTTCCTGGTTTTAACCAGGAAGTAACCTGTTTTTTACCCTCTGTGCATGCACAGAAGGGTTTGCACATGTGCAGAGGGTCCAAGCTTGCACGTGCACTTCCAAACCAGTAGGGAAGGTAAGTAGATTTCACCCCTGGCTGGAATCTCATACTGTTGTGGTCCAACAGCAGCCTGCAGAGCTGGCAGTGGAGTCGGACAGCGATAAGGCTGAGGAAGAACATGGGCCAGTCCTGGAGGCTGGGGAAGGCCTGGATAAGGGCTCTGCCTCAGAGGCAGAGATGGGGCCAGGGCCATCGGGGAGTGATGTGCAGACTTCGGAGCCTCCAGAGGCTGAAAGTAAAGAGTCAGAGGAACAGGAGGAGCCTGCTCCTAGTACATGTATGAGAAGAGCTGCCAGAAGACAGGAGCAGCTAAAGGAGAGAGGATGACTCGTGAGTAGGGCCAAGAGATGATTGGCCCCTCCCATAAGCCTTAAAAGACCAACTATGGCTCTTGGCCTCTTTATCGGAAAACAGCGTTGAGAGATTGGCTTCCTCTTTTGCTGTATTTCTTTCTTGTCAGCATCTGCTTCTTCTGAACTCTTGCCAAAAAAAGCCTTTGGCAGTTTGCCTAATTATCCCAAGGTCAGTGATAAACTGAAGAATGGTATTTTGAGGACTTTGCTTTAATTGAGTTACCCTGAGAATGAGTTAATTCTCAGCTGTTCTAATAAATTCTGTTTGTTTTTGAACTGTTTGTATTTAATACTAACTATTTGGGCCTGGGTCAAAACACATGCTTCTTTTCACTTCATTCTCCTTCATGGAGTTCTCCTAGGTTTCATCTCTCTCTCTCTCTCTCTCTCTCTCTCTTTTTTTTTTTTCTTCCCTTTTTCTTTTCCAAGATGGAATTTCATGCTTGGCATACAGTTCTCAACAGGTGTCTAAAAAAGTCTTGTGGAACTAATGCATAAGAACTGCATGAATCGGAGGCTAGGCTCCCAGCTTAAAGAGACAGCATTCTCCGCCTGTTCTTCATGCTGTCAATGTAAACATTGCATCGCTTGCCATTTTCCTTCAAACTACCAATAAGCTGGCACATATGCCAATAAAGCTGGGAAAATAGATAGCTGTGATGGAAATTATGCCCCCCCCCCATCCCGTACATGCAGACAACATTATTCCCAGCATTAAACAACAATAATTGTGAAGATCAAGAAATAGTATCTGTTGCTCATCAGGGGTGAGGGAGGAATGCTTCTACATTTCTGAAAGACGAGACAACCAAACTATATGTAGTTCAGATGCTTACTCTGATGAAATGAGAAATTCGATTCAATATTCGTATTTGTTTACATGTATAAATAAATATTGAATAAACTACTTCAATATATGTGTTTGTTTACACATCTCTCTCTCTCTCTCTCTCTCTCTCTCTCTCTCTCTCTCTCTCTCTCTCTCTCTCTCTCTCTCTCTCTCTTTCTCTCTCTCTCTCTGTTTATTGTCTATCTATATCAGTAAGTAGAACCCACCCCTGATCTACATACCTTACAATCAGTCTGGTGGAATGGTTAAGGCACTGTAATAGATCTAAGGGATCCAAGTTCTATGGATGGAAGCAGGTCATTCTATCTCAATCCTATACTTGAAAGTTGACAAACATCCATCTCCATGTTTTGGACCAGCATGATGGTAGATCATGGTCCATAATCTTCTAGGAGGAGAAGCGGCTTTGTATAGTGGTTAAGGCAACAATCTAGAAAGACTGGGAGACCATGAATTCTGGTTCTTCCTTAGACACAAAGCCAACCAGGTGTCCTTGTGCCAGTCACTCTCTCTTAGCCCTAAGAAGCAGGCAAAGACAACCTGTGAAAAACCCTGCCAAGAAAACTGGAGGGACTTATCCAGGCAGTCACCAGAAGTCCAAGCCAGAATAGAATAGAATAGAATAGAATAGAATAGAATAGAATAGAATAGAATAGAATAGAATAGAATAGAATAATGGAAAGTAGAACAGAACAGAACAGAACAGAACAGAACAAGAACAAGAACAAGAACAAGAACAAGAACAAGAACAAGAACAAGAACAAGAACAAGAACAAGAACAAGAACAAGAACAAGAACAAGAACAGAACAGAACAGAACAGAACAGAACAGAACAGAACAGAATAGAATAGAATAGAATAGAATAGAATTCTTTACTGGCCAAGTATGATTGGACACACAAGGAATTTATTTCTGGTGCATAATCTCTCAGTGTACATACAAGCAACAGAGTGATAGGTCATATTTCAAGATCCTAGTTACAATTATTAAACATAAAATACAACAAGTGATAAATCCTAAAATACCAATAGGAGAAGATATTAGGAAAGATGAGAACGATGACAAGAAATAGAACAAACAGAGACATAAAACCAGGCAATCTGAGGGGGGGAAAAAGTATATATCTGAGCCTTAGTCAGACAGAAGAATGGGGACCATTATGCTCTCTGCCAGGTTATTTCTTTAAAATGATTGATGTCTTCTTAGATTCCCCCTCAAGACAGCAACAAAGAGTAAAGGCTTAGGGTTTATAAATGGGCATATATGGTGCTAAAGAAGAACGAATTTACCAATAGAAGGGAATATTTGCAGTTCAAGCTTGAACAGCGGGGACCTTGGTGCACTCTGAGGTTGGCCAACTTGGTAACATCTTTTGCATTAGAGCAAACCTCCTGCCTTCAAACACTGACGATACCAGAATAGCAGAATTGGAAGGGACCTTGGAGATCCTCTAGTCCAACCCCCTCCTGAAGCAGAAGGTCCTATACCATTTCTGATAAATGGTTGCCCAGTCTCTTCTTAAAAGCCTGGAGGGATGGGGCGCTCACAACTTCTGAAAGCGAGCTGTTCCACTAGTTAATTGTTCAAACCATCAGGAAACTTCTCCTTAATTCTAGGTTGCTTCTCTCCTTGATTAGTTTCCCTCCCCTGCTTTTTATTTATTTATTTATTTATTTATTTGTTTGTTTGTTTGTTTGTTTGTTTGTTCAATTTATATGCTGCCCTTCTCCGGAGACTCTTTCGGTGGTGTTCTTTTTTATACAAAGTCAGCTTATTGCCCCCACAATCCGGATCCTCATTTTACCTACCTCGGAAGGATGGAAGGCTGAGTCAACCTTGAGCCTGGTGAGATTCGAACTTGCAGTAATTGCAGGCAGCTGGTGTTACTTAACAGCACTTTAATCTGCTGCACCACCAAGGTTCTTCTCTTGCCCTGCCTTCAGGTGCTTTGGATACCAGGTTGACCCCCTCCTCTTTGCGGCAGTCCCTCAAATACTGGAACACTGCTATCATGTCTCAACCCCGCTAGTCCTTCTTTTCTCTAGACTAGTCATACCGAGTTCCTGCAACCATTCTTCGCATGTTTTAGCCTCCAGTCCCCTAATCATCTTGGTTGCTCTTCTCTGCACTCTTTCTAGAGTCTCCATATCTTTTTTACATTCTGGCGACCAAAACTAGATGAAGTATTACCTAGTTTGCAGAGGTGGCATTCAGCCGGTTCGTCAGAACTGGTAGTGGAAATCACAGGTGAGCTCACCCACCCGCTCAGGCACTATGTCGTCCAATTTAATCCTGAGTAATTATATGTAATCTATATACCCATATCTGCATTCATGATCACAGGTATCTTTTTTGAGTCCTGGCAAATTAGAAACAGAAGAGGATGGATGCTGTTTGCAGAAACAAAGAAACCTGCTAGGTTTAATTCACCCCAAGCATTAAGTGACTTTAATCTGGCACTTTCTTTTTTATTATTAGCATCTATATAAAAGGCCCTTTGAATTTTTTTAAAATACAAGGAGGCTCTTTACTTTACAAAGTGTCAGTACAGCAATATTCTGGCTGACCTACATTTGAGAGATTACTTTTATGTTGTGTAGTTTCTCTCCTAACGGTTTACAAAACACACTCAGGCAATGGACCTAGAAAATTAGAACCCAGCTTTTCCTTTCCAGGGCTAGAGAGAAAGGCCTGGAAGATCTTATTCTGATCCAATGCCCACAGGCTATCAGAGCAGAAAGGATTTCGGGGAGCTCCATTCCTAGCTGATGACAGCGTTTTAGATAGGAGCAACATACAATTTTCTGCCTTGTGAGTTCTGAGGGGTTTCACATTATCCCACTTCACCACAGGGTGGGACCTTCTATCGGAACTGAAATTCCTTGAAGAAATGAAATGTCAGTAAGTGTGCAGGCTGGTGGGATCTCTCTCTATAGGTAGGTAGGTAGGTAGGTAGGTAGGTAGGTAGGTAGGTAGGTAGGTAGATGATAGATAGATAGATAGATAGATAGATAGATAGATAGATAGATAGATAGATAGATAGATTATTTATTTATTTATTATTTCAATTTATAAACCGCCCTTCTCCTTGCAGAGTCAGGGCGGTGAACAGCCAAAATAAAACATGGTATACAAAAGTTAAAAACAATTAAATATTATTAAATATTATTCGGCCAATAATTAAAACAACCCAATTTCAAATCAATTTCAAATTTAAAACAGAGGATGGGATCAAGCTAGCCCAGCTAGATGGAATAAATGGGTTTTAAGGGCCCGACGAAAGGTCCGGAGATCTGGAATCCTGCGTATCTCCGGGGGTAGGTCATTCCAGAGGGCGGGCGCTGCTACAGAGAAGGCTCTCCCCCTGGGGGTCGCCAGCCGACACTGTCTGGCCGACGGCACCCGGAGGAGGCCCTCTCTGTGCGAGCGTACTGGCCGGTGGGAGGCTATTGGCGGCAGAAGGCAGTCCCACAAGTACCCAGGTCCTAAGCCATGAAGCGATGATAGATAGATGAGAGAGAGAGATGATAGATAGATGATAGATAGATAGATAGATAGATAGATAGATAGATAGATAGATAGATAGATAATAGATGATAAAGTTAGTGAGAGGGAGGAGAAGAGAGAGAGGTAAAGATGATTGAGAGAGAGTTTTCAGTGCAGGAACATCGCCGAGAATATCATTCCATTCTTGACTGAACAAAATTCAGATTGAATTTCTCTTCATTTAGGTCACACAAGCACTTCTTTACATAGTCAGGAACAATACTGCCCGCTGGCCAACTCTTGCAGACTTAGATCGGTGTTTTTCTTTGCAACCTGGGACGCAGAAATGAAATTATAAAGGTATCCAAACTGTAAACATATATCCTGTCCAGGGGTGGGTTTCACTTACCTTTACCACCGGTTCACCCCATGTGAGCATTCTCTGCGCATGCACCTTTGTTTGCTCGCATACCTTCTGCGCATGCGCCCGGTCTTGAAAACATGCCTAAATAGCACAACTTGGATAGGGTGTGTCCAAAAAACATTGCAAAGTCAAGTTTTTGTAGAAACCCTTTTTCAAGAAAAAAAAAAAAAAAAAGAAGCCAGGGTAGAAATTAGACTTAAACTGAAATGAAACTTGCAATAAATCAACGTATTTTAGAAACAGCATGGGAATTTGTTAAGGATATTGTTGTGTTAACCAACCAGCAGAGCGTAGAGCACAGAAAAACGGGGCTGAGAGCAATGAATAAAAATACATACAAACTGGTTTATCCAAGTTTTTACTTTACTTGATAGCGAAAAACAATTGCATAGTCTTTAGTCAATCCAAGTCTTTAGCCATTCAAATCAGTCCAGAGTTACAGAAATCTTCTTACCATGCAAAACAGCAGTAGGTAAAAAACAGTAAGTTCACGCTGATAACAAATCACGATGGTAGCAGATCCATCCATGATGAGAGCACCTCCATACACGATGGCAACAGTTCCAACAATGACTATAGTTCAGCTCCCTTCGTATATACAGTTTAAACTAGTGATTATCTAATTAGAATAGGTGGAGCCAGCAGCACAATGACTCAACAGTTCACTTAGGATAATTGGAGTCAGCAGTTATTACAATGACTCAGCAGTACAATTACTCAGCATTACATCTTAAAGACATAGGATACATTTTCATGTGTTCATATATTGCCTGGACAACTCGTTAGGCTTATACCATATCCTAACAGAATTCAATGAGGTGTGGAAAATACTTAATGGCTTTAGGACTAGAAAAAAAAAAAAGCTGGTATTTAAAATACCTGAAGTAGAACAATTGATTTAGGTTTGTATACCGCATGGCCTTCTAAATCGATGGGTTGCTGGATTCTGTATGTTGATTAGCAAAGTAATCCATGCAAAACCTTGTTTGCATGAAATAGTGGAAGGAAGTTTGGAGTAGGTTTTGATAGGAATATAATAATCAATGTATAACGTTTTCCTTACTGTCAGTAGGAGATTCTGCATTGGGAAGTTATGACTATTATAAGTTATTGGGAAGTTATGACCAAGAGCCTTAGTGGTGCAGCAGACTGAAGTGCTATTAAGTAGCACTAGCTGCCTGCAATTATTGCAACTTCGAATCTCACCAGGCTCAAGGTCCTTCCATCTTTTCGAGGTAGGTAAAATGAGGACCCGGATTGTGGGGGCAATAAGCTGACTTTGTATAAAAAAGAACACTGCTTGGGGAGGGGGGGGGGGCGAAAGCCCTACTCAGCAGGTATATACAAAAGTATGAAGGCTATTGCTTAATGCATTGTAAGCCGCCCTGAGTCTCCGGAGAAGGGTGGCATATAAATCGAACCAATAAATAAATAAATAAATAAATGCAATAAATATTTCCTTTGCCTTTTATACTGTGTCTTTCATTTCTTTTGCTTCCTATTTCTTACACCAGCTATGTGTTAATACTGTACCTTGCAACTGGTCAGATTGTTTAAAAAAAAAAAGAATTCAGCCGAATAGAGTTGTAATTTTTTTTTTTTAAAAAAAGAGGAGGATGGGGTAGCCCACCAAAACTAACATTATTTGAAGATCAGAGAGCATATCTTTTTATACTTCTAATGGTGTCTGAAATAAAATATCTTTGGATTTAGCCTAAAGCAAAGTTAATGCAGTCTAAGGCAAGTCTGGTGTTGCAAATGATGTTCGTTTTTCTTTCTTTCTTTCAAATCCCTGATTCCACCATTGCTTGCTATGAAGTATCTTTGGTATGAAATATGTTTTTCCACTTAGAATCCTTGTTGGTTTCTTGGCTGCCCTATCTCCATCAGAAAGCAAGATTCTTCGATTCTTCAACTTCGATTCCGAAAACACAAGAAGAGGTTACTGAACCCTTATTGACCCAAATTTACGTCTTCATCAGCCCAAACCTTTGCCTTCCTCCCACGTTCTGCTGAGTCATAACGACAACAATATTGACAGAGTTGAAAGGACCTCTTTCTTGGAGGTCTTCTACTCCAGCCCGTTGAATTTGTGTGAGTCTTACTCAGACTCACAGAGAAAATTTGACATTTCGGACTATCGCTTTATCAGGAAGACAACTGGCAGTTTTTGATTGTGTGTCCCACTTCTGGGATGTTTCAGAGTTTCATAGCATTTGGGGAATGCATCTACATTCCAGAAGTGGATTTCAACTGGTTCTGACCAGTTCTGCAGAACCGGTAGCGGAAATTTTGAGTAGTTTGGAGAACTGGTAGTAAAAATTCTGAGTGGGCCCACCCCCATGTATTCTCTGCCTCCCAAGTCCCAGCTGATCAGGAGGAAATGGGGATTTTGCCATATCTTTCCTCTGGAGTGGGGTGGGAATGGAGATTTTACAGTATCCTTCCCCTGCCACACCCACCAAGCCACACCCACAGAACCAGTAGTAAAAAAATTTGAAGCCCACCACTGCTACATTCCTTTAAATCGTTCCTATTACAGAGAAGCCAAGTTTCAGCTAATAACATCCAGAGGTGGGTTACCATATTCTTACCACTAGTTTGCCCTGTCTTGTTCTGTCCCTGTCTCACACACGCACCCCCACAGACGGCCCAGAGTTAATAAGACACACGACAAACTCTTTGAAGATAAAGCTAGCCGCAACCCAGTGGCAGGCTGCCAATTCAAACTTTACTCACATAAACAAAGATAAGTCCACAAGCCTTCCGATAAGGCAAAGTTCCAGCAATACAAGAATTAATCCGAATGCAGTCCACTTAAGCAGGCACAGTTTCAGCAACACAGAGTCCATGGATGATTTCTAGTTTTGTTCGTCACAAACTGAGCCGGCCATCACACCCACATTTATACCTTGTGGGGTGTGGTCCAGTGACTCAGCTAATCTCTGGCACACCTCCTCCTCTGCTGCGCACGCTTCTCCCTGCGCTGCTGTCGAGGATCTAGCCAGCACTTATCTCCTTTGTCGCTGTCCACTTTTGGCTGCGGGGACGTGCTTGGCTCTGGGCCTATCTCTTGGCCTTCGGTGTCCTCCGGAGGCATTGCCAGAGAGGAGGGTCCTGGAGAGGGAGGCCTTGCCAACTCCTCTCCCTCACTCTCAGAGTCTGCATCTGTCGATAGCCCAGGCTCAGGCAACAGAGCAACAACATGCACTCACACCCTTGCTTCGTTCGCACCGAATTTTCCGTGCCTGCGGTTTGCTCACACGCGCACCTTCCGTGCATGCGTCTGATCTTGAAAATGTGGCTAAATAGGACATTATTACGCTGGGGCGAGTGGGCTGGCCTGTTGTGGCTCTGTTGCCTGAGCCTGTGTCATCAGCAGGGGAGGACTCTGAGAGTGAGGGAGAGGAGTTGGCAAGGCCTCCTTCTCCAGGACTCTCCTCTCTGGCAATGCCTCCGGAGGACACCGAAGGGCAGGAGATAGGCCCAGAGCCAAGCTCGTCCCCGCAGCCACAGGAGGACATTGATGAGGGGAGTGAGTTTTGGTTGGATCCTCGCCAGCGTCGGAGAGACAGGAGAGCCCAGCAGAGGAAAAGGCGTGGTCGTGATTAGCTGGTGGACCACGCCTCCCAGGCTATATAAGAGAGGGATTGCAGTCGTATCTTTCTGACGAACAAAACAAAGATTCATGGATCCCGGTTTTGAATCGGCCCTGCATCTCAGCTCTGAACATTTTGGTGTATGTGACTGACCTATTAATAAAGACGTTGGCAAGCAGCTGCGGATTGCTGCCAACCTTTGTTATCAGCTTACTTGGTTGCCTGCCAGTTCATTAGACTCTGATTGTCTGAGGGGAGGTTATTTCTGGGAACGGGGCCAGAACATGGCCAACCTGCAGTCGCCGCTACCAGTTCGTCTGAATCAGTCCGAACTGGTTGAACACCACTGTTGATAATATCCCATTCTATCCTATTTTCATGTTTCCTCCCAGGTCCATTTTATTTCCAGTCGTTCAGGTGATTTTCTTTCTCTTCACATCACAAAGTTTTCCTGTATGCTTCGCAAGCTACAACCTACCTTGACCTGTTCTATAAATATTAGATTTAGAGGTTGGTTTTTCCCTGCTCTTTTCTTTTTGTTTTTGAGAATTAAAAAAAAAAGCCTTTCAAACATGCAGATTGAGGCAAAAGGGCACATTTGGGATGTGACTTCAACCCTGGACTCTCATGAAAATATCCCTTATACAGTTGACGTTTAATATAGATAATTATCAATCGTCCATTGTGTCCAGTGGTAAAAACAAGAGATGTGTGAACGTTTGAGAAAATAACTGCTTAGAAAAGCGGCTGTAGATTTGGAAATGAGAGAACAATGAGGATCAATGTTTTGCCAACCACCACATTTTTTGGTTACCGTATTTTTCGAAGTATAAGATGCACCTTTTCCCCCCCTAAAAGGGAGTGAAAATTTAGGTGTGTCTTATACACCAAATGTAGCCCTGCCCATCCACTGGCCTCTGCCTCCCAGCAGTTACCTCCTTGCAGCAAGCAGCAAGAAAAAACAGCTACTTTCAGCTTCAGCACAGGCTAATTAGCACAAGTTGATTGGATCGGCCTCCCGACTCTCAGCTGTTTTGCTCTCAGCTGTTTTGCACAAGGCTCTGCTTCTTGCTACAAGGAGGTAAATTGCTAGAGCAATTTTTTCCCCTTGTGCTAATAAAGCTGAATGCTGAAAATGGAAATGAAAGTAAAGAAGGCTATTTGCTGTTTGCTGCAACGAGGCAAAATTGCTCAGAAGCAGAGGAGGATTTCTTTTTCTTGTTTTCCTCACCAAAAAAGGTAGGTGCGTTTTATAATCTGGAGAGTCTTTTTTTTTAAATTTGATTTATATGCCGCCTTTCTCCGGAGACTCAGGGCGGCTTACAATGCGTTAAGCAATAGCCTTCATACTTTTGCATTTTTATACAAAGTCAGCTTATTGCCCCCACAACTGGGTCCTCAATTTACCCTCCTTAGAAAGGATGGAAGGCTGAGTCAACCTTGAGCCTGGTGAGATTCAAACTTACAGTAATTGCAGATAGCTGGAGTTAATCACAATGCATTAGTCTGCTGAGCCACCAGGCCCCAGGTTTTATACTCCGAAAAATATGGTAATTATGCTACCAAAAGTGCTATCATTTTTACGAATGAAAGAATTTATTGGGTTAAAAACTATGCTGAAAAATTAAATGAATACATACTATCAGAAGTACATTAGAAGACAAAAATAATTTGTTTAGCAGTAACCAAACATCTGTAGGAGATCATCAGGCTGAGCATGTGGGAGAGGTCAAAGGAATCATATGTCACAAATTCCTGAGTGCTGGCAAGCAATCTATGTCCACCACACCTTGAATGCCTTTCTTATCTCCTGCTCATTTCTCTTGTCTGTTAGTTGGTCAGATTCTTGTAGAGAGCATGAGCTTGAAAAAAGTCATTTCTGACAGGTCCTCGAACTTATGACTGGTCCTCACACTTACAACCATGCTCACATTTATGCCCGTGCAGCATTCTTAACAACCATGTCACTCATTTCACAACTGCTTCTCTTCACCATGGTGATAAGATAGGGCAAAAACATAAAATGTGAGGACAGTCGTAAGTTTGAGGACTGGTCAAAAGGGCGAGGACCAGTCAAAAATAACTTTTTCAGCCCTCTGAATAGTCCATATGCATAAAAGGATACAGCAATAGAGAGGGATGAAGGAAGGGAAGGGAAATTAGAGTAGGAGTGAGGGTAAGAGAGGGAGGAAGAGAGGAGGAGAAAGAGAAAGGAAGAGGAAGTAGGGAGGAGAAGAAGAAGAGATGGGGAAGAGAAAGTAAGAAGGAAAGAAAAGAGAGAGGTGGTAGGTTTGAGGAGAAAGATTTCTGTACAATAAAAAAAATGAAAGGGAAGAAAGCTAACCCCAAACAAATATAAAACTATTAAGATAAAGGTGAATTGTTAAACTTTAAAGAATAAAACAGAACAAATATGAATAAATAGCAATAATTAGAAACACACATACAAACATACAATGTATTTTCTTTGAACATAGTATTTGGCCAGTTCACAAATGTAAACAGTGTTTAGTCATTTCAATTAAATTTACAATTTCTATATTTCCTTTTTGCCATATTTATTCCTCATCTATTTTTTTAAAACCAATATTACCCTTCATCCTCATCTCTAATCTTAATCAAATTCAATTTTTCCCTTCTATTCTATATTATACCCCTTCCCATTGTCATCTATTTTTATATCCATCTTCACATTGGTTAATTATGTAATATTATAGTTGTTTAATACAAATTCAACATTTTAATATAAATCAATTAGTTATATAACTATCTTTTTTTGTATATTAATCAATATGAACATGAATATTCCAATTATTTCCATGCAATCCAATTTCTTACAAATCAATTAATTATATTTACCAATAATAATAAACCAAATAATTTCCCCCAGATATTCCTCCAAACCACAACTTAACCATTTCTGCTTTCAACACAATATACAATTAATAGTATCTCAGTTATTACAATTCCCTAATTAAACAGAGCTTTTTTTTTCTTTTGTGTTTTAAAATCTTGAAATCTCTCTTCTTTTGCTCTAAATTTCCCATTGTTTGCAGTTTTGCACCTACCTTTTTTGGTGAAGAAAAAGAAATCTCTCTCTGCCTCATTTTGTCACATTGCAGCAAAGACCCTGCTTTACTTTCAGTTTCGCTTTTAAGCATAGCTGGGGGGGGGGGGAACTGCTCCAGCTCTCTTTGCAGCTACAGAGCCCTGAGCAAAACAGCTGAGAGCAAATCAGTTGAGAGTCAGGACGCCGATCTAATCAACTTGTGGTAATTAACCTGAAGCTGAAAGGGGCTATTTTTTCCTATTTTTGCAGGCACGGTCTACTCATTTGTTTTCTTTTAATACTGATCAGCTGTAGGGCGGCCCTTTGAAGCCCAGCACAAGAGTTTAAACAGTTTTTTTTCCCTCTAGCCATCAGCTGGGACTCAGGAAGCAGCAATAGATTGGGAGTGGGCGGGGTAAGTGAACGGCGACCAGGCTGGGAACCAGTTCGGGGGCGTGGCCAGCCAATCTTATTACCGGTTCTCCGAACTTTTAAATTTTTTTTTACTATCGGTTTTTGCGATCCGGTGCAAACCAGGAGCAACCCACCTCTGGTGTGAACTGAAGTGATCTACTTTAGGCAGTGCTTTGTTTAGGTGTGCGGCAATATGCCACAAGGCATTTGTTGAATTTGGATTCTTATTTTGTTCTCCTCACGGCCTGCATGATCCTTCAATAAAAGGAACACAATATCTGGCTGTCAGGAACCGGCATAGAGAAACGCGGATACTGCTGAGGTCCAGATAGATTTCAAGAGGTTATTTATACTTAGAAGCTGTTGAACGGTATGCAAATAGTTAGCATTCAGATGTGGAGTGGGAACAGCAAACTGGCTCTGTAAATAGAGGAAATAACATGCCCTTGACTGTAGCCGTATTCTTTAATCTAGAAAACTGATTGTTGAAATGAGCCCAATCTATTATTTAGCTCATTCAGGCCCCACTGAATTCTTAATGAGCGGTAAAGAGCAGCCTGTGTGTTTTGAAGAAGTAGGGGGGGAAAAAAGTTGCCTGCTTAGAACTTTTGAAAGGCAGGAGTTATTCAGGGGATGCGTTAAATGTTTGTTTACTTCTGCTAATTTCTTTGCTCAGCGCATGAACTTGCTTTGGCTTTTCCACCTCAAGAGAGAAATTGTTTGCTGCTTCTCTCCTCGCACACTAGGAGTGGGGACTTTAGAATCTCAGAGTAAGAGAATGACAAGAGTTGGAAGGAAACTTGGAGGTCATCTAGTCCACCCCAAACCCCCGCTCAAACTGGAGAACCTATGTCAGGGATGCCTAACCTTTTTCTCCTCGTGTGACGAAAGCGTGCGCATGCATGACAGCGCGTGGGCATGCTGGCACCCATAATGCAATGCGCCCTCCCCCACACATATACGTGCGTTCCTCTGCCCCCTGTTTTGGGCCTAGTAAGCCTCCCTGCAGCCTCCTGGGCAGTGTTGGGATTCAAGTAATTTAATCACCGGTTCTCTGCCCTAATGATTTCTTCCAACAACCAGTTTTCCAAACTGCTCAGAAAGTTAACAACTGGTTCTCCCAAAGTGGAGCGAACCGGCTGAATCCCATCACTGCTTCTGGGCCCAAAAACGGGCCTGGGGGATGCTCCACACTCCCCCACACCCCATTTTGGGCCTAGCATGTCTCCTTGCAGCTCCTGGGCCCAAAAACGAGTTGTGGGGGATGCCGCACCCCCCATGCTCCTCCTCCGCCCTCACACATGTGTGTGTGAGACCCCCTGTGCATGCACGCATGTCTCCTTGATGCCTCCTGCCTCCGCACATCCTGAAAAATCAGCTGGCCAGCAGGAGGCACACACATGCACAATAGAGCTGAGCTGGTCAACGGCTCACGTTCAGACATGTGGCTGTCCCATCTCTTCTTAAAAACTTCCAGTGATGGAGGTTTGCCTTCAATCCAGTGATGGACGAGCCATTCCACTGGTTGATTGTTCTCGGTGTCAGGAAATTCTTCCAGATAAGGAACATTTAGTTCTTATTGGGTTTACATCTTTTTAAACCTAACAGATTAACAGAGTTGGAAGGGATCTTGGAGGTCATCTAGTCCAACCTCCTGCCCAAGCGGGAGACCCTACATAATTTCTGACAGAGGGCAGTCCAATCTCTTCTTGAAAGCTTCCAGTGATGAAGCTCCCACAACTTCCGAAGGCAACTTCTGTTCCGTGGGTTGATTGTTCTCACTGTCATGAAAATTTCTCCTTGTTTCCAGGTTGAATCTCTTCTTGTTCACTTTCCATCCATTATTCCTTGTCTGGCCTTCAGGTGCTTTGTAAAATAGCTTGACCCCCCCTCCCTCCTCTCTGTGGCAACCCCTCAAATATTGGAAGACTGCTATCCTGTCTCCCCTGGTCCTTCTCTTCACTAGACTAGCCATGCCCAGTTCCTTCAACCTTTCATCGTATGTTTTAACCCACTAAAAGTGTCTTCTTAGGCTGTCCCAAATATCTTAAAATTCTTGAACACAAAGTAGGAACGTCCCTTGGTTGCTAGCCTGACTTTAATTGATCAATGACTAATCAATTTGAAACAAAAAAGCATGAAAAGGCAAGATAACATGTAATATTACCCATCCATTTTCTGTCAAAATAGTTATCCTGAATGATTATTTGGGGGCGGGGGGATGAGCTATGAATTCTATCTTTAAAATGTAGAGTAACTATAGATAATTAGATTATGTTGGCTTATGATTGTTGACTAATATAATCTGTATCTTGTTTTGGGAAGGAGGGGGGGAGGGGTTAGGGAGGGAAGGGGGAGGGGGGGTTATGTATGTAAAATTTTGAAAAATCTTTCAATAAAAAAAGAAAGTAGAGTAACAGAGTTGGAAGGGAACTTGGAGGTCTTCTAGTCCAACCTTTGCTCAAGCAGGAGACCCTTTAGCATTTCAGACAAATGGTTAATCAATCTCTTCTTAAAAACTTAGAGCATTCACAACTTCTGCAGGCAAGTTGTTTCACGGATTAATTGTTCTCACTGTCAGGAAATTTCTGCTTAGTTCTAAGTTGCTTCTCTCCTTGATTAGTTTCCATCCATTGCTTCTGGACCTGCCTTCTGGTGCTTTGGAAGATACATTGATCCCCTTTTGTTTATTTATTTATTTATTGGTTCAATTTATATGCCGCCCTTCTCCGGAGACTCAGGGCGGCTTACAATGCGTTAAGCAATAAGCAATTTGTTCGTAGCAGCCCCCTCAAATATTGGAACACTGCTATCATCCCTAGTTTTTCTTTAAATTAAACTAGACATACCCAATTCTTCATATATTTTAGCTTCTGGTCCCTTAATTACCTTTCTCTATTTTGCCTTCTGAACACATACATTGTCCATTGTCGCTGTTTGCTTAAGGGTTATAGAACAGTTCCTGTAAGAATTTTGCAGATTTTCAATTCTTCCGGTATTCTGAACATAAAGATGTGTTTGCATTCAAATGGATCCATCTAATATCGTGTTATAAATTATTTTGCATCCTGCCATCGCTGCTTTATTCAGATGCATTCACAAGAGCTGAGCTGGCAGCATTCCAATTTGAGTCTAAGTGTCAAAATGATCCATATTTATTCTTTGAAAAAAAAATAATAGGGAAAAGAGTTCTAAGGGAAGTATAGCAAACTGAAGACATCCCTGTGAAGGGATGGAACCAGTGAATGTGGCAAAGAACAAGAACAATGTGAGTAGATGTGTTTCTTGTGATGCTCTCCAGATAAGGAAAGGATGGGAGATAACCCACATATATTCTGGAGTTTCTCATGTGGAAACTGCAATACAGTGGGATTCTCTGGTTCTTTGACTGAGAAATGACAGGATCTTGACAGAATCAGTCATATTACTTGCAGCCATAGCAAAACCTTTTAAAAGACACTAAGTTTGCAAACCAAGTCCACACTCTGGACAGAGACAACTGCTGGTTTGAAAGAGGTGTCAAAGAGGCCATCTATATTGAGATTGAATGGTCTCTCAACAGAAGGGGGGAAAAATGACACCACCTACTGTATTTTTCGGAGTCTAAAACGCACCTACCTTTTTTGGTGAGGAATACAAGAAAAAGAAATCTGACTCTGCCTCCCAGCAATTTTGCCTCATTGTAGCAAACAGCAAACAGCCTGCTTTACTTTCAGTTTCGTTTTCAGCGTCACTTGATTGAAAACAAGAACAAAAAAATCTGCTCCCAGCAATTTACCTCCTTGCAGGAAGCAGCGGAGGCCCACGCAGCAATAGGCAGTGGCAATCCCTGCAGCCTGAAACAGCTGAGAGTCAGAAGGCTGATCCAAGGGACAATCAACTTGTGCTAATTAGGCTGTGCTGAAGCCGAAATGGGCTGTTTCTTCTTGCTGCTTGCTGCAAGGAGGTAAATTGCTGGGAGGCAGAGGCCAAAGGGTGGGGGCCAGTGGATGGGCGGGGCTACATTCGGTGTATAACATACACCTAAATTTTCACTCCCTTTTAGCACCTCCCTCTGCTAATTAGGCTGTGCTGAAGCTGAAATGGGCTGTTTCTTCTTGCTGCAGGGAGGTAAATTGCTGGGAGGCGGAGGCCAAAGGGTGGGGGCCAGTGGATGGGCGGGGCTACATTCGGTGTATAATATACACCTAAATTTTCACTCCCTTTTAGCACCTCCCTCTGCTAATTAGGCTGTGCTGAAGCTGAAATGGGCTGTTTCTTCTTGCTGCAGGGAGGTAAATTGCTGGGAGGCGGAGGCCAAAGGGTGGGGGGCCAGTGGATGGGCGGGGCTACATTCGGTGTATAACATACACCTAAATTTTCACTCCCTTTTAGGGGGGAAAAAGGTGCGTCTTATACTCCAAAAAATACGATCTCTCCTGTTTACAACACAGTTCTTTCAGCAGTTCCAAGAAGCTTCCACAGCCACACCATTTGCACTCCAATTCAGGTGACCCTGAATCTCCAAACTGGCCTCAACAACATTCAGAATGAGTGCTATCAGCCAGGTGACTGCCAGGAATATAAATCCTTCCATCCTCCATCATTCAACCGGAACTGACGAAGCTTCTTGGATGAGAAGCAAAAGGTCTTCAAGGAAAAGCAAAGGTCCAATTGCCTTTTGAAAAAGCATCCTTGAGTCTGCCAGCCTCACTTTGTAAGAATTTTAGGAATTGTCTGTTAACTATCCTAAAGCTTTTGGAGACCTTTGGTGCTCTAATAGATTAGATGGGTGGCGTATGAATGTAATACATAAGTACAAATTAATAAAGCTACAAGTTTGAAAAGTCACGCGGTGAGTTTATGCTCAAGTCCGAACGAAGAAAAAAATTAATTATAAGGCTAAGTTGAAATAAACAACAAAAAGCTAAATAAGATTTTGATCTAAACTGATAAATGGATTAAGAAAAAAATGGGGTCAAGAAAAATGGGATTTTTACAATAGGATTTTGGATATATTCCTGGCAAATAGATGGGGGAGAAATGGAGGTAGTGACAGATTTTATTTTCCTGGGCTCCAAGATCACCACAGATGGGGACTGCAGCCAAGAAATTAAAAGACGTTTGCTCCTGGGGAGAAAAGCTATAGCAAACCTAGACAGCATACTAAAAAGCAGAGATAACCTGCCAACAAAAGTGCCTATAATCAAGGCTATGGTTTTCCCAGTTGCAATGTCTGGCTGTGAAAGTTGGACCACAAGGAAGGCTGAGCGCCAAAGAATGGAGGCCTTTGAACTCTGGTGCTGGAGAAGACTCCTGCGAGTCCCTTGGACTGCAAGGCGATCCAGCTGGTCAGTCCTAGAGGAGATCAATCCTGACTGCTCTTTAGAAGGCCAGATCCTGAAGAGGAAACTCAAATACTTTGGCCACCTGATGAGAAGGAAGGACTCACTGGAGTCCTAATACTGGGAACGATGGAGGGCAAAAGAAGAAGGGGATGGCAGAGAACGAAGTGGCTGGATGGAGTCACTGAAGCATTCGGTGTGAGCTTAAATGGACTCCAGAGGATAGTAGAGGACAGGAAGGCCTAGAGAAACATTGTCCGTGGGGTTGCGATGGGTCAGACACGACTTTGCAACAACAACAACACACACACACACACACAGACTCCATAATATATCTGAAAGTATCTTTGTTATGAGTTACAATAGCCAGGACTGACAAGCCAAGATAATGATTTAATGGCTTAGTTGTAATCTAGCACAGTTGGTAAATGTAGCTAATATTTCACATTATGATGTGAAAAACTATGGTTTATGGCTTCAGAAGACATACAATAATAGCATTGGAAGGAACGTAGGAAGTTTTCTAGTCCATGAAGCCATATGCCATTTCCGATAAATGGTTGTCCTATCTCTTCTTAAAAGCCTCCAGTGATGGAGCAAATAGATGGGGGAGGCAAGATGTTTACTGGTGAATTGTTCTCGCTGTTAAGATGTTTTTCCTTAGTTCTAGGTTGTTTGTCTCCTTAGTTAGTTTCCATCCATTGTTTCTTGTCTTGCCTTTTGATGCTTTTGAATGTAGATTGATCCCCTTATCTTTGTAGGAGCCCCTCAAATATTGGAATAGTGCTATCATGCCACTTCTGTTTGCTACACTAATCGTACTCAGTTCCTGTAATCATTCTTCATGCTTTGGTCGATGTGCAAATTATTATTAACCATGTTGAGGAAAACTATGGCTTGGAGCCAAAGTGTGACTCTTAATTGAAGTTGTTAATTTCCTTGAAGCATCTCAGATGTTTTCTTTTTAAAAGAAGAAAAAAAGATCTCACCATCCTATATTCCCCAATGTGCAATTAAGAAATGCAGAAGTTAAGCACAATTATTAAAGTGATTAGATTACAGGACCATATTTACCATTTTGCTTTTCAAGCATGAATTTTCTATAGTACTTCCCCCCCCCCCACACTTTTAGGTAGCAGACCAGGATTTTGAAATATGGCTCATGAACTACATAAAATACAATATAGTCAGAATCTTTTTTCCTGCAACTTTTCACCCATATTATTTCAGTAGATTCTCTTTCATAGTTTTCCTGTTGTAATAGTCAATAGGATAAGGGACAAATACTCTGACCCACAACTTGCAAAACAAACTAACAGAACAAAACAAAACCGTTTGTTATCTGATGTTCTATTTGTGTTACTAATATTGATTGCAAAGAGTTGGAAAGCGATCATAATGTTCTATCTGTTTATGTTGTTTTTCTTTCTTGGAATAACTTGGAAATATTCCTCTATCCATCTGTTTAGCCATCTGAAAGCAAAAACATAATGCAGTTGTTAAAGAATGTCGCTATAAATGACAACATATAGATGAAAGGGAGAATAAAAGTAAGAAAGGAACAATTTAATCATATCTCTATCTCTGTATCTACCTACGCATCCATGCAAACAGAGAGAAACACACACACACACACACACACAGAGAGAGAGAGAGAGAGAGAGAGAGAGAGACAGACAGACAGACAGACAGACAGACACAGACACAGAGAGACAGAGAAAGAGAGACAGAGAGACAGAGAGAGAGCCAAAGACAGAGACAGAGACAGAGAGACAGAAAGAGAGAGATAGAGACACACAGAGAGACAGAGATAGACAGAGACAGAGAGACAGAGAGGGGAAGGGAGGGAGAGGCAGAAAGAGAGGGATGGAGGGAGAGAGAGAGAGAGACAGATAGACAGAGACAGAGAGGGGGAGGGAGGAGAGAGAGACACAGAGAGAGACAGAAAGAGAGAGAGACACAGAGTGAGAGACACAAGAAGAGAGAGAGAGACAGAGAGGGAGGGAGGGATGGAGGGAGAGAGACAGACAGAGACACAGAGAGAGACAGATAGAAAGGCACAGAGAGAGACACAGACACAGAGACACAGAGAGAGAGACAAAGAGAAAGAGAGACAGACATACACAGAGAGAGAGAGAGAAAGAGTGAGAGAGAGGGAGGGAAGGGGAGGGAGAGGGAGAGGGAGAGGGAGAGGGAGAAGCAACATATTAAAGCAACACAACAAAAATATGCAGATAGTGGCAAAAACAGCCACTGTATTCATTCCAAACAAAGACCCAAATCTCTTTTTAAGGTCTGTCTTACTGTAAAGCAGTGTCATATACATGGTTAAATACCTGGTCTTAAAAACATGTGCGTGTGTGATGGAGTATTTAACTTTGTTTGCACTGAAAAAAGATGCACAGTTTTTAAAACGGAGCGAGAGTAGAGAAACGTTTCTTGGATTCTTCCTGTTTAGAATTACAGAATCCATTCTGTGAGATCAATGAACCAGTGAAACGGCTCACCTTCAGAAGTTGTGGGTACTCCCATCCCTGGAGGTTTTTAAGAAGAGATTGGACAGCCATCTGAAATGGTTTAGGGCAATGGTGGGATTCCAAATCTTTTCCAACCGGTTTTGCACCTTACTTGGAACAGCTTACATCCTCCGACGATACCTTAACAGTTCCTAGGTCCTTGGTTAGGACTCGAGCTGCTGAGCTATTAACCAGCCTCAAAGGCTGTGAATCTCACTACAGATGAACTAATAATAATAATAATAATATTTTTATTGTCCTTGTATGTGTATACACAGTATACCCATACAACGAAATTCACTTGACACCCAAAGTCCAGGTCCAACACAAATAACAATCTCCAAACACACTCCCACCCACCACAATTCCCCACCCCTAAACCACCCAAACATCCACACAACAGACTAAGTAACACTGTCCAACAGTTCACTGATGGTGGCCCTTTAGTTCATGGTTGAGTGCCATTATAGCTCTGGGATAAAAACGATTCAGATGACTTGTTTTAATTGTTCTGTATCTTCTGCCAGAAGGCAACAGTCCCAAAAGATTGTAAGCAGGATGGGAAGAGTCTCTGAGATGATGATGATGATGATGATGATGATGATGATGATGATGATGATGATAACCAGTCAGTCCATTTTGTTTGATGTAATTTGTATGCATTTATACTGAAGCGGGAAAACCCACTTTCCCAAAAGCAGGAGACAAGACCACTGAAGTTGGAGAACAGAGGTTTATTGTTAGCAATGGTTCGGAGCATTTACATGTCAGATTCCGAACCTTGGGCTACGCCCCAAGTGTACCTTTTATACGTTTTGCAATTTCAGCCATGCCAGAGGCGTTACGCTTTTGACTCTATTTCCATATATGGATATACCGTCTGTTACTTTCCAGTGTACACTTCTGGTAATATGTTTCTTAATATAAGTTAGTTACAAGGATGATATAGAACAGAGGTCATTAAGCTCATCAGTATATTTAACAAGTTCCTTATTTCTCTTCCTTGTACTTTCCCGAGGTTTGCAACATAACTTCTACCCGCACATCAACACTTCTGAGAGCAACGTAATACTGTGAATAATACAATACATAGATTAATATGATTTATAATATAAGACCCTTCTGTCTCGATACGAGCATAAAATGCTGGGAAAATAACATGGCCTTCCACTGTAACTTCATTAGTAGGAAATAAGCTATTTTGAAGCAGGTGGGAAGGAATAATTCTTGAGAAATTAATCTTTGACCATAAGTAGCCTATTCTACAGTTGTTTGAAAAGGTGTGAAGAAGCACATGTTGGCAATATCTTTAATTAAACCACATGCTGATACCTAGCTAGGGTCTGGCAACTTTAAAAGTTCTAGCACATATATTAATAGCTGTTGTTGCTGGGTTAGGTTTTGAGAACTATAGGGGAATGTGGTATTTGAAACGTATAGCAGACATTTTAGTACAAGAATTGTGTTAGCATCTACAAAGAACACTTTTTTAGTCTTCATTAAAGCTAAGATTAATTAAAAGACTTCTTTTCCAGGCAATATAAACTTCTTTATACTTCTTTATACTGCCCACCCAAAACGCATAAACTTATGCATTTTGGGTGGGCTAAACTAATTATTAGATGTGCTAAGAATGGATCATTCATTTATATTAGATGTAGTGATCTAATGACTTCCTTTGATGCTTAGATGCTATTTTATATATTAGTTTTGTACCAAAAACCCAACTGGGGCTTTGTAGATGTTTAAATATGTTCAAATTTTATTCCGAAGATTGGAAACAAGAAGACAATGGAAATGAATATTCTGCCCTTAACGTGCACAGGTGGGATTCAGCCAGTTCGAACTGATTGCCCGAACTGATAGTGGAAATCGTGAGGCACCAGTTCTATGCCATCCTACTTAAACATGTTTTTGTGCGGAAGGCGTGTGCGTGAGCAAAGCACATGCATAGAAGGATGGGCACATGCGTGGAAGGCAGGCACATGCACAAAGCGGTAGTAACATAATGTGAAACCCACGGCTGCTTATGTGCCACCAAACAGATTCAAGCTATACACCTGCAAGAATCTTCATCCCTTCATTCATTAAGCATTTCTCTTTCTGCATTTGAATAAACATTTTACTAATGGCAGTCGAATTTGGAAAACTACTTAGAACTTTTGACTGCTTATAGTAGTTTCTCCGTTTTGAACATGCCTAGAAAAGTGGGTGCTCTGTTCTGTCTTTCTCTCTTCTTGTAAGATTAAAAAAAAATATATCAAGAGAAGCTCACAAATGTTTGAATAATTTATTTGGAAGTTCATTGCTAAATGGTGGACAAGCGATTGTTTGTTTGGGCTAGGATAGGCTTGCTAATGGATGGTCTTGATAACTGATAGGCTTGCTAATTGATAGCTTGATAATGATAATGAATTGATACATGATAACCAATCCTCTGTTTCCATTAAGATAAGGGAGGAAGGAAGGATGGAAGAACAAGAGAGAGACGGAGGGAGGGAGGGAGGGAGAGGAAGGAAGGAGGGATGATGGATGGAAGGAAGGAAGGGAGGGAGGGAGGGAGGGAGGGAGGAAGGAAGGAAGGAAGGAAGGAAGGAAGGAAGGAAGGAAGGAAGGACAAGAGAGGGCGGGTGGGTGGGAGGGAGGGAGGATAGTTTATTAGGATGTAGCAGCTTAATTGTCTGCCAAGTTATGAGTATCCCATAACTTTCAGATTTAATTGCCTATCATGTTGCTTTTAGGGAGTACATGTTATTGCCCTTTTGAACACAAAGTCCCCAAGTGGCTAATCAAGTTTTTGAACATTTTTTTTTCACTACGTGTGACACATTTAGGTGTATTTTGTTGACCAATCTTGTTCCTCTCAATACCTCACTTTCTCAAACAATGCTTACTCTAACTTCCAAGACATTTTTCAATACTTTCTTTTTCCATTATAGATGAGCGTTCATTTCATAATGGCTGCTGTTATTGATCTGCTCTGTAGTTTTAATTCTGTTCAAGAAATGTAGAAATGGGTACATGTCTCTCCTGGTCCTTCACTAGACTAACCATGCCCAGGTCCTGTAACCATTCTTCATGTTTTACTCTCCAGTCCCGTAAGCATCCTGCACTTTTTCTAGAGTCTCAACATCTTTTTTACAGTGTGGTGACCAAAACTGGATGCAGTATTCTAGGTGTGGTTTTACGGACTAAAAAGGCATTGTGATACCCATATCTTTCTGCTTTGAGAAGCTTTTTGTGTCTTCTGCTGAAAACACTTCAAATATAACATTGCAATAATCTTGGCAAAAAACCTAGGATGCAGTTCTATTTTAGCTATAATTTGGGTGAAGACTGAGATATCACAAGGTGCTTAAAGACTTTGGTAACAATGACTGATACGAAATTGGAACCAGAGACTTTTGTGACAAGAAAAAGACAGTAACAAACAGTAGCATAAAGAGAAAAAAATGTTAAGATAAAATGCAGGAACAGGAATATATTTTCCACAACAGGAAAATATATTATGAAATGAGAACAACGGTTGCATTTAAAGAAGAAAAATGGGAAATAGCCATTTCTGTTACATCTAATCTATTATTGCACTTTTGTGTTACACTAAATATGGGTTTCAGTTTGTACGTGTACTGTTAATGCAACATAGGTAAGATATCGCATTTATTTTAGCTCCCTGACACCAGGAATCGTATTTTTCTTTCCCTTTGTGTACTCTGTCTATTTCCATGATTGTTTATGATGGAAGACTGAGAAAATTTAGTTAAATAAAGGCAGGACTTGCATTTTGTTTTATTTCGGTGAAGAATGTTGAAATTCTTGACACAAATGGAGAAAAATGAAAAGAAAGAAAGAGAGAAAGGGAGAGAGAGAGGAAGAGAGAGAGAAAGAAAGAGAGGGGGAGAGAGAGAAAGGGAGAGAGAAAGGGAGACAGAGAAAGAAAGAGAGAAAGAGAGGGAAAGAAAGAAATAAAGAAAGAGAGAGACAAAGAAAGAAACAGAGAGAGAAAAAAGAGAGAGTGAAAGAAAGAGAGAAAGAAAGAGAGAGGGGGGAGAGAGAGAGGAAGAAAGAGAGAAATAAAGAAAGAGAAAGAGAGAAAGAAAGAAAGAGAGAGAGAGAGACAAAGAGAAAGAGAAAGAAAGAGAGAGAGAGAGACAAAGAGAAAGAGAAAGAAAGAGAGAGAGAGAGAGAGAGACAAAGAGAGAGAGAAAGACAGAGAGAGAAAGGGAGAGAAAGAAACAGGGAGAAAGAAAGAAAGAAAGAAAGAGAAGGAAAGAGAGAGTGAGAGAGAGAAAGAAAGAGAAAGAAAGAAAGAAAGAGAAAAAAAGAAACAAAGAGAGATAGAAAGAAAGAGAAAGAAAGAAAGAAAAGGGGGGAGGAAATCCTGCTTTCTAGTGAATCTAAATCGGGTGGCAGAGCCCCACCCTCTCCCCTTGCTGTTCTACTTACCTTCTTAAGCCTTCTTTTTCTGCACAAAGCGCACATTTGGTGCGCAGTGTGCATGCACTCACACGCAGTGTGCTTCTGTCACACACCACGCATGCGTGGGCAGCAAATTGGTGATAGTCCGAGGAGGATTTCACCACTGGACAGCATGTACACTGTGTAACAGACTCCACCAGAGTTGGGCTCCTGCTGGTTCAGACCAGTTTGAATGAATCTGTAGTTCCGACCACCACTGGGCTCGACCACCCGCCCCGGTGCTATCCCATCCTATTTATCTCACTCTCTGGCTTGCTCGCCCTGCCCATGCAGCCCAGCTGATTTCCATGCCTCGCCCGCTCTACTCACCACGGATGCCTGAGAAGGTGTGCTGGAAGTCACGTGCAGGAAATTGCCAGGTGTTTGAAGCTGCATGCTCACATTTTCAGTTGTTTAAACTTTGTGAACCTCTGGACTGCACCCAAGCCTTGGAAACAGCAGAAAGTGAATTAATATTTTTATTTATTTGTTTGTTTGTTTATTTGTTTGTTCTTGATTTAAGTGCCTCCCATCTCACCTGGGACGTGGTGGCTCAGCGGCTAAAACACTGAGTTTGTTGACCGAAAGATTGGCAGTTCAGCGGTTCGAATCCCTAGTGCCGCCTAACGGGGTGAGCTCCCGTTCCTTGTCCCAGCTTCTGCCAACCTAGCAGTTCGAAAGCAGGTAAAAAATGCAAGTAGAAAAATAGGGACCACCTTTGGTGGGAAGGGAACAGCATTCCGTGTGCCTTTGGCATTGAGTCATGCCGGCCACATGACCACGGAGACATCTTCAGACAGCGGTGGCTCTTCTGCTTTGAAATGGAGATGAGCACCGCCCCCTAGAGTCGGGAACGACTAGCACATATGTGCGAGGGGAACCTTTACCTTTACATTTACATCTCCTCTAGAGGCAACTCTGGGTAGCTGTATACAAGAAACAAACAACTCTCTAACTCTAATCCTACCTACTCTCCAGATAGCCCTTATAAATCTTTGGAATGGGATTTGCAGACAGAAATTAAAAGTCAACAGCTAAGAGAACTTTATTCTTTCCTAGCCGAAGACGAATTCTCCCCAGACAGGTGCTGTTTGTTCGGCAGCTGTCTGGCTTATGCAAGATGGGGAAGGATAAGAACTTAAAAACAGAGAACATAACAGACTTCATAAGGAAGCAGTACCTACTCACAATGTAGCCGTTAGTCATAAAAATGCTCCCGAGTTATTTCCAGAAACCAGCATGGCAATCATTTCCAGTAATATGATGGAAATTCTATAAATTGTCCCCAATACCTTGAAATACTTTAGAATGTTAAAGGCATTAACATTTTTTTTAAAAAGTCCTGAAAGGCAAATACGAATTTAAGTCCCATTCATATCAATCAGTATTTGTTCCCCCTAAGACTGAAATCCAGATATACCTAACAGAAACTGATTTTTTTTTCAAAGGAATAATGATTTCTCCCTTTCTCTCACGTCTCTTTCTTTCCCTTCCCTGCTTTTTGCTATTCCGTTTTAAAATATAATGGACCTATGGGAACTTACTTTATGCATAATAAGTGTGTAGGAAGAAAAGAAAATCTGTTACTTACTTTGAGATAATGTTCATTTCTCTCCACTCTGAAAGTAAGGAACTTTACCCCAGTGATGGTTTGCCCCCCTCGGTTCGTGAGAACTGGTAGTAAAACTGGTGGGAGGCTCCACGCACCAACCCCGATGTCATCCGAAAGCTTCTGCCCACAGCCCCATTGCAAACTGGTAGTAAAGGTAAGTAGAACCCACCCCTGCCTCACCTCTTCAGAAGGTGCTTATCTCCAAGAGAAATTACACACAAGTGACCCACAAATTCACTTTTAATACAAATACAAATTGGGCAAGGATCCCGTTCTTGCTGCATTTGCACAAAATTGGAAAGGTGAAGAGATTCCTACAGATGCAAATGTGATTAAGGAAATATTAGAATATGCTGAAATGAATAGATTACTTCATTTCTATCTAGAATTCTATCTAATCTTCAATAGATTACACCTGCAATTAAAGGAAAAGAAGAATCTGATTACTATAATATATGGGATTTATTTTATCAATGATTGGAGAATAAATATGAAAGCAATGAATAATGAAGTTAAATAGGTTAAGAAGAGAAATGTTACAACAATCGATATGTTAAGTATTAGTGTTAAAATAAGAGTAGATAAAAATAATGAATATTTTGGTAAGTTTTAATCGTTATGACACAAAAAATTTGGACTCAAATGACACACTGTTTAATGAATGATGAAATGTTCATATTAAAAGAAAATAATATATATATATATATTTTAAAAAATGAATCCCGTTTGTTGGTCAATTCCTAAAAGGGGAGAAATATTAAAACAAGATATTGTAGTTTTTTTAAACCTGCTTAACTGATTGCTAATTTCCCTAAGAATTTCTAGCCATTTGAAGAAGAATATTAGATAATTGTGGTCTCAACAAAAAAGGCCTAAATGAATCAAAGTTTGGTATACTAAGCTGTGTTCACGAAATTGTTAATATTGGTGCAATATTTAGATAATTTTACTTTTTAAGGCAAAAAATTATCTTTCCTAAAAATAACCTGATGACCGATCCTTAACAAAGATATTTGGAAGCATCAGAAGAAGCAATATGCTTTATTCATAATTGTTTACCATGGATTTCCATTTATTATTTATGTGCATCATTTATTTAGACATTTACATAGCCACCTGTCTTTCCGAGATGACTTGAGGTGGCATTTAAAAAAAAAAAAGATTTAAAGCAAAACAGCACACACACCCACACACAAAATAATACAATTTTAGAAAAATGAATATTTTTTAAAAAACACACACACAATAATGTACTGTATTATGCATTGGAACTGAAAAATCATTCATTTGTTTATGGAGATTCTCAGTCATCCAGGTTATGATTGTCTTTTCTTTTTCCCCTTGAAAACTTTTCGCTTCTCATCCCAGATCTTTCGCTTCTATCGTTGTATTGCTGTAACATTTCTCTTCTTAACTTATTTAATTTTATTATTCATTGCTTTCATATTTATTCTCTAACCATTGATAAAATAAATCCCATATATTATAGTAATCAGATTCTTCTTTTCCTGTAATTGCAAGTATTAATCTATTCATTTCTGCACATTTTAATATTTTCTTAATCACATTTTCATCTGTAGGAATCTCTTCGCCTTTCCGATTTTGTGCAAATGCAGCAAGAACAGGATCCTTGCCCACTTTGTGCTTGTACTAAAAGTGAATTTGTGGTTCACTTGTGTGTGAAAAAAAAGAAAGAAACAAAGAATGTCCAGTTGCCTTCTGAGCAGTACCTTTGGGACAGCCATGAGCCACAGAGGCACAGTGCTTAGAGTGCAGTACTGCAGGCTACTTCTGCTGACTGCCGGCTGCCTGCAATTTGGCAGTTCGAATCGCACCAGGCTCAAAGTTGGCTCAGCCTTCCAGCCTTCCAAGGTAGGTAAAATGAGGACCCAGATTGTTGGGGGCAAGTGGCTGACTCTGTTAAACCGCTTAGAGAGGGCTGTGAAGCACTGTGAAGTGGTATATAAGTGTTCCATCCACGCACCCCCACAGACAGCAAAGAGTTAATAAGCCAACACATGAAAGATTCTTTGATGACAAAGTTGGCAGCAACCCAGTGGCTGGCTGCCAATAATCTTTACTCATAAGGAAGGAGTTTTCCCTTCGTTCGGAACACCAAAACAAAATCACAATAACAAAGAGATTAGTCCGAATTCAGTCCGATAAGTCAGGCAAAGTTCCAGCAACACAGAGAGGATGAGTTATTTCCAGTTTTTGCTCGTCACAGAGCTTGAACTGCCACCTCACTCCCTTTTATACTCTGTGGGGTGTGGTCCAGTGACTCAGCTTAATCCCTGGCATGCCTCTTCTTCTGCTGCCATGCTTATCTCTGCGACGCTGTCGAGGGTCCAGCCAAGACTCATTTTCCTCATTACTGTCCACCTGTGGCTGTGTGGACGTGCTTGGCCCTGGGCCTATCTCTTGGACTTCAGTGTCCTCTGGAGGCATTGCCAGAGAGGAGGGTCCTGGAGAGGGAGGCCTTGCCAACTCCTCTCCTTCACTTTCGGAGTCCTCTCTTGCTGATAATCCAGGCTCAGGGAATGGAGCCACAACAATAAGTCTATTGCTAGTCCTTCCTTCCTTCCATCCGTCCGTCCGTCCTTCCCTCCTTTCTTCCTCCCTCCCTCCCTCCCTCCCTCCATGGTGCCACAGTGGTTAGAATGCAGCGTTACAGGTAACTCTGTCCACAGTCTGGAGTTTGATCCTGACCAGCTCAGGGTTGACTCAGCTTTCCATCCTTCTGAGGTGGGTAAAATGAGGACCTAGATTGTTGGGGGCAATAGGCTGACTCTGTTAAACTGCTTAGAGAGGGCTGTAAAAGCATTGTAAAGCAGTATATAAGTCTAAGTGCTACTGCTTTCATTCCAGTTATAGTCAATAAAACCCAAATTGAACAAACCAATAAGCAGAGTTGGCTTAGCTTCCTGGCACAAATATTTGTGAGAACAGCCGTCCTAAAGGTGCTTTTTCTTTTTTCTTCCCCCCCACCAAGTTTTTTATTTTGTTTTTTATATATGTATCAATGTGTGAATATTGTGGCACCTGGGTGTCATACATTCAAATACAAATAAAACTAGCAATTAATCATAGTTATTACATTCAACCAATATATATTTGTAATAATAATTCACATTTATATTAAGTTGCAGTCTGTCATTATTCAATTATTCCATGTTTTCTCTTGTTATTGCTTTTATTTTATTATATAAAAGTCTAAACACTAATGTTCCTCCTTTGTCTTATTTCCATCTCTCATTCTAGCTTTTAATCAGGTCACCCTTAATTAAAAAGTGTATTCTTTCTATCCTACCTAAAGATGCTTTTTTCAAGAGACAATTGGACTTCCTTTTTCCTTGAAGACTTCTCATCCAAGAAGCTTCTTCAGTTCTTTAATACTTCAGAGAGAGGTAACAGGGTCATCTGGCTAGCCGAGGAAATGCTACTCCACAGGGTAGGTACAATGACTGAGAAGGTACAGCTTCTAGGACCAGAAGAAGACACCAGGGTTGGAACATGCTAACCCTACTAGTTCTGGTTAGATGAATAGAGAATATTGGAGTCAGGGGGCCTCACAAGTAACCTGGCCCCATTCCACATAGGGGTTTATACAGTGGTGGGATTCAGCCGGTTCAGGCTAGTTCAAGGGAACCAGTTGTTAAATTGCTGGCTGGCCCTACCCGTCCCCTCTCCTCTCCACCCCATCCCTTCCAGGAGTCCCACGTGCCCCATTTTTGCTCCCAGGAGGCTGCAGGGAGGCTACTAGGCCCAAAATGGGGCACGGGGAGACAGTGCCCCTCCCGCAACCTGTTTCTGTTCCCAGGAGGCTTCAGGGGGGCTTACTAGGCCCAAAATGGGGCATGGAGAGACAGTGCCCCTCCCGCAACCTGTTTTTGTTCCCAGGAAGCTTCAAGGAGGCCTACAAGGCCCAAAATGGGGCACGGAGAGACAGTGCCCTTCCCGCAACCTGCCTTTGTTCCCAGGAAGTTTCAGGGATGCTTACTAGGCCCAAAATGGGGCATGGAGAGACAGTGCCCCTCCCGCAACCTGTTTTTGTTCCCAGGAAGCTTCAGGGAGACCTACTAGGCACAAAATGGGGCACGGAGAGACAGTGCCCCTCCCCGCAACCTGTTTTTGTTCCCAGGAGGCTTCAGAGAGGCTTACTAGGCCCAAAATGGGGCACGGGAGACAGTGCCCCCCACAACCTGTTTTTGCTCCCAGGGGGGTGCAGGAAGCCGAGTGCTGCCTGTCACACACCCTGACCACGCCACCATGGCTACACCCAACCAGCCGGTCATTAGGGCAGAGAACCGGTTATTAAATTATTTGAATCCCACCACTGGGTTTATAGGCGATCAAGGTGATCGCCTTGAATTGCACCCAGAAGTCACTTTGGTGCTTATGCCACTTGCAGAGTAGATGTATTTATATGACTATTTATATCAACATCACAGAACAACCAAAACTGTGTTGTTGCGTATTTGATCATTTGTAGCTTCGGGATGCTTAAGGATTCCTAAAAAGATGCTTAATTGTGAGGGCAGAGGTTCATTCTCCGAGCTTGTGGGTTGGTTTCTGAATGTTTCATTCCATACGTTAATGAAGCATTCAGAGATCAATCCACTAGCACAGAGAACGAATCTCTGCCCTCATCCTACACCCAAACTACAGATATTTGCTTTCCATACTTTTTGGAGTATAAGATGCATTTTTTTCCTCCTAAAAGAGTGTGGAAATGTTGGTGCATCTTATATACCGAATACAGCCATTTTTGGCCTCGTGAAACCCTGCTCCGTGTGTCCTGTTTTTCACAAAAATAGGCCCATTTTTCACAGAAATGGGATATCCAGAGGGTTTAGGAGGCCTGCAGAGTGCTCCTGGGGGCCGGGGAGGGCAAAAGCTTTTTTTTTTTTTTTTGTATTCCAGTACGAAATCTTGGTGCATGCATCTTATACTCCAGTGCATTTTATAGTCCGAAAAATACGGTAATTGTTTTAGGCAAGCAAACCTTTTAAGTGGATTTACTTTTTTTTTTTTTTTCAAGAGTCCCATCTTTGCTGATCAGGAATTTATGTTGTTGAACCTTCAGATCCAGTAACAAAATCCCAGTAAACTCTTATCAAGTTTTATCAGACCTCAGCAAGGGATTAATCATTCTCAGAGAAGACAACGGCAGTTCCAAGTGGTTAGCTCCACACTGTTATGGACTTTATCAGCAGAAATTTCATCAGCTGGCGTAATTGAGAAGTCTTAAGTAAGAAATGTTGCCAAGACAAAGGTGAACATGAGCAGAATTTATATATTGTTCTTGATCAAGCACATATTCGGCATTCTTATTGACCAAACAGTCAAGTAACCTTTGTTAATTCGCTCTTGCAGAATTAGCTGATGAAAAAAGAAAAACCCGTTGGCGTTCCAAATCAGAACAAATCTCAAATAACTTGGTGGGCTTCCAGGACCTTAAAGAGTAAGAAGCCTCAATGTAAGTTACAAAGACTTGAGTTGGCGCTGGGGAGTTGAAATGACAGGGAAAAAAGTGAGCATTTTCCTGATGAATTCACTGCAAATTTCACCGAATCATCCTGCTGCTAGATATCGTAGTGGACTTCATTTTACATATGTACATGCAGAGGAATTATTGAGTCTGTCATCTGTACCTCTCTAACTGGTTTGGTTCTGCAACCCAACAAGACAGACACGGACTTCAGAGGATAATTAGAACTGCAGAAAAAACAATGGCTACCAACCTGCCTTCCACGGAGGATCTGTATACTACATGAGTCAAAAAGAAAATATCTACAGACCCTTTGCATCCTGGACATAAATTATTTCAACTCCTACCCTCAAAACGACGCTATAGAGCACTGCACACCAGAACAACTAGACACAGGACAGGTTTTTCCCAAATGCCATCACTCTGCTAAACAACTAATTCACACAACACAATCAAATTAACTACTAAGACTGTATTACTATTCCTCTTCTCATCCTTCCTATTACCTATCTCTTCCCACTTGTGGCTATATCCATGTTGCTTGTATCTTTACAACTTAAATTGTTTTTGTTGTTTCCTAGTATGATTTGATTGCTTATTAGTATCCCATGACTATCACTAAGTGTTGTATCTTAGGATTCTTGACGAATATATTTTGTTTTCTCTTTATGTACACTGAAGGCGTATGCACCAAAGACAAATTCCTTGTGTGTCCAATCACACTTGGCCATTAAAGAATTCTATTCTATTCTATTCTATTCTATTCTATTCTATTCTATTCTATTCTATTCTATTCTATTCTATTCTATTCCATTCCATTCCATTCCATTCCATTCCATTCCATTCCATTCTATTCTATTCCATTCTATTCCATTCCACTCCACTCCATTCTTCATTCCTGTATTTTATTCTATTCCTCATTCCATTATTCTCTTCTCTTCTCTTCTCTTCTCTTCTCTTCTTTCTCTTCTCTTCTCTTCTCTTCTCTTCTCTTCTCTTCTCTTCTCTTCTCTTCTCTTCTCTTCTCTCCTCTCCTCTCCTCTCCTCTCCTCTCCTCTCCTCTCCTATCCTATCCTATCCTATCCTATCCTATCCTATCCTATCCTCTCTCCTCTCTTCTTCCCTTCCCTTCCCTTCCCTTCCCTTCCCTTCCCTTCCATTCCATTCCATTCCATTCCATTCTATTCCACTCCATTCCATTCCATTCCATTCCTCATTCCTGTATTTTATTCTATTCCTCATTCCATTATTCTCTTCTCTTCTCTTCTCTTCTCTTCTCTTCTCTTCTCTTCTCTTCTCTTCTCTTCTCCTCTCCTCTCCTCTCCTCTCCTCTCCTCTCCTCTCCTCTCCTCTCCTCTCCTCTCCTCTCTCCTCTCCTCTCTCCTCTCTTCTTCCCATTCCATTCCATTCCATTCCATTCCATTCCATTCCATTCCATTCCATTCCATTCCATTCTATTCTATTCTATTCTATTCTATTCTATTCTATTTATCAATAGAATGAAATAATGACATTTGGAAACAAGAGGCAGAGGTAGGGCGACAGTCAAACAAGGGAGAACTCAGCCCACCAAAAGAATGGGATGGAGAAAACATCTCAGAAGGGACCCTCTCCAGTTCTCTGGAAAGTAAAGGCAATGAGGAGGAGAAACATTCTAAGACTTTCAAATGTTGTTACTATAATTTTGTTTCCTGTTAGGAAATGATAGCAGAAGGCTGGAATTTTTGAGAAGGTAAGGAATGGGAAGTCTTTCTCATTTTTGTTTTTTTAAGATTCCCAAGATGCATGCAAAGATCATGCAAAGGCATGAAATTTAGTGCAGGCTGTTGTTATTGTTAGTTGTGAAGTCATGTCCAACTCATCGCAACCCCATGAGCAACGTTCCTCTAGGCCTTCCTGTCTTCTACCATCCTCTGGAGTCCATTTAAGCTCACGCTGACTACTTCAGTGATTCCATCCAGCCACCTCATTCTCTGCTGTCCCCTTCTTCTTTTGCCCTCCATCATTCCCAGCATTAGGCTCTTCTCCAGTGAGTCCTTCCTTCTCATTAGGTGGCCAAAGTATTTGAGTTTCCTCTTTAGGATCTGGCCTTCTAAAGAGCAGTCAGGGTTGATCTCCTCTAGGACTGACTGGTTGGATCGCCTTGCAGTCCAGGGGACTCGCAGGAATCTCCTCCAGCACCAGAGTTCAAAGGCCTCAATTCTTTGGCACTCAGCCTTTCTTATGGTCCTTCCCCAATGATTGTCACCTAATTTGGACTTGTTCCAAAACTAGCTATTTTGAATTCAAGGAAGTGATAATCAGGATAAATGACAAGTTTAATGTTATTGTTTAATTCAACTTTAGACTTCAGATCAAGCATCCAGATATTTTAAATAAACCTTTATTTTGGTTACTTCTTGACTGCAGTTCAGAAGTAGAGATGTTGTCTGTCTTAAAACATAATCCGTGTTCTCTTGGTGAATTTCAGTAATCACAGTTTTATTACTGCAACATCACAGCATAAGTTACTGGTCTAGGCTGCAATTCACATTGCTACTAAGTGCTAAAAGCTGTAATGTTTTATGTATAACATAAAACATTTACGAACAAGTAAATTACCAGTCTCTTCTTTCAGTACAAGCCAAATATGAATGCTTGGACACATTATCTTAAAACAGTGTATCAGATTAAAATATATAGCTATAAAACTTATAAATAATAATTATTGTAAAATCTAGAGTCCTTAAGAAAGAGAATGCAAGTGAAAATAATATTGGTTTTGCATTACAGAGCATTAACATATTAATTAATGTTTACTCCAAAAAGAAAGTAATTATATATATATACATATATATACATACATACATATATATATATATATATATATATATATATATATATATATATATATATATATATATATATGTATTTGCCAAGATACTTTCATATATAAACAGCTTATGCTTCTAGTTAATCGGCAGATTGCATTCACAAACAAATAATATGCATTCATTTCCTCTCCCTGAAATAATTCTCTCTATAATTTGGTCAAATAATTCTGTTACTATTAACCATAAGTGATCCATTTCAAAACTGCTAGGCACTATTAGACTTACAGATTATATACTGTCGCTGTAAGATTGCCTACGTGGCAAGATGCAGCTTAAATAATTCACACTCCCTCTCATTTACTTCAGAATTTTCTCCATTAGACTTAGTGAGAAAATACTTCTGTGCAAAATATTTTATGACTGCCTCGCTAGTTTGATTTTTTTTAAATTAAAGTTTGTTCATAATTTATACCATAAAACAGAATACCTAACAACACGTAATCAATATTTAACTAGCTCTGTTTTCTGTAGCCAGTAAGAATAAAGTTCCCCCTTGGTCTAAATTGAAGAATTATAGTTGACTTTACTAATCAAGGCTCTTCTGGTATTCCTCCCATTGTTAAGCAGCAATCATTACACATCTTGTGTATTTTTAAGGACTGGTGTGTTAAATAAATCTTTATTTACTCATTCAATTTATCTTTGCTATCTCATAATTTTATAAAACTTTTTTTAGGAAGTATTAACTAATTTCTTTCGATAATTCAGTTAAGGCTGTAATTATTAAAATGTCATGGAGACACACACTTACACACACACAAACGTGTGTGTGTGTGTGTGTGTGTATATGCTGGGGACAGCTCAAGGGTGAAATCCAGCATGTTCTGACAGGTTCTGGAGAACTGGTAGTAGAAATTTTGAGCAGTTCAAAGAACTGGTAGTGGAAATTTTGAGCAGTTTGGAGAACCAGCAAATAGGACCTCTGACTGACCCCAGGAGTGGAGAGGGAATGGGGATTTTCCAGTATCCTTCCCCTGGAGTGAGGTGGGAATGGAGATTTTGCAGTATACTTCCCCTGCCATGCCCACCAAGCTACACCCACCAAGCCACGCCCACAGAACCGGTAGTAAAAGAAATTGGATTTCACCACTGGGACAGCTCATTCTAAAAAGTTGGAAGTGTCATCAAAAGGCATGATTCTTGGCATGGGGGGGGGGGGAGCATTGGCACAGGATATTGACACAGGGATGGGGCCTGGAGGGTGTGGGATGGCTGACACAGCTGGAAACAGGCTATCCTGACAACAGCACAGTCTTGGGGATAAATAAGCAAGTAAAGTTACCATTGCATTCCATTTTTCCATGAGCCACTCATGCAAGAAAAGGAGAATAAACAACTGTGTTAGTGAAAATATTTCCCGGTTCAAAAGAGTAATCGGTGAATTTTCACATTATTTCTTCATCTGCTAGGTTTTTTGGGTTTTTCTACTTTTTGTTCAGTTGGCTTTATCGATGGTCATATGCATTTTTCCTTCCTTCCTTCCTTCCTTCCTTCCTTCCTTCCTTCCTTCCTTCCTTCCTTCCTTCCTTCCTTCCTTCCTGTTCTCTCTTTCCTTCCTTCCTTCCCGCCTTCTTGTTCTCTCTTTCCTTCCCTCCTCCCCCTTCCTTTCCTCTCTTTCTCCTTCCTTCCCTCCTTCCTGTTCTCTCTTTCCTTCCTTCCCTCCTTCCTTTCCTCTCTCCTTCCTTCCTCCCTTCCTTCCCTACTTCCTTATTTCCCTACTTCCTTTTCTCTTATTCCTCCCTTCCCTCCTTCTTTTCCTTCCTTCCTTCCTTCCTTCCTTCCTTCCTTCCTTCCTTCCTTCCTTCCTTCCTTCCTTCCTTGTCTATGTTCACCACTTCTCTCTGACACTTTCTTCACCTACACTACACAATATATAATGTTTTCATTCAGTAGTGTAAAGAAGTCATACTGTCATTGTAGCCTTGAAATAGACCTAATATTTTAAGCGGATTAAATAGCTATATTTCTTTTTTTTTCCAGAGCAATCGTTCTAAACTTGTGCATTTGTCCTGAAATTGTGAAAATAAATAAGAAAAGCAGCCAAAGAGTTTCCTCGATAACATTGTAATAAATTCTACAGGGATTAACACGGAGGACACAAAAACTTCCTTGGTTCCAGAATATATTCTCCATATATCTATGAAATCTGATCGCTGTGTTTTCTAACCGGGAAATGATTTATATGCAGAAGCATGACACACTGAGAAATATTGTTTAATTATAGGTTTCCATCATTTTTGAATTCAGTATTCGGAAATATAAATATGATATATTTGGGTTCTAGGAAATGTGTGGTGGATCAGAAAGTTTTATGCCTAACATTTTTACCTTGAAATAATATATAATATTCTTATCCTTATTAATCAAATGCGGTAGCACAAGTTCTTTTATTCTGGACTGAGGTCTAGGTTTTTAGTTGTAAATCTTCTGCATGCTCTGATAATATTTTGACGGTTAATCGTACTCTATAGGTAAACTGTTTCACATCTATTTAGAGGTATGGGTTTCATCAAATTAACCTTTCCTAACTATAGTATATATACCAAGGGAGAAGAACAACTGGTCTATGGACTTAATCCATTTCACCAGTCTAACTCCTTGTTAGCAGTTGTTCCAATATCTCAGGTGTTGCCACAAAAAAGAGGTGGGTCAACCTAATCCTCAAAGCACTTGAAGGCAAGACAAGAAGCAATGGATGGCAGCTAATCAAGGAAAGAAGCAGCCAAGAACTAAGAATAAATTTTCTAATAGACAGAACAATTAATCAGTGGGATGTCCTGCCTTCAGAAGTTATGGGTGCTACATCACTGGAGGTTTTTAAGAAGGATTGGGAAGCCATCTGTCCGCAATGGTACAAGGTCTTCTGCTTGAGAGATGGTTGGACTAGAAGACCTCCAAAATCTGTTATTCTGTTATTGTGGCACAGTGGATCTTGAAAGATCTCCCTTCCTCCCAATTTTGCTAAAGCAGGAACCAGAGGTGTGTTTTAGCAGGTTCTGGTCAGTTCCAGAGAACCGGTATAGAAATTTTGAGTAGTTTGGAGAACTGGTAAATACCACCTCTGACTGGCCCTGCCCCCATCTATTCTCTGCCTCCCGAATCCCAGTTGATCAGGAGGAATTGGAGATTTTGCAGTAATCTTCCCCTGGAGTCGGGTGGGAATGGAGATCTTACAGTACCCTTCCCCTGCCACACTCACCAAGGCACACCCACCAAGCCATGCCACGCCCACCAAGCCACACCCACAGAACCAGTAGTAAAAAAATTTAAACCCACCAATCTCTGAAGACATTCCCATGCTTTTTTTCGAAATGAGCACTATCATATTTTTGCTCTTTTCATTTTCAATAGTCATCTTTAAAACTAATCCCACAGATGACCTTTGTTGATTCCTATTCTATGACTCTTTTTTAAAAAATTCATTTGATTTTTTTTTTTTTTTTTTTACATTTTATGAGTTGAAATTCTATTAAATTGTACCTGGACTATTTGACCCCTCTCTTATGGTCCCTTTCTTTCTCAGCTCGCTTCAACTTCTTGCTTCCATCGGTGGAAAATTTTGGTTTCCGGAAAGCTGCCAGAGAAGACATGATAGAGCAGAGCCCTACGAAGTAAGGATTTAAATGATCAGAAGAAAGTCAAAATCCAGTGTGGGCTTCAAAAATTTTAGCTAGGGGTTCTCTGGCCGGTTGCTGGGTGGGTGTGGCCATGGTGGGCGTGGCCTAGTTGGCCTCCTGCACCATGGTGAGGGGGGGGCATTTTTGTCCTCCTCAGGCTCAGGAAGCTTTCATCGAGCCTCCAGGAGGGCGAAAATGGCCTCCCCAGGTTCCAAGGGCTCTCTGGAGGCCACAAACAGGCCCATTTCTGGCCTTCCCAAACTTCCGGTAGGCCCATTTTTCATCCTTCCTGAGCCTCTGTGTGCGTACTGCACTTACCTGCATCCAAGACGGGCCATGTGGGGACTCTTGGGAAGGGTGGAGAGGGAGAGGTGGAGTGGGAGGGGCCAGCCAGGAGTGGGACTGTACATAAGGAGCTGGGATGCCTTACGCACAGTCACTCAGGCACTCGTCACTTCCCGCCTGGACTACTGCAGTGCTCTCTACATGGGGCTCCCCTTGAGGAGTACCCAGAGGCTCCAACTGGTGCAGAATGCTGCCACGCGGGGGATTATGGGAGCGAGGGGGCGCTCCCATGTGATGCCTTTCCTGCGTGAGCTGCATTTGCTTCCAGTGGTCTTCCGGGTGCGCTTCAAGGTGTTTGTTACCACCTTTAAAGCGCTCCATGGCATAGGACCTGGGTATTTGTGGGACCGCCTTCTGCCGCCAATAGCCTCCCACCGACCAGTACGCTCCCACAGAGAGGGCCTCCTCAGGGTGCCGTCAGCCAGGCAATGTTGGCTGGAGATCCCCAGGGTGAGAGCCTTCTTTGTGGCGGCACCTGCCCTCTGGAACGATTTGCCACTGGAGATACGACGGATATCAGATCTCCGGGCCTTTCGCCGTGCCCTAAAAACTTTTCTTTTCCATCAAGCAGGACTGGCGTAAACACCCCCCCCCCCATTTTTTTAACTTTTTTAACTTTGTAAGCTATTTTAATCTTTTTAGTTTTAAAGTATTAATGGGTTTTAGCTTGGGATATTTTTAAATTTCGAGCTAAAGTGGTGTAATTCTTTTAATAATTTTTAGATTTTGTATGGGTATATATTTTTTTATTCTTGGCTGTTCACTGCTCTGAGTCCAGCAGGAGAAGGGCGGTATATAAATTGAATTAAATAAATAAATAAATAAATAATAAATAAATAAATTTGGGGATTCTCCAAACTGCACAGAATCTTAGCTAGAGATTCTCCCAAACCCCTACGAACCACCAGCATCTCTCTAATCAGTTTTTCACCAAAGCTTGGAACATATTTAGGGCAGCTGTCCTAAATATATTCCAATCTACTTTTTTTTTGTGGTGGTGGGTGTGGGGGTAGGGGGTAGGAGGAGGAAGAAATGATGTGAACACATCTCTGTTTTCATTTCCAGCCTGTTGGGCTGCAGCCAGCAGAGCCCTAGATTGAGCAAAATGAGCTGTCATTGGAACACTCCAATTTGACCTTCAAATTGTTCATAAATGAACTGGAGTTTGTTTCATCTCTCTAAAAGCCATGCTGTTTAAATGGAGACATACTGGAAAAGGAACGTGCTACCAGAAATGGATTTAAAGTGGTGCGCTAGAAGCTGTGCTCGGGATGTAATTCCAGGAAAGTTAGCATCAGCAGCACACTCAAAACCTTGTGAAAACATAGCACAATATAATTGTGTGTTATCTTAGTTCAGGTGATTAATTGATGGTGCACACCTGGCTTTGACATATGTTCCAGATCTGGAAGAAGAGAAATAAATTAGGTATCCGAGATAGTTGTCACACTCTGAAGTTTGATATTATGCACTAGGGGAAAATTAATGTTAAGTACGCATCCGAAAATTTAGCACTGATGAAGTATTCCAGTGTTCCATATGAAGTAAAGTTCTCCAGCCAAATTTTTATCTACAATTGAATTGTTTTGTTATATATTTCTAAATCAGGAAATGTTATTAGCTCCCCTTTGAAAAGGAATATTTGAAAAAGTGCCTCTAAAATTTGAGTGTAGCTTTTTAGATATAATACCTACATACTTAAAGGTAAAGGTTCCCCTCACACATATGTGCTAGTCGTTCCCGACTCTTGGGGGCGGTGCTCATCTCTATTTCAAAGCTGGAGAGCCAGCGCTGTCTGAAGATGTCTCCATGGTCATATGGCCGGCATGACTAAATGCCAAAGGCGCATGGAACGCTGTTATCTTCCCACCAAAAGTGGTCTCTATTTTTCTACTTGCAATTTTTTTACGTGCTTTCGAACTGCTAGGTTGGCAGAAGCTGGGACAAGTAACGGGAGCTTACCCCATTACACGGCACTAGGGATTCAAACCACTGAACTGCCAACCTTTTCGATTGACGAGCTCAACATCTTAGACACTGAGCCACCGTGTCCCTTTCAGTTTATTATTACTATTGAAAAAAATCCCATCTTTTTGACCCATCTCACACATTAAGGGACCTTAAAATAGCGCCTTAAAAATTAGTGCTAGCAGCGGGGAGACAAAAGTTATTCGCAACTGGAATGGTCCATTTCTAAAAAAATAAGAGTATTTCGAACATTTTGGAAAACTATTGCGGTCACTATGACACCAGATCTGTGGTTATGAATTAAGACACTGCTTTCTGTCATATAAATCTATCAATTCAGAAAATCTTTGGAGACCTTTTGTAATCCATTAGCCTATTTCTAAGGTAGACCTTCCATGAATAGTTCAGATTTGGAATTTTCTTCCAAAGGACGCCTGTCTTACTTCCTCATTGCCAGCCATCTTGAAGTTCTGTGAAGAATTTCTTTGTTAGAAATACCTCAATTGTTTTATTTTTCTTGCCGTTTTTCTCATTTTCTGTCCTCAATATTTTTGCTTCATCTTCAGAGCATTTCTGCTGCCTCTTTTTGTTTACATGGTTCAACTAAGGTATTTAATTTATATCTTTGTGCTACGTAGGAAATCCCTGCATATCCAACTTGCCTTAAAAAGGAAGGTAGAGCTAATTGCGTGTAAATAATGTATATAGTGAGAAAAGCTAAGGCAAAAGACTTAATTAGACAGTGGCTTAAATAGACAGTGGTGTCTACAAAATTTCATGCAAACTGTGTGTATTGGGAAAATAAGCATCCAATGCTTTAAAAAAGGAGTCTGTACAAGCCATTATGAAGAGAAGTACATGTAGAAAAGTGTCCCTGATATATCTAGATGTAACAGAACAAAATAACAGAGTTGGAAGGGACCTTGGAGATCTTCTAGTCCAACCCCTGCCCAGGCAGGGAAAAAAACATACCATTTCAAACAAATGTGTCCAATCTCTTCTTAAAAACATTGAGTGTCAGAGCATTTACAACTTCTGGAGGCAAGTTGTTCCACTGATTAATTGTTCTCACTGTCAGGAAATTTCTCCTTAGTTCTAGATTGCTTCTCTCCTTGGTTAATTTCCATCCATTGCTTCTTCTTCTGCCTGAAGGTTTAGAGAATAGGTTGACTCCCTCTTCTTTTCTTCTTTAACCAGTGACGGGTTCCACATATTCTTACCACTGGTTTGCCACGTGTGCATCTTACGCACATGCTCCCATCCTTCTGTGCACGCACTTGGCCTCAAAAACTTGGTTAAATAGGATGGCATTACGTCTGGGTTGGTGGACAGGCCCACTCAAAGTCAGCGCTACCAGTTCACCCCAGTGGTGAAATCTGAACTGTTGTTTTTTTAAAATTTGATTTATATGCCGCCCTTCTCCGGAGACTCAGGGCAGCTTACAATGCGTTAAGCAACAGCCTTCATACTTTTGTATATTTATACAAAGTCAGCTTATTGCCCCCACAAACTGGGTCCTCAATTGACCCACCTTAGAAAGGATGGGAGGCTGAGTCGACCTTGAGCCTGGTGAGATTTGAACTTACAATAATTGCAGACAGCTGGAGTTAATCACAATGCTTTTAGTCTGCTGAGCTATCCAGGCTCCTATCCTGAGGTAAATCCACACAGCAGGAACATCCTGAGGTAAATCCACACACCAGAAGCATCCTGAGGTAAATCCATACAGCAGGAACATCCCCCCCTTTTGTTTAAATTTGATTTATATGCCTCCCTTCTCCGGAGACTCAGGGTGGTTTACAATGCATTAAGCAATAGCCTTCATCCTTTTGTATATTTATACAAAGTCAGCTTATTGCCCCCACAAACTGGGTCTTCAATTTACCTACCTTAGAAAGGATGGAAGGCTGAGTCGACCTTGAGCCTGGTGAGATTTGAACTTACAATAATTGCAGACAGCTGGTGTTAATCACAATGCTTTTAGTCTGCTGAGCTATCCAGGCTCCTATCCTGAGGTAAATCCACACAGCAGGAACATCCTGAGGTAAATCCACACACCAGGAGCATCCTGAGGTAAATCCATACAGCAGGAACATCCTTTTTTTTTTTAATTTGATTTATATGCCGCCCTTCTCCGGAGACTCAGGGTGGCTTACAATGCGTTAAGCAATAGCCTTCATCCTTTTGTATATTTATACAAAGTCAGCTTATTGCCGCCACAAACTGGGTCCTCAATTTACCTACCTTAGAAAGGATGGAAAGCTGAGTCAACCTTGAGCCTGGGGAGTTTCGAACTTACAGTAATTGCAGACAGCTGGATGTTAAATGCTGCCTTTAGTAGGAGGCACTAGCATCCTATGCCACTCAGGCTCTTTTTACGCCACTCAGGCTCTTTACTACTGGTTCACTGGCCGCGCATGGGCGCCATGCGCCAAACACATGCTGTGTGTGCGTATGCGCAGTGTGCATCAAACATGGGCTGTGCATGCAAGTGCAGTATGCACCAAAAGGAGGCTTGGGAAGATAAGTAGAACAGTGTGGTGGGGGTGTGATCAGCTGGGATGCGCGTGGGAACCTTTTAAAAATCTTTTTAAAAGCATTTTTTATTACCAGCTCGGGCGAATAGGTAGCAAAAAATGCTTTAAAAAAGTAAAAAAAAAAAAAAAAGGCTCCAACAATCGCAGCTGTGCTGTGCGACTTTTTTTATCTTTTAGAAGTGTTTTTTTTTTTTTTTACGCCATCTGGGGCGAATAGGAGGTAAAAAAATGCTTTTAAAAAGTTATTTTAAAAAAGGCTCTGGCGATCGTGCGGCATAGCTGTCATCATTGGAGCCTTTTTAAAAAATTTTTAAAGCATTTTTTACTACTTATTCGCCTGAACCAATAGTATAAAAATATACTAAATATACTAGTATATATATATATATACCAGTAGTCCCGTCTTGACTACTGTAATGCTCTCTACCTGGGGCTGCCCTTGAGGACCACTCGGAGGCTTCAGCTGGTGCAGAATGCAGCCACGCACGCACATGGGAGGGTCCCGATACTCCCATGTTACACCTCTCCTGCGCGACTTACATTGGTTACCGGTTGCCCTCCGGGTGAGATTCAAGGTGCTGGTGATAACCTATAAAGCCCTACATGGCTTAGGCCCAGGATATTTGTCAGACCATCTACAGCCAGCAATGGTTCCCATCGCCCGGTGCGTTCTCACAGGGAGGGCCTTCTCCGGGTGCCGTCGGCTAGATAATGACGGCCAGCGACCCCCAGGAGCAGACCTTTCTCTGTGGGTGCGCCCACTCTTTGGAATCAACTCCCCCTGGGGCTTCGGTTGGCGCCTGACCTTCGCACCTTCCGCTGCGAATTAAAAACATGGTTGTTTACATCACCCAACCTGGATTGAGAGGGTTTGATTATTTTAATGGGTTTTACTATATGTTTTAAGTTATATATTTATACCTTTATGTACTTTGTATGTCTTTTATGTTTTATTGGGTTTGTTTTTATTTGTTGTGAGCCGCCCTGAGTCTATGGAAATAGGGCGGCATGCAAATTACAAAAATAAAATAAATAATAAAATAAAATAAAATAAAATAAAATAAAATAAAATAAAATAAAATAAAATAAAATAAAATAAAATAAAATAAAATAAAATAAAATAAAATAAAATAAAATACTTCCGACAATCAGCTGAGCGACGTGCGATCCTCGGAACTTTTTTTTTTTTTTTAAAAAAAACATTTTTAACTACCAATTCCAGAGAACCGGTAGTAAAAAAATGCTAAAAAAGTAAAAAAAGAAAGAAAAGAAAAAGAAAAGTTCCAACAATTGCACATCACTCAGCTGATTGTCAGAACTTTTTTTTTTACATTTTTTACTACCGGTTCGGGTGAACCGGCTGAATTCTATCTCTGTCTTCAATCCTTTAGATAATGGAACAGTGCTATCATGTCACCCCTATCCTTCCTTCTTTCATTAAACTGGACATACCCGGTTCCTGCAACCGTTCTTCATATGTTTTAGCCTCTAGTCCTCTAATCATCTTTGTTGCTCTTCTATGTGTGCCTTCCAGAGTTTCAACATAAATATATATATAGTAAGGGTATGACTGTCTGATGAGAGCAAATAAGCTCGAAATAGATCTATAACAGCCTCCCTTTATTTATAGTATTATCAGCAAAAATATTAAAAACATAGAAAAATAGCTTGTCAGCTATATGATACTGTCTGGATGGCCCATGAGATTGGGCTGAAAGGCAAAAATTGGAGATTTGTGATATCTCCTCCATTCGTGGTAATCCAGGATGACTTAATACAAAAAAAAAAAAAAAACATACATACATACATACATACATACATACATACATACATATATATATATATATATATATATATATTACATCATGGCCACCAAAACTGGATGAAGAATTTACATTCCCTTGCACTTCCTGAAGGAAGAAAAAAAAATCTGTGAAAAACTGAAATACCTGCACAGATCTTTTTGGAGGAAAGATTAATGCAAATTGTAAACCAAATTGTGTGCCATAATTTTTTTTTAAATGGACAGCGTAATGTCCAAAACTAAAAAAGAAGAAGAAGAAGAAATACTCTGTACAATAAAGCTGATAGTTATCTCCCAATTTCATTCCATGGAGACTTTTGAGTGCATATTTCAGATGCATTCTTGGGAAACAATACTATTTGATTGAAAATTGGATCTTGTTTTCCGAAACTAGAAATCTTGTATAATCATCTTGTATAATCAGAGTTAAATTGCCTCTTTCTATATTCCTGAATTGAATGGGAGGGTAACTTGAGTTAATTTTCATTTGAGATCTCAGTTGCAGAACTGCCTGATCTACTGTTTGATAAATTGAACACGCTTACCGTTCCTGGAAAGACCAGAGTTAGGATAACACCAACCCTGATTCTATTTGTCTGTACAGGCTTCTTGGAATTTTTCTCATGTTTAATAAACACTATTCTTCTGAGGGACGTGGTGGCTCAGTGGCTAAGATGCTGAGCTTATTGATCAGAAAGATCGGCTGTTGTGGCCCACCAGTGGCCTGCACGGATTGTGGCTGATCCCAACAACGAGGAGGCTGGTGTGGTGTCATGCCAGCAGTCTATGCAGCCGGTGCTTGATTCGGACAGCGAGGAGGCTGAAGAGGATGTGGTGCCAGAGGCAGAGACTCAGCCAGGGCTTTCAGAACCTCCAGAGGCTCCTTCAAGTGAAGAGAGTGAAGTGAAGGAGCCTCTTCACAATGCTCGAACACACAGGGCTGCCAAAAGGCAGGAGTGGCTACTCAGGAGGAGGTCTCCTCGAGAGTAAGGCTTGGGGCTAATTGGCCACTCCCTTAGCCTATTTAAATTCACACACAGCTGGCAAATGTTGCTGGAAACAATGTTTGGTCTATGCAGAGCATTTTGAGAGTGAGTTTTTTGTTACAACTTGGTTTCTGGGCTGATTGCCAACCCTTGCAGACTTTGTTTAATCTCTGTAATTCATAGCAGGCTGATAAGGACATTTGTGGTTAAAGTCTGCATTTTGAAAGGGGTCTGTTTGTATTAAATGGAGTTTTTGGAGCTGTGTGTGTGTGCTACACTTCTTGGGACTCGTAGCTGGGGCAGAACAGTCGGCAGTTCAGTGGTTCGAATCCCTAGTGCCATGTGATGGGGTGAGCTCCCGTTCCTTGTCCCAGCTTCTGCCAACCTAGCAGTTTGAAAGCACATAAAAAAAATGCAAGTAGAAGATGTTGGATAACCATTTGTCTGAAGTGGTGTAGGGTATCCTGCCTAAGCAAGGGGATGGACTAGAAGACCTCCAAGGTCCTTTCCAATACTGTTATTCTATATATAAGTAACTGGATGCAATATTCTAAGTGTGGTCTTACCAATGCATTATAAAGTGATACTAACAAATTCAAAAGCATTAGGCACTGAACAGAACTACACTTTATACATTTTATTATAATCTGGCTATAGCATGTTTTTTAATAATAATCAGATCCATGTGACACAATTAGCCGATAAGATCTGTCTTTAAAGTTTATTCATAGGTGGCATGGAACCAGTCTTGAATGTGTTCTATACAGTGAAATATGTTAAGAAGGTACTGGCAGAATTTGCAAAAGTGTCAGGATTATAAAATCTCATTTGAAGTTATTTCTTCAAACCCCTCCTAAAATTCAAAGGAAGCATCTGGAGATTTAAGAATTCTAATAGCATATAAACCTTTAAAATATTTAGGGGTCAATATTACCAAAATATTAAGAAATACATTTATAACCATACTGCAACATGGAGGGGGGAAAAAAAACTCAAACAAGAAAATGAAAAGCTGGCCTAAAAAGACACATCAATATTTTAGGATGAATTGCAGCTGTTAAAATGTCCTTGCAGGACTCTTTAAAAAATTCCAACGCCTCCCAGTGGAAATTTTGAAACAGATATTAAGACATTGAGAAAAGGGGCTGGGGAAAGTGTTTGTTTTCATGAAGAGAAAGGGTGGTGAGGTGGGGGGAGATAGAGAGAGAATCTATATATAAAAAATATTTAGACCTCTGTAGTGAAGAGGCTCTGGAATATATAACACAGTAGCTGGACGCCCGTGCTTCAGTATGAAACTATGATTTCGTAGCATGATAAATTGACACTTAAAGCCTGAAACTTAATGTAGAATGTGTAACTCTGTAGCATCAGAATGTTAATATAAGGCAACTGGCGGTTGGAACAGAGTGGGAGGGGGAATAGAATGCCCCAGTCCACAGGCCGGATGAGTCATGTGCTTGCCATGCCCACGTCCAGTTTAGTGAAGAGTAGCATCAGAGCGTGTTAATATAAGGCAACTGGCAGTTGGGACAGAGTTATTTTCAGGTGGGAAGGGGAGTAGAACACCTAACTCCTTAGCATCAGAACATGTGAATATAATACTGTATATGAAATACTAATGATCTGGTGGTCATTTCAAAAAATCCTTTCTTAGCGAGCACCTAGAAGCCAAGAGGAACATATGTGCCAAATTTCAAGTTTGTAGGCTTTACAGTTTTGGAGATTTGGTGAGTGGTATTTGGCTTTTATATATATAGATAAGAATGTGTGTGTGTGTGTGTGTGTGTGTGTGTGTGTGTGTAAGCAGCAAAGTTAGGACACATTATTTTGTTTATCTTAACAAATCTATCTAAAAATGGATCAAAGAGAAACAATATCACACCCAGATACTGTGATAAATCTAAACTAAAATAAAATTAATCATGGTTTTACAAAACCAAAGCACTACATTTGGAAAAAATTCACATGCAGTCTTGATGAAGAACATTTCTTCTCCAGCACTTTTTAATAGCATACATAGATCAGGATAATCATTACGGTGTGGCTCAAATAAAATCTGAAGAGGTTTTTAACCTTTATAAAACAAACGATTTCTACTGCAAATGGAAGCTGTAAAAAACAAGGACAATGGCAACAACAAGAAGAAACGATTAGGTGATTATTTGCCATAGTTTTCTGATATCAACTTGAATCTTGTTGGGTCATAAAGATTTTAGAGTTTCAGCCATTTGCCCTTATACCAGTTTCCAAAATTTAATACTCGGCTATTGGAAACAATCAAAAGCAATAATGTCAAACCTTTATAGAATAGTATTGTAGTTAGAAAAAGAGATTTACTTTTTGAGTTAAATAGAATGCTGGCTCTGATGAATTCAAGTTCAACTTTTATGTGAATCCAACTCAACTTCCAACATCTCTTCCATTGACACTGTTCTGTCCACATTACACGTTAATCTGTGTGCGGTTCGACATGCAGCTAAACCCACCTATCCTCCAATAAAACAGACCGTGTGCATAGACCTGAATACTTTATTGAAAGAACAGGATATGGTGAAATTGGGGGAAATAGGGATACACACAAGAAGAACTGAATACAAGATAGACAGTATTGAGTTACTGCTGAACATAACAATTAATACATACAAACAATTTAAATCTCAGCAGCGATGCTCTGTGTGTGGGGGATGTGGGTTTGTCCTTGGATGACCATGTGCCATGGATTAAGATGGATTCTTCTTTATGCTTCTGCCTTCTCCAAATGCTAAAGGAAATGGAGTGTGGCTTTCCAGCGTGCACTTGATTTGAGAGTGCAGGCTAATGGGTAAAATGGGTTCAGTCAGCTTCAAAGAATATACTTGGTATTTTGTCCCTCCGACCACAAGATGGCACTAGAGAGCAACAACAGTATATAAAGATGGTATGTTCAGGCATACTTGTCCCTCCGGCCACTAGATGGGGCTAGAGAACAACAACAATATATAAAGGTTATATGCTGGGGCAGGGGTCTGCAACCTTAAACATTCGAAGAGCCATTTGGACCCGTTTCCCACAGAAAAGAAAACACCGGGAGCCACAAAACCCTTCCCGTGCCTGACTATTTCTTGAGCGGCCACAAAACTAGCATATGTAGTTGAATTAAATGTTCTGTTTTCTTCTGAAACTTTTCTTGGATGTATCCATGGTTGGCCTACCAGGAGTTGAAAAGCTGAATAAATCACATGCCAGCGGGTGTCACACATTGGCTGTTGTGACGCATATTTTGAGTGACAGGGAGCCACAGTAGAGGGGTGAAAAGAGCCACATACGGCTCCAGAGCCGCAGGTTGCTGACCTCTGTGCTGGGGTATGACAGACACCTACACCCTTCAGCATACCTCTTTTAATTCTCTGAAGGAATGGATGTGGTCAGTGAACACAACTCATGGAGGACAGAAAACCACAACAGAAGAAAACTCACATCCTCAACTCTGAGTCTTACTTTCTGCCTAAAGTCTGTCTCCATTAGCAATTGTGATCGTCTGAACTTCTGTGCCATGGGATAAATCTAAATCTAAACTCGGAAACTTAAGAAATGTCTTGTTTTTCCTTTATAAGATGCCTTCAGTTTGAATAGTCCTGTGTTATGGTCTAAATGGGAAAAAATATTGCTTGCTGATTGTAGTTACAAAATTCTCTTCTTTATCCTAGGAGAAAACAACATGTGTAAACCATGTATTTACTTGCTTACTTACTTACTTACTTACTTACTTACTTACTTACTTACTTATTTATGAAAAAATATTCCTAAGAAGAAGAAGTGGGATGGCGGATGGAGTGGCCCTCCTCCGGGTGCCGTTAGCTAGAGAATGTCAGCTGGCGGCCCCCAGGATGAGGGCGTTCTCTGTGGCTGCACCGACCCTCTGGAATCGATTACCCACCGAGCTCCGGACGGCTCCCGATCTCCGCACATTCCCACACCGGCCTCAAGGCATGGCTTTTCCATCAAATTCCCTGACCAATTATGGGGTTTTTAATTGGGGATTTTAATTTTTGGATTAGATTTTAATACTGCACTGTCATCATCGCTGTTCTTGTTTTTATTGTGTCAGCCGCCCTGAGTAGGTAAGTTTCCTACGGGAGAAGCGCGGCATATAAATTTTAATAATAAAATAAATAAAATAAAATAAGAAAAAAGAATAGAGTGTCTGGCTAAATTTCAAGGCTCATTTCATTCAGAAATGGAATGTGTTCTACGAGGCAGTATTTTTCTTTCTTTTTTTCTTTTTAGCAAATAAAATTGTTACGTGATGAAATATTGAGTTATACGTTAAGAGACATTTATGAGCTTACAAGATATTGTGGTTTTGCTGGGGAAAAATGGAAGACTATCTTAGAGGTAGAGGATTAAAAGCAATTGGATTTGTCTTAGAGGATTCAGCCCACAGAAGATCTAAGTCTTCGTGAAGCTATCCAAATGGTAAGGTAACCAGAGCTAATAAAAGTGCAGATTGCAGAACAGAGGCCACCTGAAAGAAGCTTGGGGGAAAAAAAAATAATCTGTCTCCAGAAAACACTTACTGTGGAAAGTAGAGCTTTTTGCCAAGACAGATTTCAGTTCTGCAGCTAAGTAAGATGAACAGAAGAAACCCCAATAAAAAGCCCAAAGATTTCAAGATCATGAAACTTGGGAAGAAAATGCAGAAAACCCTTTATACAATATAAAAATCTAGCAAATTAGAAGGATGGTGAAGTTTGAGAAGAATAGTGCAAAAATGTTTAAAAAGAGATCTCTTTGCTATTGCATGTTACATCCAACTGTTAAATCCACAACCGAGGGGTAGGATTTTTCTTTTTCTTGTCCTCCATATTTAGAAAACCCTGAACCTAGATGGAGAACCGGTTTTGCAGTGAATGAAATAATTATAAAATCCAATGGATTATGATACAAAAGGACTGTTATTTTTGTGGAAGCCTCTGCTAACTTCCAGAATCTTCCTAAATTACCCACCCCCCCCAATTTTTTTTTAATTTTTTAAATCAAGCCATTTAAAACATAAACAATTATTAAAAATATCACTATGAATCTGCTATGTACATGATTAAAGGCTATGGACAGAGTAATCTTCTTAGACATCAAGGAGCAACCTATAAATCAAATTAAAAATAAAATAAAATAAATGAACTGTTTAACTGATCCCATAAGAATACTCTCACTATACTTGCCAGAATGGAAAAGACATAGGAGCTTGTTATAATTAAGGGGATCAAAGCAATTATACCATGGTGTGTGTTGAATGTCCCAAGAACAAAGAAAAAAATGGAAATCTGTATTTGCATAAATCTTAAAAAACTTAATGAAGCTAGTTAATTAAACTGATAGATGAGACAGATAGATGATAGATGATGATGATGATGATGGTGATGATGATGATGGTAGATAGATAGATAGATAGACAGACAGACGATAATAGATAAACTGATAGATAAGAGAGAGAGAGAGAGAGAGAGAGAGAGAGAGAGAGAGAGAGAGAGAGAGAGAGAGAAGATGAGATGATAGCTAGATAGCTAGATAGCCAGATACCCAGATAGATAGATAGATAGATAGATAGATGAACTATAGAAATAGTTATATAGAGATAGAGAGGATAGATAGATCTGAGAGAGAGATTTAGAGAAGATGAGATGATAGCTAGATAATAGAAGATGATAGATAGATAGATGATAGATAGATAGATAGATAGATAGATAGATAGATAGATAGATAGATGATAATATATATAGTTAGATAGAGATAGAGATAGAGATAGAGATAGAGATAGAGATAGAGATAGAGATAGAGATAGAGATAGATATGATAGATATGAGAGAGAGAAAGAGAGAGGTAAGATGGAGATGATAGATAGATGATAGATAGATAGATAGATAGATAGATAGATAGATAGATAGATAGATGATAGATAGATAGATAGATAGATAGATAGATAGATAGATAGATAGATAGATAGATAGAGTGAGTTAGATCGAGATAGATATGATAGATAGATAAGGGGTTGGGGCAGAGAGAGGGAGAGAGAGTCTGCTGCATGAAGATTTATTTCCAAGAGTGGAGATAAATTCATTCCAAATGGTTTAAGTAGCTTTTGGCAAATGCTTCTAATGGAGGACTGAGGTCAACTTATCTTATTCAAAATAGCTGTGTGTTATATTTTCAGTGTTTTTAGGGCAAACATGTGCACAATAGTTTGTAAAGGTACGCTTGCATCCTGTGGCAATACCTTGAACACCATCAAACAACAACATCTGCTCATTTCAGGTCTTTGGGAAGGACTCGATATGTGGACCCGAATGCCAAATTCAATCTAAACATCTGGCCAACTGTGGAACCAACCATAAGAATTTTATTAAATTTGCATCCGGCACATTCTACCCTTGGGATAATAAAGAGACTTTTTGCTCTAAAGTCTACAAGCTTTACAACTCTCTTGAAATGAAGTGTTTGGATATTGCTAAGATTTAATGTTCTCTGCCTTAATAAATTACTCAGACAAAAAAGATACCTTTGAAAGGGGGGGGGGCATGCATTAAACAATGTAAATTCGATGAAGTTCCAAACCGAAAAAAGGCATGATGGACTGATAGATGAAAACAGCAGACAGACAGACATACTATATCCCAGGTGTTACAGGCTTGTCAATCAATGACAGCATTCTATTTAATGAAACATTTGCAAATGACCATAAATGCTGATTGCATCTCTATAACTGTCTGGTTTGGTTCTGCAACCCAACAAGACAGACAAAGACTTCGGAGGATAATCAGAACTGCAGAAAAAACAATGGCTACCAACCTTCCTTCCATTGAGGACCTCTATATTGCACGAGTCAAAAAGAGGGCTGTGAAAATATCTACAGACCCCTCACATCCTGGACATAAACTATTTCAACCCCTACCCTCAAAATGAGGCTATAGAGCACTGAACACCAGAACAACTAGGCACAAGGACAGATTTTTCTTGAACTCCATCGCTCTGCTAAACGAATAATTCCCTCAACACTGTCAAACTATTCACTAAGTCTGCATTACTATTACTATGAATCTTCTCATCGTTCCTATCACCCATCTCCTCCCACTTATGACTGTATGACTATAATTTGTTGCTTGTATCCTTACGATTTATACTGACTGTTTCCTAATATGATTTTATTGCTTATTTGTACCCTATGACTATCATCAAGTGTTGTACCTTATGATCCTTGGTATTAATCTTCTCATCGTTCCTACCACCCATCTCCTCCCACTTATGACTGTATGACTCAGTGGTGAAATGTAAAATTTGTTACTACTGGTTCTACGGGTGTGGCTTGGTGCGGGGGGGGAAATGTGGCTGGGTGGGCGTGGCCAACTTTTTTTTTTACTTTTAAAACCATTTTTTCTACAACCTCTTCTGCTGAAGAGGTTGTAGAAAAAAATGCTTTTAAAAGCCTCTGACGATCCCAGTTGAGGCGCGCAATCATCAGAGGCTTTTTTTAAAAGTACTTTTAAAAGCATTTTTTCAGCCAAAGAGGTTGTAAAAAAAATGCTTTTAAAAATTAAAAAAAAAAAGCCTTTGATGATTGTGCGGCTCAGCTGGGCATGGGACGAGGGCAGGAATTTTTTCTACCGGTTCTCCAAGCCACCCGCCTCCATCGCTACCGGATCGGGCAATCCGGTCCAAACCAAGAGCATTTCACCCTTGGTATGACTGTAACCTTGTTGCTGGTATCCTTAAGACTTATGTTGACTGTTTCCCTATGACTATCATTAAATATTGTACTTCATGATTCTTGACGAATGTATCTTTTCTTTTATGTACTCTCAGAGCGTATGCACCAAGACAAATTCCTTGTGTGTCCAATCACACTTGGCCAATAAAGTATTCTATTCTATTCTATTCATGCTTGATAGAAGGCATCTATTGATAAAGTCTTCCAACATTGCAAGGACTAGATTTAGCCTGATCCATCTATCCTTCACCAGCAACCATAGGTCTGGCCTCAAAACTGATGTGGTTGTTGTTTGCACAACCATCATTTCGCCAGGAGGAGGAGGAGGAGGAGGAGGAGGAGGAAGAGGAGAAGAAGAAGAAGAAGAAGAAGAAGAAGAAGAAGAAGAAGAAGAAGAAGAAGAAGAAGAAGAACGTATTATTGACTCCATCTTTTATATCTGTTCTTTATTTCCAGCCGTGCGAAAATAATTTCCACCTGCTTCTTTTAAGTAAAAACTGATTCACATTTAAATTAACCGCACTGCTGTTTAATGCTCTAATCCTTCCTAAAAACAGAAACAAAAGTTTCATTAAGCATCTGTGCTGAAGCCAAGCTGTCTTAATATCCTTTTTTAAAAAAATATTTGAATCCTTAGTGTATGTACCACAATTTGGCTGTCATCCAAGCAGTTACATAACCCCAATAACTGATTCATATCCTGTGACTTATTCTAAGACCAAGACAAAAACAAAGATACGGGTGTTCTGAATCACATAATGCATTATTTTTTTCCCATATATCTAGCCTTTATTTAGAATAGGTTTCATTTTATATTCCCTGTGAAATGGAAAAGAATGGAACAGAATGGAATGGAATGGGACAGAACAGAACGGGGCAGCGCAGAGCAGAGTAGAATAATGGAATGAAGAATGGAAAGAAAAATAGAGCAGAACGGAATGGAATGGAACAGAACAGTACAATGGAATGAAGAATGGAATGAAAAAATGGAAATAAAAATGGTAGGGAAGGGAAGGGAAGGGAAGGGAAGGGGAGGGAAGGGAAGGAATGTCTCCTGTGCAGAAGCTCTCAGTGTACAGGCAAACAACAGAGTAATAAAAATCATAATATCTTACCAATAAGATGGGGTAGTAGAGAAGATAAGAAGCATGATAGCAATACAACCGACTACATGGGTAAAAATACTTAGACAGAAAACTGTGTGAATTGGGTGTTCAGCAGAGGGATGGCAAAGTTGTCTTTGTGTCTAGTTTTTTTTTTTTCCAGCATGCAATATGGCATCCTGAGAGGAGGAGCTGAAGCACTTTATGTCCAGGATGTGAGGGGCCAGCAGATATTTTCTCAGTCCTCCTTCTGATGCTTGGAATATACAGGTCTTCTAAGGAAGGAAGGCTGGTTGCAATTGGGTTTTTTCCCCTCCCTGCAGTCCTAACTATTATTGGAGTTTTTCCCTGTCCTGTTTGGTTGCTGTGCCAACCAAACTAGTAGGTATCTCTGTCAGTGGTGGGATTCAGCCAGTTCGGGCCAGTTCAGCAGAACTATTTGTTAAAATTGCTGGCTGGTCCTTCCCATCACCAGGAGTCTGTACACACTCTGTTTTGGCTCCTAGGAAGCTGCAGGGAGGCCTATTACTCCCAAAATGGGGTGCAGAGGGGTGCAGCATGCTCCCCCACAGTCTGTTTCTTTTTCCAGGGTGGTGCAGGAGGCTTAGTGCTGCCTGTCACACCCCCTGATCCCGACCACCATGGCCATACCCACACATCCGGTCATTAGGGCAGGGAACTGATTGTTAAATTATTTGAATCCCACCACTGATCTCTGTGTATGCATACACTCATGCCTCCTTGTGGATTTTGTTTCCATGTAACCTTACACCAGGGGACCCTTGGAAAACTATGCCATCAACTTAATGGCAAAAACTCTAGCTACTCATATGTCAAACCTGAATTTGATTGGGGTGTGGGGTTGTTTGTATCCTGGGGTACTCTTCAGTTTGACACAGTTTGGGGCTGAAGGAGGGAGAGCCGAGGAGGATAGAGCCTTCAGCCAAAACAACATAGCTAGCTGATGAGTCAAGTACGTTCCAATGGCTGTCTGACCAGAGGAGGAGGGGAGAAGTCACCAAGCAACGAGCTCTCATCTTGGTTGGACAATGTGACAGTTTGTTTTGGAAAATTGAGAAACTATTACTTATATTGGAGTGGAAAGTGCGGGAACTTTCAGTACTGGCTTTTCACCCGTTGTGATGCAAGATGATCAGAGGTGGGTTTCAGCAGGTTCTGACCAGTTCTGGAGAACCGGTGGTGGAAATTTTGAATAGTTTGGAGAACTGGTAGTAAAAATTCTGACTGGCCCAGCCCCCATCTTTCTGTCAGTCCCAGCTGATCGGATAGACTGTCTAATATCAGTCTATAATAGATAATAGACTGTTTATCATTAGTCCCAGCTAATCGGGAGGAAATGGAGATTTTACAGTATCCTTCCCCTGGAGTGGGGAGCAAATGGAGATTTTACAGTATCCTTCCCCTGCCATGCCCACCAAGCCACACCCACAGAACCGGTAGTAAACAATTTTGAAACCCACCACTGAAGATGATGTATCTAAATAAATTTGTTCTTTGAGGAGAAGAAATGACTCGGAGTTCGATTTGTAATGGGTGCATTACTTGGAACCTGACACCATAACGATGTGTTTTTCTAAATGTGCCTTACACATTGGAGTGTAAAAGTTTACTTTCAACAGATGAAGTGTAAAAGGATCCAATCTAATTCAAGCTGATCCTTTTGCCCTTTACTTTTCAGCTTGCTCCAACTGCATATTATAGATGATCGGTGCATTGGCGGGTTTCAATGTTAAAGGCTTACAGTTCCTTATCACTTTGGAAAAGTTACTTTGGGAAAAATCAAAGTTCTTATCTGCAGTTAAACTTTCAATGGGCTTTTTAGTGGCATCATGGACCAAGGGTGAAATCTACATTTTGGACCCTCTGCACATACGTAAAGCCTTCTGTGCATGCACAGAGGGTCAAAAACAGGTTACTTCCTGGTTAAAACTAGGAAGTAATGACGTCCGGGCAGGTGGGCGGAGCCTCATACAGCTACCGGTTCTCCGAACAACTTGACTCCAGAAGTTGTAGGTGCTTCAACACTGGAAGTTTTTAAGAAGAGATTGGACAACCATTTGTCTGAAATGGTATAGGTATAAGGCCCGAGCAGGGCACTGGACTAGAAGACCTCCAGGGTCCCGTCCCTTCCCTTCCCTTCCCTTCCCTTCCCTTCCCTTCCCTTCCCTTCCCTTCCCTTCTCTTCTCTTCTCTTCCCCTCTTCCCTTCCCTTCCCCTCTTCCCTTCCCTTCCCTTCCCTTCCCCTCCCCTCCCCTCCCCTCCCCTCCCCTCCCCTCCTCTCTTCTCTTCTCTTCTCTTCTCTTCTCTTCTCTTCTCTTCTCTTCTCTTCTCTTCTCCCTATACCATTTCAGTTGGTTCTCTCCTTGATTAATTTCCATCTCTTGTTTCTTGTCCTGCCTTCCGGTGCTTTAGAAAATAAGTTGATCCCCTCTTCCCTTCCCTTCCCTTCCCTTCCCTTCCCTTCCCTTCCCATTGAAATAACTCTTGATCGTGAGATTCCAGATTTGTGTTGGAAGCTGGGTTGGGGTTAAAAATGTAAAAATGATTGTTGAAGGGCCACTGTATATATTACAGATGTGCAATATAATAAAGAAAAAGGGACAATGTTTTCGATGGATGATGGTGGTCATTATCTTCATATTGATGACAATTCTGTAGAAATCCCTCTTCCCAGGAACACATTATTCATTACATGCTTGTTCTTTGCTTTCCCATTTTTGTTGTGTTGCTGTTGTTGCCAGGTGCAAACAAGCAGATCCATACACAAAGAGTTCAATAAGCTTTGTTATTTGTCATTCCTATTTTGTAGAAATCTTCCCAGACTTATAGTTTGCACCTGGGACAGACTAGACAAGGTTCAATGGCTTTCAAGGGGCAAATGGATCTTGTCTACATAAAGATTCCAGACTAATTCCCTGCTTGACTCCACCTCCTGGGTCAACTAGTCTCTCTCCTTCAGTTGTTGAACTAAAAGTTGACTTGAATGTTTCATTCTGGTGAAAGTTATTACAAACTTACATTTTTATTCATTATTTTTATTTACATTTACATTAAGGATCATTTACATTGATCCTATGACAAAATGGTGACCCATCACCTTGATTTGAAAAATGCCTCCTTCAATATTTAAAGTATGGTTATTTGAACACTCTCTTAGGCTTTTCATCTTACTTGATTATATAAGAATTGTAATGATCTTTGTAAAGTTTCCATTAAAAACCTGATTTTCTCTTAATTTTATTTTAATTGGAAAGGATTTAAATGAATTATCATTTTAATGTTCAGCAAAAGGCAGGGATATTTGTGTTTGCAAATAAATATATTTGTTAAATATATTTCAACAAGTGTAGACACTAAGATAGATAGATAGATAGATAGATAGATAGATAGATAGATAGATAGATAGATAGATAGATAGATAGATAGATAGATAATGGATGGATGGAGAGAGAGAGAGAGAGATAATGGATGGATGGATGGATGGATAGAGAGATAGAGAGATAGAGAGATGATAGATAGATAGAGTAGATAGAATTCTTTATTGGCCAAGTGTGATTGGACACACAAGGAATTTGTTGTTGTTCTCAATGTACATAAAGAAAAAATAAAATATATTCGTTAAGAGTCATAAGATATAACATGTTGTGATAGTCATAGGATACTAATAAGCAATCAAATCATACTAGGAAACAATAAAAACAATATAAGTTGCAAAGATACAAACAACATGGATATAGCCATAAGTGGGAAGAGTTAGGTACTAGTAAGGATGAGAAGAATAGTAATACAGTCTTAGTAGTTAATTTGACAGTGTTGTGGGAATAGTGATGTATAGATCTGTTAAGACTGCATAGTGCTAAATATCATAGTAAGAAGTTATCAAACAGCTTCTCCTCCTCCTCCTCCTCCTCCTCCTCCTCCTCCTCCTCCTCCTCCTCCTCCTCCTCCTCCTCCTCCTCTTCTGCTGCTTCTGCTTCTCCTCTTCCTCTTCCTCCTCCTCTTCCTTCTTCTTCCCCTTCTTCTTCTCCTTCTTTGACAACATGGAGCCTTCTCTTTAATAAATTAATATTCATCCAACATTATGCCACAGGTAACCTTTTCCATCACATGAATATGCTGATTAATTTGCAGACCCTAGATCTTGAACTCTCCTTCTCAACATCAAGAGCTTTCATTGCAAGCCAACCCATCACAACTCAGTCCAGGGAGAATAGCTTTGACTTTCAGATGTTCACATGGTATTTTAGCTACTATTCAAACTCATACTGCATATTACATAGCCCATCTGTTTCTAATTACTTTGAATGTTTTCTATGGGGAGGTGGGCTTTGTTTATGCTTGGAATCTCTTAGCACCCCATCCCCCCTTCACCCGTAAGTAACTGTTGTTTAGATTTTGGTAGGCTTGACTTATTTCATGAAAGCAACAAATTCTGGACAGAAATAAATAAACACATTATGCCCTTAAGCCTTTTATACTTTTTTTTTTTAGCTTTGCTAGCACGGTGATTGATTAAAATCTATCAATCATTCCAGATCAGTTTCTAGCCATTTACCATGAAATCCTTCTCAATCTTTTGGCTCAGACCAAACATAGTGTGCATGAGTATCCATAAATATAAGAGCGCAGCTTCTGTGTAGAACTGAGATCATCTGAATCAAGCAAAGCTATGGTTTGTAACTATGTAGGTCAGTAAACTGGAGATGCATCCCAATGAGGCAGAAATCTTAAATATATAAGATCCTCATATTTTATGGGAGATGGCCATTCTACAAGGATCTGCATAAAGCAGATGTAACAGCCTTTCAAGATCTCTCTGACTACAATTATTATCCTTCTGGATTAATGCAGTGTAGGAAGCTCCAATCTCTGATTTCACCACGGAGCCTTGCACAGCTAATATTTGGGATCGATAAAAGCATCGGCTGATGTTGATTATTAGCAGTGTGCTACATGTAGAATCACAGTCATAATACATCAGAGGTTAGATGGGTCCTGGGAACAGTTTTCCCTTCCAGAGCATCCCCATATATGTCCCCTTCTCCATTAGAAAATGTTTGGAAATGATTTGGAAGGTGCAGAATGCAGTCACGCAGCTGATAACTCAGAAATAATCATATTTTATTGACCCTGGAGTGACACCATCATTTATTTGCTTCCTAAGATGTTTTCCTTTTAGTCACCAATGCTTTGGGATGAAATCGAAGCTCTAGTAAAAATAGCAAGATGAAGCACATTCCTCTCTCTGCGTGTCTCTCTGAGTCTCTGAGTCTCTTTGTCTGTCTTCCTGTCTGTCTTTCTGTCTGTCTCTCCCCATATTTATATTAACAATATAGCCATATAGCATCTGTCTGTCTGTCTGTCTATCTATTATCTATCTATCTATCTATCTATCTATCTATCTATCTATCTATCTATCTATCTATTATCTCTCTCTGTGTGTGTCTCTCTAATCTATGTCTGTCTGTCTCTCTGTCTGTCTGTCTGTCTGTCTGTCTGTCTATCTATCTATCTATCTATCTATCTATCTATCTATCTATCATCTATATCTCACTCTATCTATCTATCTATCTATCTATCTATCTATCTATCTATCTATCTATCTACCTACCTACCTACCTACCTACCTACCTACCTACCTACCTATCTATCTATCTATTATCTATCTATTATCTATTCTATCCTGGAATCCTACATATCTCTTGGATTTTAACCCTATATTTTCCTAACTAACAAGGCTTTGCATCTGGTGGTTTGAAAAGGATGGTTATTAAGTCCGACACAGGATGGACAAGTCAAAGTCATATACTTTTCCTCCATATTTCATACCTTTAAAGGTACACTGATTTACAAGTTGCTGTCAGTCTCAGGTCTAGATTAAAAAGCAAACACAAAACAAAGCAGGTGGACTATATAGTTTCCTATCTAAATTTCCTATGTCAAGGATCTTGGAGTACTCATCTCAAATGATCTAAGCCCCAGAGCTCACTGTAACAGCATCACCAAAAAGACATTAAGAGTTGTAAACCTAACTTTGTGAAGCTTCTTCTCTGGTAACATCGAACTGCAAACTAGGGTATACAAAACCTTTGCCAGACCAATTCTCAAATACAGCTCATCTGCCTGGAATCCACACTGTATATCGGACATTAATACAATTGAGCGGATCCAGAAATATTTCTCGAGAAGAGTACTCCACTCCTCTGCTCATAATAGAATCCCTTATACCACCAGGTTTGGACAACCTGGAACTACGCCGCCTATGGTCTGATCTAGGTATAGTACAATAAAATTGTCTGCTACAACATCCTACCTGTCAATGACTACCTCATCTTCAACCACAATAATACATGGGCAAACAATAGATACAAACTTAAGGTAAATCGCTCTAAACTCGATTGTAGAAAATATGACTTCAGCAACAGAGTGATCAATGCCTGGAATACTTTACCCAACTCCGTTGTTACATCCTCAAACCCTCACAGCTTCAACCTCAAGCTGTCTACCGTGGACTTCACCCCATTCCTAAGAATTCCATAAAGGGGGCGTGCATAAGCGCACCAGCATGCCTACCGTCCCTCTCCTACTGTCCCCATTTATTCGTATCCATTTCCTGTATTCATAATCATGTTCATACTTACACCTGTTTGGCAAACTAAATAAAATAAAAATAAAATAAAGCCCAGAAATTGTACCAGAAGTGTTGGAGGCAAAGAGGCAGAGGTGGGTTTCAACAGGTTTTGACCAGTTCTGGAGAACCGGTAGTGGACATTTTGAGTAGTTCGGAGAACTGGTAGTAAAAATTCTGACTGGCTCTGCCCCCACCTATTCTCTGCCTCCTAAGGGTTTTTTTTTTTTTTTTTAATTTGATTTATATGCCGCCTTTTTCCAGAGACTCAGGGCCATTTACAATGCGTTAAGTTAATGTTAATGTTAATGTTAATGTTAAT